>CM066248.1:9372007-9852007 GCA_033675135.1 Frankliniella intonsa
CTGCTCAGTGGCGACGGTGGATTATTTGTAGGGGATTGAAGGGAGGGAGGGAGGGGGCGGGGAGACAGTGTGAGCCGATATCAGTCGGGAGACGTGTTTTGACAGGGTATGGGATGTGATGAGCGTAGTTGCGGTGGCGCCGTGCTCCGGGGCGTGGCGGGGCGTGGTGAGGCTGGGCGGGGCGGGGCGGGGCGGGGCTCGACAAGCTGCGGGGTGAGGCGCCGCCCCGCCAGCCGCCACAGCAACCTCTTTGATATTAACACCCTGTGGCGAGCGGCTCAAGGAACACAAGAGGTAATTGCGTCCAATCAGGCCGTCCTGCCCAGGGTGCCGAGCCGGGGGAGGCGGGGCGGGGCGGCATGAGGTGGGGCGGGGCGGGGCGGGGCGCGGCGGGGTGGAGTGGCGGCAGCTCCCGGGTTGTCTGACCGGTAACAAGGAGGGGCTGATGAGCCGCTACTGCCGGGCCTACATCCCACCCCGCCCCACCCCTCCCCGGCCCACCCCACCCCACCCCACCACGCCGCCCCACCTCCTTGGTCAGGCGAAGCCTAGCGCAACGGGCCCCCCGATCCGGAAATGGTCCTTGTAGTGAATGAAGCTTACACCCCCTCCGCTCTCGCCAAGCGTTTTTCTCGTTGTTCCGGGTGGCGGGACGGGGTGGGGTGGGGCGTGGCGTGGCGTGGCGTGGCCGAGCGAAAGTCAGGGAGGGGAAGGCTGAGGTTTGATGATAGAGAAGACGTGTGTTCGCACGCGGACAGGGGGTCGAGTTGCCTTGTAATCAACCCCCCGGGGGAGAAATACAAAGGGAATCTTTTCAAGGAGAAAGAAAAAAAAAAAAGAAAAAAGCGTGCTTTGTGGAAATGTTGTGTGATGATTACGGCAATTAATTTATGGAAGAAATGATTCTCTTCTAGACACGTTTCTCTTCATAATTAAGGCACATGCATAAGCTCAGGTGGAAAGCGGAGCGGTCCCTGTAAAGTAAGTGGGGATGAGGAGGGTCTTTCCCTCGTAAGGAAAGGGGGCGAGGACGCTGTCAGAGCGGCCCGCAGATCGCGGCACGGAACGCCAGGCAGTGTTTAACTAAACAGAAAGCTCCTGGTCGAGGAGGCAGAGGCCAGGAAGTTAAAGGCCTGCAGGGAAATCAGGACTTAGTGCCTGCCGAGCCCAGCACGCATGTGAGCCGAGCCGGGCCGGGCCGGGCCCAGGGCCTAGCTCAACCGATTTCGGGCGGGGGAGAGCCTAAAGCACGACGCCTATCTCTCTCTCTCCAGCCCCGTCCCGGCACATGGCGACTTGTTTCGCTACAAGGCGGGGCGGGGCGGGGCGGGGCGGGGCGGGGCGTGGTGGGGTGGGGCGGGGTGCCTCGTGAGCCTGTGAGCTGCTTGTGCCTCCGCCGCCGCTGGGCTGCGCTGTTGAGGTTTGTCTTTCACCAGTCGTGGAATCTCCTTTGCATATCACTTTGTAATTACTGCTGCTCCGTACGGCAGCCCGCTTCCTGCTGCTCCTTGCCCCCGGCAGGGCGGGGCGGGGCGGGGCGGGGCGGGGCCCTTCCTACTTCCTGCTGCAAGCACTGCACATTCACACACACACGTAGCAGAAGAGGAGGCTTGGGCCTGAAAAAGAAGTAAATAAATGGCGTCGATCCGTTCTAATTCTCTTGTGGATATAGAGTGTTGAAAAAATTGAGCTAATACTTGGTACAGTAGCTGCGTACGAGGTCGCCGGAGGTCGCTGTACTGTACTTGTAATTTCCAGTCGAGCGGTATGAGCTGTTGCCTTATGTTGTTGCTGCCGGTTGTGATGGGGATGGTGGTCCACGTGTATAGGTCGACCCTGCAGAGAGAGAGAGAGGAGGGGGGGGGAGGGGCGGAGACCTTCAAGTTATTGCTCACCCTGAGCCTCTTCGGCCCCGGGGGCGTGGTAGGGCGCGGCGGCTAAGTCCCAGTTTTGATTGAAACCCCAAAGTCTAACAGGCGGCTATTACAAGGGGATGAGCACGGTGCGGTGCAGGGCGGGGCGGGGCGGGGCGGGGCGGGGAGGACCTCCTAATCGTGATGGTGTGGCGGCCAGCGGCGCGGCGGTCGCACGGGCGGGGCGGGGCGGGGCGGTTCGGGGCGGGGCGGGGCGGGCTCCGTACACAT
This sequence comes from Frankliniella intonsa, assembly GCA_033675135.1. Classification (NCBI taxonomy): domain Eukaryota; kingdom Metazoa; phylum Arthropoda; class Insecta; order Thysanoptera; family Thripidae; genus Frankliniella; species Frankliniella intonsa. The sequence goes on from CM066248.1 coordinate 9,374,152, forward strand.
GGGGCGTTCGCCCCGCGGGGCCCTGCCGCTGTGTGAGCAGAGTCCCCCGCCGCCCCCCGCCGCCGCTAGGGCGCGCTGTGCCGCGCGCAATACATCGCGCTGGAGGCGGTGCTGGAGGCGGTGCTGGAGGCGGTGCTGGAGGCGGTGCTGGAGGCGGTGCTGGAGGCGGTGCTGGAGGCGGTGCTGGAGGCGGTGCTGGAGGCGGTGCTGGAGGCGGTGCTGGAGGCGGTGCTGGAGAGGCGGTGCTGGAGGCGGTGCTGGAGGCGGTGCTGGAGGCGGTGCTGGAGGCGGTGCTGGAGGCGGTGCTGGAGGCGGTGCTGGAGGCGGTGCTGGAGGCGGTGCTGGAGGCGGTGCTGGAGGCGGTGCTGGAGGCGGTGCTGGAGGCGGTGCTGGAGGCGGTGCTGGAGGCGGTGCTGGAGGCGGTGCTGGAGGCGGTGCTGGAGGCTCCAGCCGAGCCAAGTGTCGTTCCACCGCGAACAGGCGCTTTGGGCCGCGATACAGTACGGTCAATCGGCAGCGGGGGCCGGGCGGGGGATGAGGCCGCGGCGGGCTGGTGTTACACCGTCGGGAAGCATATTGGATTCGACGCTGGGGGGGAGGGGGGGGGGCATCTCTTGGTCGGCTTACGCAGATTTTCCTGTCATTACTGCTCACATTAAGCAATCTATTGTTTGTTTTTTTTTATTTTTTGCGCACGGCCTTTTAATATTCGTCCTGTCCCCCACCTCTTTTGCACTACCCATGCCTTCTTGTCTCGTTCCGATAACATCCCCCCCCCCCCCCGCACCACTCGCGGGCTCTTGTTTTTGTTCCCAGCCCAGCAGTTCGGTCCGGCGAGTTTAGGGTTCGGTGAAATAAAGTTTTGCGCGGGGTGCGGTGCGAGGAGCCGCCACCCGGATGGAGAATTATAAGGTCCAAAACAAACGAACTAGTGCGCTCTGAAAATATCGGGAGATTAGGCTCGCACGCTTGTTTTTTTCTTAAATTAAAAAAAAAATATATAAATATATCCCTTATAATCTAACATTAATTTCGCAAAAGCCGCGCTGAGGGCCAGAGCAACGGCCTGCCTCAAACGTGATTTCATTATTCGTGTCGACGCGCCGCAATTAGCATGACAGACAGGCCGACAGACAGACAGACAGACAGACAGGGAGGGGGCCGCGCACTGAGGAAAAGAGATTATGAGGTGCACCTTTCTCTCCACGCTTCTTACTCTTTACGGAGGGGCTCCTACAGGCTAATAACAACGTGGTCGGCTCCGAGGTGGACGTAGGCCCTCATATATATATTGAGAGTCAGTAATCCATCCCCACGGCAGTATCAGCACCCTTCTCACCTCCTCTGCTCGCGTTTCCTCTTCATTCTCTCTGTCTGTTTTTCTTTTTCCGCCCCATTTTTTTGGTCAAAGTAGTGAAGAGGGGAAAAAAGAGGGCGAGGAGTTACGGGCTGAGAAACAATTGCGTCCGAGAGGCGTTTCTCTCCATTGAATTAATGAATGAAAGGCTTGCCGCTGGCACGGGTCCACGCGAGGCGAGAGGAGAGAGAGACCCAACGGCCGTACGGGACACGTACACTGCCAGAAACCCGAGCGAGGAAAAAAGAAAAAAAACTCGTACGTGCAAACATATTGCAGCTGTGCTCTTACTCTATGGTCCACTGACAGTTTGACTTTCTATGCTGATCGATCAACAACCAGAATGCGGACGCCGCAGGAGCAAATATTGTTCTTTCCCGCTGGAAAAAGAAAATGAAACACGTGTTTTGACTGGGGGTCGGGGTGTTACCATACCCTTGCTTCCTCCACGGGGACAGCAGCCACTGCAGAGCAGGGCCCGTTTTATTTACTGATCGCATACCGTGGGCCGAGAAATTAACCCTTTTTACGTGCCCTCCGAGTTCTTTGCTGCAATTGCTGCAAGGAAAAGAATAGTTGTTTGTGCGCAGATGGCTGCTCGGTATTTCAAGTGAATAGGAAAATGGTGTAACTTTTCTGTTGCTGTTCGACAAAACGAAATAAAATCTAGAGTGTGTAAACCCATGTAAACCTAAGCAGTAGACGAGTGGGACTACTTGAGGCGTGTTCCAGTTTCACCCGTGGCGGGTTCGCGGCACGGAGGTGGTGGGGCGGGGGCGGGGGCAGGGTCGGGGGTGGGGGTGATGTGGGGGGGGGGGGCGGGGACGGCGCCCGTGGAGGCTGCCGGGGAGCCACCCCCGGATGCGGCGGCCGCCCCCGACACCCCATAAATAGAGAGAAAAGAGGCGGACTGCATCGTGTTTGGGTCCTGCATGGCCCGGCCGACCTTCTGTAAGTTAGTTTGAGTCGTGTGGAGGCGGCGGTGGGGGGCGGGGAGCGGGGGCGGCGGAAGGAGGGCGGTCTGGAAGGGCCCCGGGGAGGGGACCGCGCTAGTTAACAGAGTCACATAATGCGGCCTACGATGGAGCAAGTCGTATTTTTATTATTATTATTATTGCTATTGTGCTCGCCATAATTTTTTAGGACGGCTGCCGCTGCTGTTGCAAAAATGTGTTTTTGTTTCCCTTTTTTTTTTCGTCGTCGGAAATAATACGTTTCAGTGAGCAACAGCGGCGGCAGCAGAGGGTACGGAGATGTGAACCCCGCGTGGGGGTCGGAGAGCGGAGAGGAGTGTTAATGCTGCCCTTATCTTTGAATAACCACCACCGTAAACACAAAGTAGTTTTTTTTCTTCTCCCCCTTTTTTTTCTCTCTCCTTCTTTCCTGGCCGGCGAGCGCAACACTTTGCGGAACGCTTTCCTCAGAAGGAAGAAGAAGAGCCTTCCGCACAGAGCAAGGCGCCGCGGTGGCGGGCGGGGCGGGGCGGGGCGGGGGGCGGCCCTAAGCGGCTAGCCCCTAAACAAAGTTTATGCGCCGGCCCGGCCCGGCCTGGCGCGACCTTTATTGTCGGCGAGTGTGGGAGCCGGCCCCGGAGCCGCCCTGGTCCAAGGCGACCACGGGGGCCACGGAGGGGGGGAGGGGGGATGGCCAAAGTTAAAATGTCCTCAGTGGCCACTGAGCTGCTGCGCTTGCGTGCGCGGTCTCTCTCTCTCTCTCTCTCTCTCTCTCTCTCTCTCTCTCTCTCTCTCTCTCTCTCTCTCTCGCTCTCGCTCGCTCGCTCTTCCTGTTTCAGCGTTCGATTCTCGTTTTGCCAACTTTTCTGTTCGGTCGCGTTATGTTCTCGCGCCGCTTGTGGTAGTTGGTGTTTCCGGTTCGCGAGGGCGAGGAAGAGGAAAGGGGAGGAACCTGTATACGTCACCGGATAGGAGGCCGCGGCGGCTACCACATCTTTCATCTCACAATAATTCGGTTTTTTACACCTACGGAGTCGTGCTTGAGGACCCCCTTGCTTCGCATCGCAACTATAGTGCGGAAAATATTTTTGAGAGGGTGTTTCGACCGTGTCGTCTCGACAACGACTATCAGCGGTCCGCCCGTGTCTCGTGATCCCCTGGAGAGCCCTTCATTCTTCTCTCCACATTATTTTCCTTTTTCCCCCCTTTTTTTTCTCTCTCGTCTCATTTTTCCTTTTCGTTCTTGTGAGGGCGGCGGGGCGGGGCGGGGCGGGGCAAGGCGGGGCGGGGTGGACTTGACCTCGCCCTGAGCCCTTATATAAGGTTGTCAGGTCACATGGGGCTTGCCACATCCACACTTGAAGTCTCTGGGCGGGTGGGGCGGGTCTCGTATGTCGGCCAGGCGCGCGTGCGGAGCAGGGTGGAGCGGGTCCGGGCGGGGCGGGGCGGGGCGGGGCGGGGCGGGGCGGGGCGGATGGCGTGGCCTCCAGTAAGTGAGAACAAGTTATCCCCGGCCCCGGCCGGCCGGGCGCCGCCCCCCCGGCGCGCCTAGCGTTGGCCGCCTGTGGGTGGCTCGGCTCTCCGATAGCATGTGAGTACAGCGATGTGGAGGCGCAGTCCCCAGGCTGGACGGGACGGCCCGGGCTGGACGCCAGAGCTGGGACGGGTTGGGTCCAGCGATCGGTGTCGAGTTTCCTCCTCCGGCTGCTCCTTCTGTTTACGAGCTGCGCTACAATGCTGCCCTCCCCTGTCGCCCCGACATCTTCCTCCGCGGGTACCCTCGGGGTTAAAGAAATTTTTTTCTTTAAATTCCCGTAAGGACATAAATAATATGATTCGCAATTGGAGCACGCTTATTCTTTTTGTGATTTTTTTTTTAAATCATAAAAATTACTTTTTTTTCCGGGTAGACGACCGTCACGAGCAAGAATCCGTACCGCTCAGAGATCGTCGCTTATAAATAAATCGGACGCGATGACAACCGTGCACGGGGGGATTGTGTGTGTGTGTGTGTGTGTGTGTGCGTGCGCGCGCGGACACAACAAATTTGTACTGAGAGGGGTTCCCTTTCTTCCGTATCTCATGAAAGGGAATGCGATTTTTTCCCGCTCCTTGCCTGAGCCCCCCCCCCCCCCCTCCGCCCCTCCACAAACAGCCTTTTAAATGAAGAAGCAGGGCCGAGTCGAGTCATCACTCCGAGTGTATTTACCTCGAGCATGCGATGGGCCGGCACGGCCGGGCCGGTCAGCCCGCCATGCGGGCAGGATGATAGGCACAGTGCTGCCGAAAAAGTAGGCAACAAGTAGCCCAAAGGCAGCGCACGTGAGCAGTGTTGCCAGAAAAGTAGGCAAGAAATGGACCAAACACACAGTGGAGTAAGGTGGGCTGCATCTGCGCCTGCCTTCTAGGCAACCCCTTAGCACATGTGCGTGCAAGTTGCCTCGCATGCAGGCGCAGATGCAGCCCGCCTCACTCTACTGTGTTTGCGGGCTATTTATTGCCTACTTTTCTGGCAACCTTGCCTGCAAGGCAGCGCTGGCGAGTGGCTCAGCGGATGGTCAGGCAGGCCCGCCTCGCAGCCGCGCGGAGTGGGTGGCCTACCCTCCAGGCGCTCCCGCCGCGCTATCGGGCTGACGGGCTCCAGGTGAGTGGGCTGGCGCGGGGCCAGGGCGGGGCGGGGCGGGGTGCGCGGTGCCGTTGCCGTTCAGTGCAGCACGCCCCGCCCCGCCCCGCCCCGCCCCGCCCCGAGCCAGACAGTTTTAAAAGTACAATGCAATTAGCGCGAAACACGCGGGACAAGTCGCTCCGCCTGATAATAATACTCGTGCCCCCGTTTTGTTTTTTCTTGCTTTTTTAAAAAATAGTTTTTATTTCCCTTTGCGCGCTCTTTCTTGTATACTCGACGTTTTTTTTTCTGCCCTTGTTTCGCTATGGAGCTAGAGCCGGACGGGGATGGGTGGGCATCTGCCCTGCTGGGGACGGAGCCGCATGTCTCATTCATAAAAACGCACTTCTCCGATTCGACCGGAAACATGCTTGCAGTCATTGAAAAATTTAAGGGTGATATCCTTGCTGTCGGATCACTCCACGGCTGCTGCAGACTCACCCATTTCTATTGGTTAGGGGACACACAGCCCCCCCGCCCCTTTTTATACACACACACACACACACGCGCGCGCATGACGTTGCAGCAGCCAGTTGTCGTTTCCCTTTGGAGAGTCCAGGCCGGCCAGGCGGCGGGCTGGACTAGGCCGGTCTCCAGGCAGCCGGGCCGGGCCGGGCCGGGCTGGAGGAATAAAGACTATGGAGGATTGCAAGCGAGTTTGGTCCGGTAATTGCCAATGCCCCCCCCCCCCCTAAAGCTCCACCACGCCCACTCTTGCCTTTCTCTCTGCTATTTTCCCTCGAGACCTACAGCAGCAGAGCCCTACCCCGCCCCGCCCCGCCCCGCCCCCGCCCCGCCCCGCCCCGCGGACCAGCCAGTAAATCCCGATCGCTTTCTGCTTCGGCTCACTTGTTGTACGAAGTCGCTCGGAAATACTCTCTTGCCTGCTTGCTTGCTCTGCTTGTATTGGAGGGAAGGTATTACATGGGGTGATGGATGGACTCCAGTTAGAGGAGTGGCGGGGCGGGGCGGGGCGGGGCGGGCCGAGTGGGCCTGCGGTCGCACTACAGGAGTGCAGCCGGCGTGAACGAGTACCCTTTGGTTCCCCCCCCCCCCCCGTAAGGCAGCAGCGCCAAAAACTGCAGTTTCGCATTAAAAACATGTGTTTCAAAACTTGTATTTTTTTTCTCACTCTGGAAAATGACGCATTTAACGAGAGCATTTTTGTCTTGTGTTCCAGGTGGCCACCGGGGCGGGCGTCATGTCCCACTTCGTTAATCTGCATATCGTGGTCCCGGAGGCCTTCATCCTGGGCAACGGGGGCGAGCACCATGTCGACAGGAACAGCCCCATCAGCCTCATCTGCATCATCGAGAAGGTGCGTCAGGGCGTCAGACTGCACTGGCTGGCAGACTGCACTGACTGGCGGACTGCACTGACTGACAGACTGCACTGACTGGCAGACTGCACTGGCTGGCAGACTGCACTGACTGGCAGACTGCACTGACTGGCAGACTGCACTGGCTGGCAGACTGCACTGGCTGGCAGACTGCACTGGCTGGCAGACTGCACTGACTGGCAGACTGCACTGGCTGGCAGACTGCACTGGCTGGCAGACTGCACTGGCTGGCAGACTGCCCCGACTGACTCGCGGCCGACTCGTCTACCGTAGTTGCGCGGCTCAGGCTCAGACCGAGCGGGCGTGTGTGCGTTGAACCCGGGGATCGAACGCGATCCTCAAGGGACCGAGCGTAGCTCTGCCACGCCCCGCCGCGCCTCGCCACGCCCCGCCGCGCCCCGCCCCGCCACGCCCGGAGCGGTGGACAAGGGGGCGTCGATCCTGGAACCGCCTCCACCCCACCCCCTCCCCTCTTGAGCCGCCCCCTTTATCATAAGAATGCTCGCGCGTCGCTCGGCGTGAGCCGCGAATTTAAAGTGGGTCGCAGAGCTGAGCGCAAGACGTGTTGCGGAATGATAATATTGCGAATCGCACGACCCGGGGGCGGGGCGGGAGGGGAGGGGGCGGTGCAGGGCACATTACCCTGTGCGGCTGTGCGGCTAGAGAGGTGGTCGCACCCAACAGAAACCCAATGAGATAGGCGCGGTGTGCGCCGAGTGGGTAGGCAACCCATCGTACGCAGCTATCCAAGTAGTTGTCTCGTCAGCCGATAGGTGGCAGTACAGCATGAGCCCGGGTGTCAAGGTCGGGACCGCGCCCCGCCGCGCACAACTCGCCATCCAGCCGGCAGCCAGCCGCGACAGCACTGACCAGGCGCTGACACACAGGAGCAAAGCTAGTCGTCTCGGTTTCGTCAGTTGAACCCTGCCAGCTGGCCGGGTCGGGCGGGGCCGGGCGGGGCAGTGTAGAGGGTCCTTTCTGCCTGCCTGCAGGTCCTCCGGGGGAAGTACTTAGCAATGGACGGGCCCGAGGCCGGGCCTGCAGCGTTAGTAGGGGGACTACTCGCGGCTGTGGGGCTCGCGGCAGCTTTAGTTTTTACATTTGAAGTGATAATGTTTGCGGCATTTTCATTGCTGGTGCTCGTACTGTATTATGAGCTGAAGGGGTTAACCGGGGAGAGAGTGGGGAAATACGCCTTGACCATAACACCCCTTCTAAGTGCTGCCGTAGAAGGAAGCCATCCCATTTCACTTATTCAACGCGTGGTTGCCAGCTTTTTCTTTGGTGTGGCTTTTACTATCCCAGTATTAGTTGCTGTCGGGGTCGCCAGAGCGTTCGTCTTGTTCGTCGCAGAGGTAGTGCTGGAACTCGGCGGCCCCCGCCAGTGCGCTTGCAGAGTCCATCGCTGGGTAACGCTCGCAGCATACTGTGTGACTGTGGCGGCAAGAAACGTGACGAACGTGAGTTTGAGAGTGTCGGCATGGCTGGTGGCGCAACTCGGCTAACAGCAGCAGGTAACACTCAGTACACCGGCAGTGAATATTTGAGGGATCGAAAACTGCATCGCAGTTTCCTACCCCGCGGGGCCGATGTTATGCAGTGCTGCCAGGAAAGTAGGCAGTATAAGTAATAGCCCAAACACAGCGGAGTACAGCGGCCTGCGTCTCGTCCGCGCCTGCCTACGAGGCTCTTGCTCTTGCTCATATACTGACTGTCGGCCTTGCCTGTTGTGCCGCAGAGCCCCACCCCGCCGCAGTACGTGTTCTGGTACCACAACGACAAGATGATCAACTACGACACCCAGCGCGGCGGCATCTCGGTGGAGACGGAGCCGGGCCCGCGCACCCAGAGCCGCCTCACGATCCGGGACGCGTCGGACGCCGACTCGGGCAACTACACGTGCTCCGCCTCCAACACCGAGGCCGCCTCCATCTTCGTGTTCGTGTCAGAAGGTGAGTGAGTGGGTGGGTGGGTTGCGACTGTGATAGTGCCGCAAATGCCACATTTCTTACTTTGGGTTTTGTTGTGAGACTGGTGTGTGTGTGTGTGTGGGGGGGGGGAGGGGGGGGTGCTTTCCCCAGTACCATCAGAGAGAGATGTCCACTACGCCGCGCGCGGAGGGGCCTACCTTCCCCCATTGCGTTCTCTCGGGTACAAACAGGACATCTGTCCTCTCGAGAATTAAAGCCGCCTCTGGTAGTAGTGGATCTCGTTTTTTTTCCTCCTGTGACACCGTCGAATTGGTTTAAGCCTTAAGTACGGTGCGCCATTCAGCCCAAGTGCGGCGGCTAAAGCGGTCCGGCCCGCTCGCCTGCTCGGCGAAAAAGACTGCGCTCAGCCCGACACGAAAGTGCAATCCGCCCTAATGGTGGGGCGGTCGGGCGTGGCGGGGGCGGGGCGGGGCGGGCGGGGCGGGGCAGGGCGGGGCAGGGCGGGGCAGGGCGGGGCGGAGCGGGTCAGGGCGGGGCGGGGCAGGGCGGGGCGAGCTACCGGGTGCTGCATGTGCACTGGGACTGGGGGTGATGGCTGGGGAGGGGGCTAAGGGAGGGGTGCCTCTGGTATACGATTAGACAGCATGCATGTCGATCAACTCCGACCACAGGCCTCGGCCCTCAAGCCCTGGCCCCTCGACCTCAGGCCTCCGCCCTCAAGCCCTGGCCCCTCGACCTCAGGCCTCGGCCCTCAAGCCCTGGCCCCTCGACCTCAGGCCTCGGCCCTCAAGCCCTGGCCCCTCGACCACTGGCCTCGGCCCTCAAGCCCTGGCCCCTCGACCTCAGGCCTCGGCCCTCAAGCCCTGGCCCCTCGACCTCAGGCCTCGGCCCTCAAGCCCTGGCCCCTCGACCTCAGGCCTCGGCCCTCAAGCCCTGGCCCCTCGACCTCAGGCCTCGGCCCTCAAGCCCTGGCCCCTCGACCACAGGCCTCGGCCCTCAAGCCCTGGCCCCTCGACCTCAGGCCTCCGCCCTCAAGCCCTGGCCCCTCGACCACATGCCTCGGCCCTCAAGCCCTGGCCCCTCGACCTCAGGCCTCCGCCCTCAAGCCCTTCTCTCGGCCCCTTAGCCAGCGCTAACTCGCCCCTCCACTCTGTGTCGGCCGCAGGAGACAAGATCGCCGCCATCTCCCGGAGGAAGACGTCATCGGCGGACAGCTCGGTGGCGTCGCGGGCGGCGCTGGTGGTGGCGCTGCTGGTGCCCGTCGTGCTGCTGGTCCGCAGATAAGGCGCCCGGGCCCGACCCGGATCCCGCCCGGAGCCTCTTCCGGATCCCGCCCGGATCCCCGCCGTGCCGAGGCCGAGGCGGAGGCGGGCCGAGCGGGGCCCTCCCCGGAGCGCTCCCCGGAACAACTGGAGCCGGCCGCGGCCCGGCCCGGCCACCCTCAGCACGCGTGCGCCCTGGTGCGCCACTGCTAGCTGAATCGGCTCCACTCCCCGCTCCGGCTCCCGGCTCCGGCCCTAGAGGAGGGCGTTGTGGCGGTGGGGGCTCGGACTTCTACTAACTGTGATGATCGTGATGACCATGTGAGACGGACACGTGAAGATTTTTTTTTTTAATTATTATTTTGTTTGACGGCGGTGGTTGTCTTTTTCTTTTTAAAAAATATTCATGTTTTTGGACCGTTGTTGATCTTTTCTTCTCAAGCCTTTCTGTGCTGGGCTGTTGCAGTTTGTGATGAGGCCTCCTCAATGTGATTGCCATAGGGCACGAGTGCGAGTGTGGGTGAATATGTATGTGTGCCAGCGTGTGTGCCTGTGAGTTTGCCTGAATTGTTAAAAAAAAAAGATGCCTTGGTCAGGGATACATATTGTACATTGTGGGGCTACAGGAGACAGAAAGTGGTAAGATAGTCATCTGTACATTTACCTAAGGTCTATATATTGTTCCTCATCATTCTTTTGTATTACATTTCTGTAAAATAATTGGGAAATTAAGTATCACTCAATGGTGTTGTGACTGGAATGCATTGGTGAAGCAGCACAGTGGTGAACTCTTCTACCTTTGCTTTTGAATTGTCTCAAATGGTTTGTTCAGCTTAACGCCACCTCTGAAAGAAAGTAATATGATAACTTGATACACTTGGTGCAAAATCCATTAAGACTTTCACGGATCCAAATATAAAAATTTTCTCTTGCATCCGTTCATGTTTGAACTCTTTTAAAAATATTTCTTGCAGCATTTCATCAATTTGACAACATAAATGAATCATTTCTCATAAGATTAAAATCCGTGACAATTTTTCTGGAATTTTACCCAAGTTGGGCACGGCAATGAATGACCAGAATTGACAATTAAAATTCTTCCACATCATGAATTATTGTCAAGTCATCTAAAATATTGTTCATACTGTGCTCGTGTGACACGGGTAATGTTTTCACTGTAAATGCTTATGGACAAAAGCTGTATATATAAATCTAAGTTGTCATTTTATTGTGCACACTAGTTTCCCAAAATTAAGACCTATAGCTTTATAACTTAGGTCCATACAACAACAAGAGCATGTCAAGTTGCTGGGTGCACAACATAAGCATTTAAGGTGTGTTAAATTACATTAGAATAAGCAAATTTCTTTATTTTAAATTTTTGTTACATAACATTGCAGGGTTCAACAACCTATTTTGCTTCAAGTGTAAATTGACCTTAAACCTGTTTAAATTAAGGGGGAAGTTATATCTGTTGAGTGTTTTGTGGTTAAGATACCATGTCCCGGCCAACTTTTTGCTACACATGAGTACATAGTTTGGTTTGGACTCTGGCATATTCTGTAAAACATAATCTTAGTTCTTAAACAAATTTGGAGCCAACATCTTTCTTTTAGACCAGGTCTAATAATTTATTCATTTTGTTATCTTATGTTTCTGTTTTCATTTTATAACATCTTTTTGTGCATTTATACTTAGCAACGAAAGGCAGAAAATTTGATTGAAAAATGTGATTGATTAATTTGAACACAACAGTAACAAAAAGCATACCCAATAATTCAGACATTTCCAAAAATAAATCGGCCTAAAGTGTTGCACAAGCACTTTCTTGTTTTCTATATCCTGAAAGAGTTTGTATTCAGAAACCTGTATTTTGAGGAACTTGCTGGTGTCCTCAATCATTGGAATGACATCAGTTTGTCATTTTCAAAATTTCATAATATTACATCTGCTGTTTACCTTCATTAGAAAGTTACGGTAATGAACCAAGCCCAGAATGAGAATGAACCAATGTTTCCCTCCTGTACTTAATTGAAATAATTGTCACCCAATGTTAGCTATCCAGCAAGTAATGAACTGTAGAAAAAGTACTTCTTTCACTAATTTGCTTCCACAAAAAGTCTGTAAAAATAAAAGTCTTTTAAAAAAGTTTTTTGTGAATTAAATTGATGAAAAGTAAGATCACGCATCTCTACTGTGTGTTAAAAGGAAAATTGTGATCGTTGGAATGTACAGCATGCAAAGTGTTAATTGGAAACTCAAAAGCACTCAGAATTGGCCTGGCCATGTCTCTTTATCACCTACCTTAAGAAAACATACACCACTCCTACAGCCACAAAAAAAGAATCAAAAAGCATAGATAGTTTTAGGACCATTTATAAGTGAATTGCCATGCTCTGCAATGTTATCTTAATTTTAGCACTATAAAACTTTTGTGTATAAAACATATGTTCAAATAAAATTGTCTTCTGCGAACATATGAAAAGTATTTTATTGAAACAGACCCTCTTCCAAACGCACAAAACACTCTAACAAAACTCCCAGCGAGATTATGCATGGAGGGGAAGTCCAAATAAATCATCCTGGAGCTAGTAGCATCATGTTCATTGAGAAGGATTTTTTTTTTTTTTTTTTATTTTTTTTTTATTTTTAATATTGCTCGTTATGCTATGTAGTTCTAGTTCTAGCACAATATTTTTTTGAAATCAAAATAAAATGCTAGAATCAGTTGTAAAAAAAAATTCTGCTATATGAAGGAATTGGTACTGTGATTACTGTGTTTGGAAGATCATGAGCAATTTTTCATATCCATCCTATCCAGAATATAGCCTCTCTAAGATGCGTGCTGCGCCGAATGAGGATTCGCGATGCTACAGTCTGCTGTGTCTGCTGCTTGCTCTAACCACACTTTCTACTTCAAGAATTCTGTTTTAAATTGAATTTACATTATTTATGTAAAGTTTCGTTCGCGACAACAGCATATACCTATAATTTCTCTCAAGCTGCAGCTGCAAAACAACTCTTCTGGATCTTAAGGATTTTCAGCTCTAAATGTAAGCTGTTTTGATTTATGAATAATAAATCTTCCTTTTCAAACTTGTTAGCTTATTGCACTTTTTTAATAGATTTGTTCATTTTCTTAAATTCCAATAAGTCATAGAGGACTATTCTTCTGTTACAGATGACAACGTCTCTCCAGATTTCTGTTCGAGCTGTTCAGAGACACTTTCAAAATGTTATATGTCTACATTCTAGGCAAAACAGTACTGCCTCTAGTGCTTCTAGCACTGCAAAATCAAACAATAATTCCCTCATTCGACCTGTTTTTCACAATAGAAATCCAAGAAATCTGGAGCTAATGACCATTGCTCAAAAGCCAGAAGGATACCACTTGGAAAGATTTGATGTCAGATACTGGCACAAGTATGATTTTTACTTTTACTACTGTTTGCTTTGAAATACCTGCTGTTCAAATGATGTTGTTGTATCTAAATTCAATTTTTGTTGAACAGATTGATCATTTCAGTATCTCAGTTTAAGCTTTCAGCAGATGTAGTTCATAACAACGGGTCTACTGTAATTTCTGCATCCACTGGTGAATTTGGAATACGGAAATTTCTTTATAGGTATTATTTGTTACTGCTGCATTTAACTACTGCCATGAATTACTACTGGTACATTGGTATCCTTTCTTTATTTCTTTTCCAGACCCACCGATGTGTGTGCTTATAAAACAATTGGGAAGGTGATAGCACAGAGGTGCCTTGAAAGTGGAATAAATTCAGTGTTTTGTGATATTGAGTATGAAGAGGAAACAAAGGTAAGAATTCTGATTTCTTTAGAGAAAATCTTGTTAACAATTGTGCAACAAGCATTGGTTACACATTGCCTGTTTTACTTTAGATGGCGGTTTTGATGGAAGAAGCAAAGAAAAATGGTTTATCGTTGGAGGAGGCCCCAGTTTACTCAAAGCCTTTCAAACATACTAGAGGAGTGCCAACAAAGCCATGGGATATTATTCTATAGTTAGTGTCTTAATTACTGCTGCAATGTTGGTCCTGTAGGTTTGTTGTTATGTCCTCAATTTTCTTTTTGTAATAGTCTGAATCATTTATGTTCACAATTTTATAAATGATTTAAAAAAAAAATAATTAAAAAAATATTTACAAACCTTTATTTGGACACAAGTTTTTTCAATTCATTACGCAAAACTTTTCCTCCAGCGTTTCTTGGAATAGCCTCTATAAACTTCACCCCTCCTGCTAACTTCTTGTATGGTGCCACTTTTGGCTCTACAAATGAGGTAATGTCATTCTCTTGTAACTTGGCTCCAGGCTGAAGAACGATGAAGGCAACAGGCACTTCACCATACCTCTCATTTGGAGCTCCAACAACAGCAAGATCAGCTATACCAGGAATCTGTCGAATCACACTTTCCAACTCAGTAGGGGACACCTGTAACAAAAAACAAAAGAAATGTTTGAAATTTACTGGAAAATGGTACCGACAGCTGCGTAACATTCTAAAAATTTTAAAAGTTCGCGCGGATAGGGAACGTCATTGCCGCAAGATGGCGCTGCATCCTTAGTACGGTGCTGCCAGCTGCAGAATAACAAATCTCGACATCGGCTTTCGAAATATTCAGTTCTGGACCATGAAACTCTCAAAAAAACATTACATTTCAATTTTCCCGTTTACTTTGTCCGCGATGTTTCAACTTGTACCCCACAGGAATGTGACAAGTTTTGATCGCGTCAGCCCCGCTTTGTGACGCCCGCTGTTGTGGCCACGCAAGCGCACAGCGGCGGTGTGTGTTGATGTATCACATTCCGTGTTTGTGTGGAAAGTTCTGAGCATTTCCCAGCCTTTTTTATTTACTCCGCCGCCGTCAAAATGGATAATCCAGAAGAAGTACTTCATAGTCTTGAGGAGTTCGCGAAACTCAAGCATAAGAACATTCCCCGTGAACTGGAGGACTACCTAATGTACGTCGCAAGGACGGGTGACCCCGTGTACCAGTGGCAAACGGTCAAGATTCTGTTTCGAGAGAAGCTGCTCAATGTGATCACAGAATTTTATGAAACTACGCCCACGCTCGACATTTCCCCCTCGCCCAATGTGGACCCCTTTAATTATGAGACCATGAAGACCGTTCTCCTCGAGAGATTGGAGGCCTTCTCAAACGCGCCGTTTACTGTGCAGAGGCTATGTGAGCTGTTGACAACCCCTAGGAAAGAGTACAACCGGCCTGACAAATTCATGAGAGCCATTGAGAAGAACATCTTAGTAGTCAGTACCCGCGAGCCAGGAGGCGCCGGCGCCTGCAGACCTGACAGCGCATTATCTGAACCTATACTCAATGGAGTGTCGGATCCTCCAGAGGCTGCAAGTAATCAGTCTAGTAGCAGTAGCACCTCCAGTACTGAAGAAAGTAACCCGCAAACTACTAGTTCAGATTCTCCAAAGGAACCTGAAGAAAATGGTGAAAATCATATAGCATCGGAATCTACCTCTATAGAAGAAAATAATCACATAGAAATGGAACAGTTGGAACCTAATGCCGAGGCAGAAGCTAGTAAAGAACAGGATGATGAAAGTGAGAGTACAGTAAAAGATGTCGAAGAAAGTGCTGAGGCAACAGATTCAAGTGATAGTGTTACTTTTGGAGATGTAAACAGTGCTGCTGATGTATCGGATTCTGTTAACGTCACTTCCACAGAATGTTCTTCCACTCCAGAAATAAATGAGGCGCCATCAGAATCTTTACCTGTTAAGGAAGACGAAGAAAATTTGCCTTTATCATCAGAGGTTACAAATGTGGAAGAAAAAGTTTCAGATGCTTCTGAAGATGAATTGCCTGTTGGTCAGGAAAAGAAAGTTGATGCAAGTGAAGTTGATGTTAAAGTTGAAAGCAATGAGTCAGATGAAGTTTCTTCTTCCCCACAACCTGATGTAGAGAAAGTTACCAGTGCTGTTCCTGAACCTTCAGAAACTGCAGATGAACCTAACACGCTTGCTGAAGAATCAGCAGACGTTGTTCAAGAAGCAGCACCCTCAACAGTAGATTCAGCCGTCACCTCCGCTCAAGATGAACATCCTGCTGATTCAACTGAATCTTCTGATTCATCTGTTATTAATACTATAGAAGAGAAAGAGGAATCGTCTTCAGAGGCTGTGTCCTCTGCTTCTTCCGAGGTGGAAACTACTCCAGAACCGTCTGTGGAAAAATCAGTCAAAGAAACTGAACCAAGCATTGAGGCTATTCCAGAAAGTTCAGAAGCAACTCCTGTATCGGAAAAAGTAGAAAGTGAAGCTAAGGTTAATTCTGAGGTTGTGAAATCAGCTGTAGATGCCAGTATCACTAGCACAGCAAATTCTGGGACGGCTAGTGGAGCTATTGACATGGAAGCTATGGATGTGGATGAGAGCAGCAATCAACCCTCCGAAGCCTCTGCTGCTGATAGTGAGGCCATGGAAGTTGCAGATGAAGATGAACCAATGGAGGTGTGTGAGGATAGCGCATCGGGGAGTGAAGAGATGACTACCAGTCCCCAAGATGAGGTATTGTAAAAAATATAAATAAATGTACTAATTTTTAACACTAGAAAGACTGACTTAATTAAGAAGCTCCTTACTGATTCTCGCATATCTATCAATGTTAAAGCAGAGGCCTGCTTTTCATAGTTTTAAATTTTCATATTAATTTATTAATAATTATTTTATTTTTTACAATCTTTGCTGTAAATATTTGAAGCAAAATCATGGGCTAAGTTATAGTTTTTGAACTATTTTTTTCTTGTAGTGCCCCTTAGAGATATATTAAAACTATGAATATGAATAAACACAATAATTTGGTGAAAGGTCTACATGTACCTGATGAATGTTTTCAGTACTTCCAAATGAAAGTAAAAAACCGGAGCCATCCTTACACCTACTTTGAATGGTGTATACAGAAATCTCAGTCTTTCTTGTGGTAAAATAAGTCATTAGTATTTTCCTGTTAGACCAGTCAGTATCTAATCTAATCTAATATTTGTTTTCCAGCCTGCTGCCTGATTCGATTTCAACTTAATACTATCACCTCTAGACAAACAATGCCTACAATTTTCATGAACTGCTCCACTCTCCTCCCTCTATGTTTGACAATTTTAGAAAATCATTGACTATGGCATGCCATTATCTCTGCTCCATGTTTAAAACTGTGCGCTGTACATAGTGTGACATTTTATGTTTTTACTTTCAGAAACTTTGATTTCTTGTAACTGTACATACAATAAGAACTCTCCTTCTCTTCATAGTGAGCTACATTGTTTAATGCACGTCAGGATGTACATTTTCTTTAGTCACTTATGTGCATATGCATGTAATCTACACTCATCAACCCTTTTGTTTGAGTGTCTCCCTTCCTAAATCTCAAGACTTATGTGGAATTTTCCTCTCTAATTTATCTTGTATTACATATTTCATCACATAAAAATTTTCATTCGTCTGTTTGTTTTAGATGAGACAAAAATAATATAAATCATATTACATTCATTGTCATCAAAATGTGACTTAGTTATGTGATTAGTTCCAAAATCCTAAACTTTCATTTTTTTATTTTTTCCCCCATGAAACTTAGTGTTATGTTTGCCAATTTATGAGTTAGTTTAGATTGTAACCTTTTGCATAGACAAAATTATATTTATTCTTTTAATTTTCTGTCATTTAAGTATGGCTTTGTTGATTTACCCTAAGATCTGAGCCTTTTAGGCTCGCAGTCCTGTTGCTTTATCTATGCTGCTCAAGTTAAAAGTTTGTTTAGTATAAATAAAAGTTTGTTTAGTATTAAAAAAAAATTAGATTTGCTGACTTCATTCCGTCTATGCTGGAAACTTACAGAAACAATAATTGAAAATGTGTAATATATGACTATTTAAGTAGGTGTGGATCATTTTATGTGATACAACTGTGCAAAGTGCATCCAATAAATAAGCTTTTTTGAAAGTTTTGCAAATATACCTCATTCCTCATGGCAAGTAGTATTATGACCATAGTCTAAGGTGTTATCATGCTCATCTAGCAGTGTGCATTTTTATCATGTTTAATTAATGGGCAGTTAACTGTGTTTGGTAGAAATGGGACTTTACAAGAAGTGTTAGTAAAACTGGTATACGGAAAAACTACAGCAAAATAAGTAAGAGAGACAGAGACACGAGTCATACCCACCACTAAGCCTTGTGATCACGCCTCCGTTGTCCTCAGATGACGGCGGGGAAAGGAAAGGGAGGTAGGGGTTGTAGATGGCAGGGAGGAGGGTGGTGGTGGTGATGGTGGTGGTCAGAGTACCAGAAGGGCCACGAGCCCTGCCCTACCTGGTGTCCCTTGACTTTGATGAGCTCCTTGGTCCTGTCGACGATGTGGAAGTAGCACTCGTCGTCGTAGTAGGCCACGTCTCCCGTGTGCAGCCAGCCCTCCTCGTCGATCACCTCCCGGGTCGCCTCCTCGTTGTTGTAGTACCCGGTCATGACCTGCGCGGCCCGGCCGGAGCGGAAAGGATTAGGATTAGATTAGCCCAGTTCACGGTGCTGCGGGTCAGCTTTGGTCTCTCTTCTCCTCTCCCCTTCTCCGAGGGGGAAACAACTCTGAATTTTGGTGTACAAATGTGAATTTTTAATTTTTGTGAATTTTTATTGAATTTTTGTGAATTTTTGCTCGATTTTTTAATTTTTTTTTTGTGAATTTTGTTGAATTTTTCTGAATTTTTTTTTAATTTTTTGAATTTTTCTGAATTACAAGGTGTACAAAAATTTTAGAGTTGTTTCCCCCTCGCCCTTCTCTCACCTGAGGTCCCCTGAGGAGCAGCTCGCCGGGCTGGCCGGGGCCGACGTCCTCGCCGCTGCTGATGTCCACGACGCGCGCCCTGGTGCCCGGCAGCAGCTGCCCGACGGACCCCCTCCTCTCCAGGGGCGTGTGCCGGCTGCACAGGATCGTCACCGGCGACGTCTCCGTCATGCCGTAGCCTGCGCAAGAGATAAGGTCAGTCCTTTAGGGGGGTTCAAATGTTTACACTGCTGGAAGTGTGTCCATATCGCACACTTGCAGTAGAGGTGCGTGACTTTTCATTCGCACACTTGTCCCAACAAGTTTTCCTGACTATAGTTCAAGTGTGCGCGTCGGAGTGCCCACACCTACAAACGTGCGACATTTACACATTTGCTTGCTTGTACTGTACCTTGCCGCAGGTCTATCTCCCGGCCAGCCTTGTCGTTGAAGCGCTTGAGCACGTCGAGGCCGAGCGGCGCCGCCCCGCATATGACGTAGCGGATGCTGTCCAGGTGCTCGGGCTTGACGGCGGGGTGCATGGCCAGGAACTGGATGACGGCAGGCACGGCGCCCAGGCCCGTGGGCCGGTGCCGCAGCAGGGCGCCGATGTAGTCCTCGGGCGTGAACTTGGGCAGCGTGATGAGGTGCTGGCCGCTGAGGATGGTCGTGTGCAGCACCGTGTTGAAGCCGAAGATGTGGAAGAAGGGGAGCACGCTGAGGATCGAGTCCTGCACGTCACCGCGGGTGAAGCGGGCGAACCGGAGGTCGGGGTGCAAGCTCATGACGAGGTTGCTGACGAGCTGGCCGTGCGACAGCATCACGCCCTTGGGCATGCCCGTCGTGCCGGAGGAGAAGGGCAGGATGGCGATGTCCTCGCTGAGGTTCCTGGGCAGCGTCACGCCCTCCGTGACCAGGCCCTCGGCGGCCAGCGCCTGCAGGCTGAACTCCCCGGCGGCGGCGTCCTGCTCCGAGGGCTGCTGGTCCAGCAGCACGGTGCCCTTGTACTGCGGCAGGGCCTGCGCCACGGCCCGCACCAGCGGCAGCAGGGCGGGGATGGTGGCGACCAGGCGCGCGTTGCAGATCTTGAGCTGGCGGGCGGTCTCCTCTGAAGACGGAAGAAAAAACATTGAGGTGAGTGAGAAAAACACGCTTTGCCAGGGGGAAAATACTCCGAATTCATGTATTCAAAACAATGTGAAATTTGAATATTCTTAATTTTTCTCAGATGTTTAGTTTATTTTTAAAAAAACTTTTCTGGAGTTTTTTGAGAAAGCTTCTAAATTTTGATAGATTTCTCTTGCTTCTTTCTTTACTTTGTTTCATTTTTTTTTTTATTAAGAGTTTTATTGCTATCAAATTTTTCTGAATTGCGTGGTGTACACAAAAAAAAAATTGGAGTTGTCGACCCAGACGACCGTAAAACTTACCCGGCGTGTAGAGGGGGTTGACGAACGTGACGGTCAGGCCCGCCTCGATGGCGCCGTGCGCGGCGAACACGAACTCGGGGGTGTTGGGCGCGACGAGCGCCACCACGTCGCCCTTGGCCAGGGCGGGGCCCCGGGCGGCCAGCCCGCCGAGGTCCCCGGCGAGCGCGCGGCCGAAGCCATGGCTCAGCCTCCGGGCCTCCTTGTACGTGTAGCTCTTGCTGGAGGCCGCGCAAGTCTGCAAGACACAATGGCACTCATTAAATGTAATTGCTGTGTTTGTGTTGATTTAATTTTGCGGTGCCGATGACTGGGCGCGGGCGCATGTGGCAAGGGTTCATCCCCCCCCCCCCCCCATGTGCTCTGACGGGGACGCCGACAGTGCAGGGCGGGGGCGGAGTGCAAAGGTTCCCCGCGCAGCGCCCCCAGGTCCAGGCCGACGAGGAGACGGGCGCGGGCGCGATTAGGACCGACGGAAACGGATGATAATCGCGGACAAGCACGTCCCTGGCCTGGAGTAAGCTAGAGCTCGGTGGAGTAAAGCGGGCAAACCGAGCCTACCTACTAGGCGACACCTTAGTACAGGAGCGTGTACATGTTGCTTAAGTTTGGGCTACTGTTTGCGACTTTTCTCACTGTTACCTGGAACACGCTGACCACCTAAAATTGTCCCTGTCACTCGTTCGAGAAACTTTCGAAAATTTTGCAAGCTAGTTTGAGCGCCATCGAACCAGGAAAATTCGCCATGTGCAGTAATTGTGAATGCGATAAAGAGGGTGGCGGGCGGGGCGGGGCGGGGCGGGGCGGGGCGGGGCGGGGCGGGGCGGGGCGGGGGGGCGGGGCGGGGCGGCCTTTGCTCCCGACCCCGAAAACACACAGAGCGGCAGAAAAATAACCCGTTTACGCCCATTGCTCCCCTGATTAACTGTAGGCCCCGCTGTGGACAAAGTCTGCACTGAAGCCGTCTGGCGTCAGTCTGGCCCCGCGCCTCCCCCGCCCCGCCCCACCCCGCCCCCGCCCCCGCCCTCGAGCTGCGCGCAGTTGGCGGACGCGTAAAGGGCGAGTGCGCGCGCAAGTGAAAGGCAGGGCCCTACCCTATCTGCGCCCAGCGGCTCACGCGCCTGATAAGGAAGGGCGCGGGGCGGACGCGGGGCCGTACAGAAAAAGGGCGGGAAGCGTGTCCCCCCCCCCCCCCTGGACTCAAGTCCAAGGGCGCCGGGTGAAAGCGTGCCGGTCGGCCGGTGTGTTGATAGTGTTGCCGACCCCCGACCTCGACAACGTTGCGGCCGGGCCGGGCCGGGGTGTGGCTAGGCTAGGCCCCGCGCAGCGTACAGTGCAGCGCGCCTGCCCGGCCCGGCCCGGCCCGGCGGCCCGGCCCAGTCCGGCCTGTCATTGCGGTGTTATTGGACCCTGGCCTGGCGGGCCGGGCCGCCGCGCCGGGCCTCTAGCTGCTCGGCACAGCAGCGCCGCGGTTCCTTTCCTTGTCGTTCTGTGACGGGCAGTCGTCCCGCCGAGACGATAAAAAAACGAGTTATGACTGCCGAACCGCGCGCCGCCGCGCCATGACGACGTTAAAACGTTAGCGCCTTCTCAACCTGACGACCAGTACCCAGAGGTGCCGCGGGGCGGGGCGGGGCGCAACTACTGTGTACTGCGCAGTGCGACCCGGTCCAGTCGCATTCAGGGTCGACTTGGAGGGGGAAACCGCGACGAATACAGTAGTGAGCGATGCGGAAGACAGTGTTGCTAGAAAAGTAGGCAATGAGTAGTGCTAGTTGACAGGCGCAGATGCAGCCCGCTCTACTCCACTGTGTTTGGGCTACTTATTGCCTACTTTTCTGGCAACACTGGCGTACGGTACGCAAGCGCCCCGCTCTCGGAAGTGACCTGGTCCGGCCCCGGGGTAAAACCGGGCAGCGCTTAAGGACGAAAGTGTGTGGGGATAGCCGTAAAAGGGAAAACGGGACATTGCCATGGCCATGGCCAGGGCGAGGGGAATTACTGTCGGTTTTACAGCGGCTGGCGGGCATCTCCCACCTTGGGGTGGGCGCTGCGGGGGCGTGGCGGGGCGGGGCGAGGCGAGGCGGGGTGGGGTGGATTGGGGCGGGCGATCCCGTTTGGCAGAGGCGCACCCGGCTCGGGTGGACTTGGCACTCCTTCTGCGTATCTGCGTACACCAGGTCGTGGCCGGCCATTGCCGTGGGGCAAGCAGTGGCGCGGCGGCGTGGCGTGGCGTGGCGCGGCACCGTAGGAAGGACTCCACGCCCATTTTGCCGCACTTCATGTGTCAGGCCCACGAGACTTGACCACGGTCAGTGACGTTCTGTACGAGTGCCGGGCCGGGCATGACACGCGAGACTCTTGTGACTTGTGCCGGGTCGAGGGCCCGGCCCGGTCCACATGACGTGAGCGTGTCAAGTCAGTCTAGCTCCCAGACAGTTTGCCGCGACGCGACGCGACGCTAGACAGCGCAGACGCGACAGTCAGGGCGCGGGCGACCGTCGCGCCGTACTTACGATGAACTTCTTGTCCTCCCAGACGCACACGTCCTTCCACAGGTGCTCGATGAGCGTGTCTTGCTGGGGCGGCAGGTCCTTGCCGAAGACCGACTCGAGGACGCGGCCGCGGCTGCCGACGTCGGCCTGCTGGGGCGTCGCGGTGCCGAGGGCGCGGACGCGGGCGCCGGCCGCGCGGGCGCCGGTGAGCAGGCGGGCGCCCCGGAGGGCCACGGAGCACGACCAGGACGTGAGCAGGCGCATGGCTGGAGCGGGACTGGACGGGGCCGGGGCCGGGGCCGAGGCCCAGACCAGACCAGACCGGCGGGGCGCGAGCGGGCGCGAGCAGAGAGGCCGAGCGAGGCGAGCGGGCGCTGCGCTGGGCGGGGAGGGCACTACAGCACACCGCCGACGCGGGCCCCAAGCCTCGCCACGCCTCGCCAGGCCCCGCCCCGCCACGCCACGCCACGCTACGCCCCGCCACGCCACGTCCCGCCGCGCCGCTCTGCCATCCCGGGTCGCAGGGTGGGAGGGGAGGACGTTGTGCCGGTCGCGGTGCGGGTCACGGTGCGACCGAAAATCGTAAAAATGCAAACGCTATATAGTAAAAAAAACAAAAACTGCCGAGACTCTAACGTACCCCTAGACCAACCCGCGAGGGTCAGTTTGTCCGAAAACCCGGTTTGTCTGCGCGGAAATGCAGTTTTCATGATAGCGCGCAATGTGTTCGGGCGAGGTGGCTTAGGGGCCTATTTTCTCTATAACGAAGTACGGTTTAGGACTCCTAGGTCTTGCTTTGTGTTTTTTTGGTCTCAGAAGTAGGTCCCCTGTGAGTTTGGTCGAAATCGGAAACCAATGTTTTCCGACCGAAAATCGCAAAAACGCCAAGGCTATAGCCTTTGCATTTTGACGATTTTCGGCCGAAAATTAATATTTTCCGAAATGACGGGGGTTGTTTAGGGGAGACTCTAATGTACCTCTAGACCAAACCCCAAGGGTCAGTTCCTCCGAAAACCCGGTTTGTCGGCGAGGAAATGCAGTTCTCCTGATAGCGCGCAGTGTTCGGGCGAGGTGGCTTAGGGGCCTATTTTCTCACTAACGAAGTCCGGTTTAGGACTCCTAGGACTTGCTTTGTGTTTTTTGGTCTGAGAAGAAGGTCCCCTGTGAGTTTGGTCGAAATCGGAGACCAATGTTTTCCGACCGAAAATCACAAAAACGCCAAGGCTATAGCCTTGCAATTTTTACGATTTTCGGCCGAAAATTAATATTCTCCGAAATGACGGGGGTTGTTTAGGGAGACTCTAACGTACCTCTAGACCAAACCCCAAGGGTCAGTTCGTCCGAAAACCCGGTTTGTCTCCGCGGTAATGCAGTTTTCCTGATAGCGCGCAATGTGTTCGGGGGAGGTGGCTTAGAGGCCTATTTTCTCACTAACGAAGTCCGGTATAGGACTCCTAGGACTTGCTTTGTGTTTTTTGGTCCCAGAAGAAGGTCCCCTGTGAGTTTGGTCGAAATCGGAGACCAATGTTTTCCGACCGAAAATCACAAAAACGCCAAGGCTATAGCCTTTGCATTTTTACGATTTTCGCCCGAAAATTAAAATTCTCCGAAATGACAGGGGTTGTTTAGGGAGACTCTAATGTACCTCTAGACCAAACCCCAAGGGTCAGTTCGTCCGAAAACCCGGTTTGTCTGCGCGGAAATGCAGTTTTCCTGATAGCGCGCAATGTGTTCGGGCGAGGTGGCTTAGGGCCTATTTTCTCACTAACGAAGTCCGGTTTAGGACTCCTAGGACTTGCTTTGTGTTTTGGTCTCAGAAGAAGGTCCCCTGTGAGTTTGGTCGAAATCGGAGACCAATGTTTTCCGACCGAAAATCGCAAAACCGCCAAGGCTATAGCCTTGCCATTTTTACGATTTTCGGCCGAAAATTAATATTTTCCGAAATGACGGGGGTTGTGCTGGGGGACTCTAACGTAACCCCTTGACCAACCCGCAAGGCTCAGTTTGTCCGAAAACCCAGTTTGTCTGCGCGGAAGTGCAGTTTTCCTGATAGCGCGCAATGTGTTCGGGCGAGGTGGCTTTAGGGGCCTATTTTCTCTCTAAAAAGGTCCGGTTTAGGACTCCTAGGACTTGCTTTGTGTTTTTTCGTCTCAGAAGAAGGTCCCCTGTGAGTTTGGTCGAAATCGGAGACCAATGTTTTCCGACCGAAAATCACAAAAACGCCAAGGCTATAGCCTTGCCATTTTTACGATTTTCGGCCGAAAATTAATATTCTCCGAAATGACGGGGGTTGTGCTTGGGGACACTAACGTACCTCTAGACCAAACCCCAAAGGTCAGTTCGTCCGAAAACCCGGTTTGTCTGCGAGGAAATGCAGTTTTCCTGATAGCGCCCAATGTGTTCGGGCGAGGTGGCTTAGGGGCCTATTTTCTCACTAACGAAGTCCGGTTTAGGACTCCTAGGACTTGCTTTGTGTTTTTTGGTCTGAGAAGAAGGTCCCCTGTGAGTTTGGTCGAAATCGGAGACCAATGTTTTCCGACCGAAAATCACAAAAACGCCAAGGCTATAGCCTTGCAATTTTTACGATTTTCGGCCGAAAATTAATATTCTCCGAAATGACGGGGGTTGTGTTTGGGGACTCTAACGTACCCCTAGACCAACCCGCAAGGGTCAGTTTGTCCGAAAACCCGGTTTGTCTGCGCGGAAATGCAGTTTTCCTGATAGCGCGCAATGTGTTCGGGCGAGGTGGCTTAGGGGCCTATTTTCTCACTAACGAAGTCCGGTTTAGGACTCCTAGGACTTGCTTTGTGTTTTTTGGTCTCAGAAGAAGGTCCCCTGTGAGTTTGGTCGAAATCGGAGACCAATGTTTTCCGACCGAAAATCGCAAAAACGCCAAGGCTATAGCCTTTGCATTTTTACGATTTTCGGCCGAAAATTAATATTCTCCGAAATGACGGGGGTTTAGGGAGACTCCTAACGTACTCTGTGACCAAACCCCAAGGGTCAGTTCGTCCGAAAAACCCGGTTTGTCTGCAATGCAGTTTTTCTGATAGCGCGCAGTGTTCGGGCGAGGTGACCTATTTTCTCACTAACGAAGGTCCGGTTTAGGACCCTAGGACTTGCTTTGTGTTTTTGGTCTCAGAAGAACCGTCAGTTTGGTCAAATCGGAGACTAATGTTTTCCGACAAGAAAATCACAAAAACGCCAAGGCTATAGCTTGCCATTTTACGATTTTCGGCCGTTAATATTCTCGAAATGACGGGGTTGTTTGGGAGACTTAATGTACCTCAGACCAAACCCTAAAGGTCAGTTCGTCTGGTTTGTCTGAGGCGCAGTTTTCCTGATAGCGCGCAATGTGTTCGGAGTGGCCTTAGGCCTACTTTCTCTAACGAAGTCCGGTTTAGGACTCCTAGGACTTGCTTTGTGTTTTTTCGTCTCAGAAGAAGGTCGCCTGTGAGTTTGGTCGAAATCGGAGACCAATGTTTTCCGACCGAAAATCACAAAAACGCCAAGGCTATAGCCTTTGCATTTTTACGATTTTCGGCCGAAAATTAATATTCTCCGAAATGACGGGGGTTGTTTGGGGAGACTCTAATGTACCTCTAGACCAAACCCCAAGGGTCAGTTCGTCCAAAACCAGTTTGTCTGCGCGGAAATGCAGTTTTCCTGATAGCGCGCAATGTGTTCAGGCGAGGTGGCTTAGGGCCTATTTTCTCTAACGAAGTCCGGTTTAGGACTCCTAGGACTTGCTTTGTGTTTTTTGGTCTCAGAAGTAGGTCCCTGTGAGTTTGGTCGAAATCGGAGACCAATGTTTTCCGACCGAAAATCGCACAAAACGCCAAGGCTATAGCCTTGCCATTTTACGATTTTCGGCCGAAAATTAATATTCTCCGAAATGACGGGGGCTGTTTAGGGAGACTCTAATGTACCCCTAGACCAAACCCCAAGGGTCAGTTCGTCCGAAAACCAGTTTGTCTGCGCGGAAATGCAGTTTTCCTGATAGCGCGCAGTGTTCGGGCAAGGTGGTTTAGGGACCTATTTTCTCACTAACGAAGTCCGGTTTAGGACTCCTAGGACTTGCTTTGTGTTTTTGGTCTCAGAAGAAGGTCCCCTGTGAGTTTGGTCGAAATCGGAGACTGTATTTCCGACCGAAAATCACAAAAACGCCAAGGCTATAGCCTTGCCATTTCGATTTTCGGCCGAAAATTAATATTCTCCGAAATGACGGGGGTTGTTTAGGGAGACTCTAATGTACCTCTAGACCAAACCCCAAGGGTCAGTTCGTCCGAAAACCCGGTTTGTCGGCGAGGAAATGCAGTTTTCCTGATAGCGCGCAGTGTTCGGGCGAGGTGGCTTAGGGGCCTATTTTCTCTATAACGAAGTCCGGTTTAGGACTCCTAGGACTTGCTTTGTGTTTTTTGGTCTGAGAAGAAGGTCCCTGTGAGTTTGGTCGAAATCGGAGACAATGTTTTCCGACCGAAAATCACAAAACGCCAAGGCTATAGCCTTGCCATTTTTATGATTTTCGACCGAAAATTAATATTTTTCGAAATGACGGGGGTTGTTTAGGGGAGACTCTAATGAACCTCTAGACCAAACCCCAAGGGTCAGTTCGTCCAAAAACCCGGTTTAAATGCGCGGAAATGCAGTTTTCCTGATAGCGGGCAATGTGTTCAGGCGGCTTAGGGTCCTATTTTCTCACTAACGAAGTCCGGTTTAGGACTTCTAGGACTTGCTTTGTGTTTTTTGGTCCCAGAAGAGGGTCCTCTGTGAGTTTGGTCGAAATCGGAGACCAATGTTTTCCGACCGAAAATCACAAAAACGCCAAGGCTATAGCCTTTGCATTTTTACGATTTTCGGCCGAAAATTAATATTCTCCGAAATGACAGGGGGTTGTGCTGGGGGACTCTAATGTACCTCTAGACCAAACCCCAAGGGTCAGTTCGTCCGAAAACCCGGTTTGTCTGCGCGTAAATGCAGTTTTCCTGATAGCGCGCAATGTGTTCGGGCGAGGTGGCTTAGGGGCCTATTTTCTCACTAACGAAGTCCGGTTTAGGACTCCTAGGACTTGCTTTGTGTTTTTTGGTCCCAGAAGAAGGTCCCCTGTGAGTTTGGTCGAAATCGGAGACAAATGTTTTCGGACCGAAAATCACAAAAACGCGAAGGCTATAGCCTTGCCATTTTTACGATTTTCGGCCGTAAATTAATATTCTCCGAAATGACAGGGGGTTGTTTGGAGACTCTAATGTACCTCTAGACCAAACCCCAAGGGTCAGTTCGTCCGAAAACCCGGTTTGTCTGCGAGGAAATGCAGTTTTCCTGATAGCGCGCAATGTGTTCGGGCGAGGTGGCTTAGGGGCCTATTTTCTCACTAACGAAGTCCGGTTTAGGACTCCTAGGACTTGCTTTGTGTTTTTTGGTCTCAGAAGAAGGTCCCCTGTGAGTTTGGTCGAAATCGGAGACCAATGTTTTCCGACCGAAAATCGCAAAAACGCCAAGGCTATAGCCTTACCGTTTTTACGATTTTCGGCCGAAAATTAATATTCTCCGAAATGACGGGGGTTGTTTAGGGGAGACTCTAATGTACCTCTAGACCAAACCCCAAGGGTCAGTTCGTCCGAAAACCCGGTTTGTCTGCGCGTAAATGCAGTTTTCCTGATAGCGCGCAATGTGTTCGGGCGAGGTGGCTTAGGGGCCTATTTTCTCACTAACGAAGTCCGGTTTAGGACTCCTAGGACTTGCTTTGTGTTTTTTGGTCTCAGAAGAAGGTCCCCTGTGAGTTTGGTCGAAATCGGAGACCAATGTTTTCCGACCGAAAATCGCAAAAACGCCAAGGCTATAGCCTTGCCATTTTTACGATTTTCGGCCGAAAATTAATATTCTCCGAAATGACGGGGGTTGTGCTGGGGGACTCTAACGTACCCCTAGACCAAACCCCAAGGGTCAGTTCGTCCGAAAACCCGGTTTGTCTGCGAGGAAATGCAGTTTTCCTGATAGCGCGCAATGTGTTCGGGCGAGGTGGCTTAGGGGCCTATTTTCTCACTAACGAAGTCCGGTTTAGGACTCCTAGGACTTGCTTTGTGTTTTTTGGTCTCAGAAGAAGGGACCCTGTCAGTTTGGTCGAAATCGGAGACCAATGTTTTCCGACCAAAAATCGCAAAAACGCCAAGGCTATAGCCTTTGAATTTTTACAATTTTCGGCCGAAAATTAATATTCTCCCAAATGACAGGGGGTTGTTTGGGGGACTCTAACGTACCCCTAGACCAAACCACAAGGGTCTGTTCCTCCGAAAACCCGGTTTGTCGGCGAGGCAATGCAGTTTTCCTGATAGCGCGCAGTGTTCGGGCGAGGTGGCTTAGGGGCCTATTTTCTCACTAACGAAGTCCGGTTTAGGACTCCTAGGACTTGCTTTTTGTTTGTTGGTCCCAGAAGAAGGTCCCCTGTGAGTTTGGTCGAAATCGGAGACAAATGTTTTCCGACCGAAAATCGCAAAAACGCCAAGGCTATAGCCTTTGCATTTTACGATTTTCGGCCGAAAATTAATATTCTCCGAAATGACGGGGTTGTTTAGGGAGACTCTAATGTACCTCTAGACCAAACCCCAAAGGTCAGTTCGTCCGAAAACCCGGTTTGTCTGCGCGTAAATGCAGTTTTCCTGACAGCGCGCAATGTGTTCGGGCGAGGTGGCTTAGGGGCCTATTTTCTCACTAACAAAGTCCAGTTTAGGACTCCTAGGTCTTGCTTTGTGTTTTTGGTCTCAGAAGAGGGTCCCCTGTGAGTTTGGTCGAAATCGGAGACCAATGTTTTCCGACCGAAAATCGCAAAAACGCCAAGGCTATAGCCTTGCCATTTTTACGATTTTCGGCCGAAAATTAATATTCTCCGAAATGACGGGGGTTGTTTAGGGGAGACTCTAATGTACCTCTAGACCAAACCCCAAGGGTCAGTTCGTCCGAAAACCCGGTTTGTCGGCGAGGAAATGCAGTTTTCCTGATAGCGCGCAGTGTTCGGGCGAGGTGGCTTAGGGGCCTATTTTCTCACTAACGAAGTCCGGTTTAGGACTCCTAGGACTTGCTTTGTGTTTTTTGGTCTCAGAAGAAGGTCCCCTGTGAGTTTGGTCGAAATCGGAGACCAATGTTTTCCGACCGAAAATCGCAAAAACGCCAAGGCTATAGCCTTGCCATTTTTACGATTTTCGGCCGAAAATTAATATTCTCCGAAATGACGGGGGTTGTTTAGGGGAGACTCTAATGTACCTCTAGACCAAACCCCAAGGGTCAGTTCGTCCAAAAACCCGGTTTGTCTGCGCGGAAATGCAGTTTTCCTGATAGCGCGCAATGTGTTCGGGCGAGGTGGCTTAGGGGCCTATTTTCTTACTAACGAAGTCCGGTTTAGGACTCCTAGGTCTTGCTTTGTGTTTTTTTGGTCTCAGAAGTAGGTCCCCTGTGAGTTTGGTCGAAATCGGAGACCAATGTTTTCCGTCCAAAAATCGCAAAAACGCCAAGGCTATAGCCTTCGAATTTTTACGATTTTCGGCCAAAACTTAATATTCTCCGAAATGACGGGGGTTGTGCTGGGGGATTCTAACGTACCCCTAGACCAACCCGCAAGGGTCAGTTTGTTCGAAAACCCGTTTTGTCTGCGAGGCAATGCTGTATTCCTGATAGCGCGCCATGTGTGCTGGCGGGGTGGTTTAGGGGCCTATTTTCTCACTAACGAAGTCCGGCATAGGACTCCTAGGACATGCCATGTGTTTTTTGGTCCCAGAAGAAGGTAACCTGTGAGTTTGGTCGAAATCGGAGACAATTTTTTTTCGGCCGAAAATCGCAAAATCGCGAAGGCTATAGCCTTTGCATTTTTACGATTTTCGGCTGACAAAAAACGTTGCTCCTAAGTGACGGGGGTTGTGCAGGGGGACTTTAACGTACCCCTAGACCAACCCCTGAGGGTTGGGTTGGCGAGAAACTAGGATGTACTGCGAAAAATTGCGACGAATCGACGCAGACCGAAGGGCCCATGCGCTTCTCTGGTTCAAAATTTCGCGCGGGTGCAGTGCCTTGCTGCACGCACTGGCGCCGCTTCTCGCCACGATAGCGCCACTTTTCCCCTCTCTTCTCCTCCCCTCCCCACCCCTGCCGGCCTCCGGCCTGCCAGCTCAGCCTCCCAGCTGTAGCGATCGTTTGCTCTCCGCTACCATTTGAATTTTCCCGCCTCCGCACGCTCCGGTTCTCATACCCTTCTCATACCTCAAGTTCCCGCCGCTGCAGTACGTCACGGAACTACTTCCTTGTCTTGTCACCTGGGGACTACTTTTGTGAGCTTCCGCCCCCCGAGTTCCGGTCTGATCAGAGTCTTGTCTCGCTTCTGCTCTGCTGCTGGGAGGTTTTGGAGTTATCCAATTTTATCTGAGTAATCCTTCAGTTTAAGAAGATATTTTATATAAGAAGATTTTATTGGTATTTCATAAGGATTCTTTTGCACTAAGAATTTTTGGTGAGTTATCGGAAGTTTTAATTCTGATTGAGAAATAACCTCTTGAGCACATGGCCTAACCTCCTCATTTCGCTACCCGGTTCATGGTTGACTTTGACGGACCTTGACTGGTGTGTTTCGTTGCGTGCCCACGTGCACGTGGTGATGTTCGGATAACCTATAGCCTTTATTCTTTTGGTTCCCATGTGTAAAGAAATTTCTTTATTGTAATCGTTCTTACCCTGATTGTCTGGCTTGTCTAAATTAAAACATTTTCGTTAGCCAACGAATTTGCAGCCCGTTTATTGGGCTCCCATTTTACTCCAAGGGCTGCAGGCCAACTTGGACTTGCCTGTGCCTGCATTCCAATAGGGCTATCCCAAATGAAACAATATGTGTTTCAGTATTTCAGTATAGGACTGTTTATAGGAAAAGATAGGAACAATGCATTTTCATTTTGTATCATCTTGCCTTGTTTGAAACATTCCGCATTTTGATTGAAGCTATCTTTATTTGTTTCCCAGGTTGCTGATTCCTCAGACGGGCCCTCACTACTGAAGACTTTGCTGATCCATGCTGGAATATTTTGGCCTGCTTGTAATCCCTTGTCTGAAGTTGGAGACTTCATTGCAACATGACGAACAGAGCTCAAGGTGTGTAATTCATTTATTGGTTTATCCTGCACTCTATTATCCATCACATTTCTGGCTCTCTGCTAGTCACTCTCCTGCCATGCTAATAAGTATTGTTTGTTCCTTCCAGGTTGTCCAGTCGTATTCGTTCAATTAAACCCTACCCTTGATGCTCCCTATTCACCTCCAAAGAGTTGCTGAGATCTCTTCTCTGGTGTCTGCCGTTGTAGTGCTGATGAGCTGTTCTCGTGACGTCTCTGCTGAGCACATGGTGGGTATTTTATGTTTCAGCCCTGCTCTATAATCAATCAGATTTGTTGCAATCTGCTCGTCCCTCTTATCTTTCCTGTCGTGCTAATAGTTTATTTAATATTTTTTTCAGGTATTCAGCTTTACCCCAGTCATCAGAGTACACCAGTACACCTCGACGCACATGATATATTGAAGCTGTTATTTAACGTCTTAAAATGTTACGGAGCTGCTTGGATCTCCCCTGCGCTATTTGCAGTCTGCTATGATTGTGCTGTTGATTTCAAGGTAAGACATGTTGAGTGTTTTGGTATTGAATTTTGAAAGATTTTCTAGAAGTAAGACAACACAAATCTTTTGATTGCTCACTCTAAAGAATTTTTTGATGCATTTATACATATAATTGTCAATTCCCTAAGCTAAATTTTGAAATTATGTTAATTGGAGCAAAGTTGGAAGTGGGACAATAATGGCTCACATTTCATTGAGAGTGGTGCCTTTTTACTTCAATTTACATTCTGATTTTGGCTGTGTTGGCTGAACTACTCTGAAAACTAGATACTGAGAACCTGGATAGTAGGACCAGATCAGACAGTCAGAACTGTTTCCGTTTTGCAGAATGGTATAAAAGCAATGAGAGATTTGTAATTTTATTATCTGTTGAGGAAAGCTTTGACATAAATTACAAAAGTCAACTGATTTCTTTCATTCAAAGAGTTCACTTGGTACCGCACCACTGTTCTGAAGCCAAATTGGAAATTGATTTCTTTTCTACTCCCCTATGAAGTAGATTGCAATTGGCGTTCGAAACAAAACTAATGGCCACATTTGCTGGTTGTTATATCAATAGAAAGTTGCGATTTTCCTGCTAGTACTTTTGTCTCCATTGAAATACCCCAGGTCATGGGGTTCAAATTGATGCTACAATCCTGGTATGCTTTTTAGTTGCTGCCATAGTAACAGATGCATGGCATGTTATATAAGTGTACTGCTTAATGAATATCATCACACATTTGCTTTATAGCTTGTCAGTTGATTTTATTACTGTTGATAAAAAATAACTTGATGCTCAGTTAAGGAACATTATTGGCCATTTGTTTGATAGTTTCATTACAGTTGATTAAAAATAACTGTTAGTCTGCTCAGAACTATCGATAACTAGAAGCTTTCTTTATGATAGGAGTGAATTTTACCTGTTTGCCACGGTGGCTGTGGTAAATTTTGTTCCTATATTTGAAATTTGAGTATATGTAACTTTGACTTCATGATAGATTGTTTAAATGGTAGTACTCCTTAAGGTTAAAGTAAACTTGGGTGTCAATAAATAATTAAAATCAACTGAATTGTGATGAAATGACTCTCTTTTCTTGATCTGCTTCTGATGCATATTTGTTTTTGCAGGTGACAAGACGACGTTACGGGGAAAGAAGCACCATGAAGTTTCTTCAAATGAAGCAACCAACTCAAGACAGGATCTCCAGCACGAAGAAACGCTTGGATCTCCCCTCTGCCGTCTTCAGTCTGCTGTGATCATGCTGTTGGTTTCAAGGTAAGAAATGTTAAGTGTTTTGGTATTGAATTTTGAAAGATTTTTGAGAAGTAAGACAACACAAATATTTTGATTGCTCACTTAAAAGAATTTTTTGATGCATCTATACATATAATTGTCAATTGCCTTGGATAAATCTGAAATTCTGTTCATTGGAGCAAAGTTGGAAGTGGGACAATAATGGCCTACATTTAAATGAGAGTGGTGCCTTTTTACTTCAATTTACATTCTGATTTTGACTGTGTTGGCTGAACTACTCTGAAAACACTGAGAACCTGTATAGTAGGACCAGATCAGACAGAACTGTTTCAGTTTTGCAGAATGGTGTAAAAGCTATGAGAGATTAATAAATTAATTGTCTGTAGAGGAAAGCTTTGACATAAATTACAAAAGTCAACTGATTCCTTTCATTCAAAAAGTTCACTTGGTACAGCACCACTGTTCTGAAGCCAAATTGCAGATTGATTTCTTTTCTACTCCCCTAAGAAGTAGATTACAATTGGCGTTTGAAACAAAACTAATGGCCACATTTGCTGGTTGTTATATCAATAGAAAGTTGCGATTTTCCTGCTAGTACTTTTGTCTCCATTGAAATACCCCAGGTCATGGGGTTCAATTGATGCTACAATCCTGGTATGCTTTTTAGTTGCTGCCATAGTAACAGATGCATGGCATGTTAAATAAGTTTACTGCATAATGGATAGCATCACACATTTGCTTTAAAGCTTGTCAGTTGATTTTATTACTGTTGATAAAAAATAACTGTTTGTTAGTCTGCTCAGCTATCAATAACTAGAAGCTTTCTTTATGATAGGAGTGAATTTTACCTGTCTGGTTGCCACTGTGGCTGTGGTAAATTTTGTTCCTGTTGGAGTATATGTAACTTTGACTTCATTATAGATTGTTTGAATGCTAGTACTCCTTAAAATTAAATTAAACTTCTGTGTCAATTTGCAATATTAAAGATGATTGGAGAATAATTAAAATCAACTGAAATTTGTGATGAAATGATACCCTTTTCTTGAACTGCTTCTCATACATATTTATTTTTTGCAGGTGACAAGACGAAGTTACGGGGAAAGAAGAACCAAATATGCAGCTGTTGACGATTCTTCAAATCAAGCAACCAACTCAAGAAAGGACGACTGAAGATTCTTCGAAACTCAAGACGAGGCTGTCGGCATCAAGCAATGAACTTACTTTGAACTTACTTTTGCTAATGTGAGCAACGATTGCTTCATGTGGAGGAGAGATCAGTCACAGTGGAACATGGAATGGCCCGAGGTCCTGGTACGCATTTCTCGGGCTCCTTTAGTGACATGTTATTGAAGGTTCACCAGGCCACTGCTTGCTCTCGGGTCCTGTGTTTCATCTCGTCGGCTGTGATTGAGTTCATATGAAGTGATTGTTGCGTAGAGTCAGTTTATGAGGGGTTTTAATTAAACTCCTCTTGACAGTTAATTTGACTAGTTTTTTCCAGATGGAACTTTGTTTGACCCCCCCAGAAATTTTACTTGGGCCGCATCACATAGGGATCTCGAGATAGCCTAAAAAAGGGCCTTTTTTTGCAGGCCTCCCATTGGCCAGCTGCTATTGCTTCTTTTTGTTCTTCTTCCAATAAAGCTTGTTTTTCTTTATTCAACTGTTTGTTTGTTTACTTTTTTTTTTTTTTTTGTTGCCGCTGTTCCACTGCTCCAAGTCCCGAGCTCAGCTGCTGCGCCTGCAAAGGCGCAGCAGCTGAGCTCGGGACTTGGAGCAGTGGAACAGCGGCAACAAAAATGCAATTCTTTTTTTCCCCTCCTTGTTGTTGGCTTTGGCTTTCCTTGCTGAGCAGCTCATTGGGTGAAAACCAATGAGCTGCTCGAGCAAGGAAAGCCAAAGCCAACAAAGAAAAAAAAAAAAGTACAAGTGCTGAAAAGTAAACAAAGCATGAATGTAAACAACAACAAAGAGCAGAAGACACAGTATGACAAAGTGAGAGGAACACTGCAAAGGCCAAATACTAAGTCCCAAAAAAAGAGAAGAAGAAATTGGCCAGTGGCAGAGCAGCACAAATGTTCACAAAATTGTAAACAAAGACCAGCAACAATGTAAACAAAGCACTGTGTTCCTCTAAATTTCTCATACATTTAGAGAGAAGGAAGGCAGAACAAGGCGAGGCATAGGACCCGCTGGGATTCGAACCCAGCAGTGAGACAAGTCCCACTCCAGGAGGCCGTATTATACCAAAGCCAGAGGGGAAAACAGCAGAGCACAGAGCAGTAAAAGTATCCATTCAAAAGTTGAAATTCAAAAGCAAAGAGAGAGGAATCCTCTCATTCGCCCCTCTCACCCACACATTGACCTTCAGGAGTCTGGCCTGGGTCAACATGCCAGCAAGAGGGGCAACTACAACAAGTTTAAAGCAAGCAAAAATTTACATTTCAAAAGTACAAGAGCAAGACACCCACTCCTCACACCCTGACCATGAGGAGTCTGGCCGAGGTCAAAGTGCGAGGAAGCAAGCAAAATTTTAGATTTGAAAGGTTACCACTAAAATGCCTACTCCTCACACCCTGACCTTTAGGAGTCTGGCCGAGGTCAAAGTGAGAGGAAGCAGGCAGGCCAAATGGCGCAAAACAAAGCATTCAATGGATACTTTTTGCAATAGAGCAAGTAAAGAACAGCAGACACAGGGGCAACAGGGCAACACTCAAATATCAGTAAGCAAAAGCCGTCACTCATCTCTGTTCTCCACAAAACAAGATTTACTACTTTAAAAGCCTCTATCCGAATTATTAAATGCATCCAGCATCTGACTAGTTGGCAAGATACCACCCTTAAATAAGATGGATGGAAAAGTGAACAAGTATTATTTTTAAAAAGCCAAATACCTTAGAAAGGTAATTGCACATCGATAAAATGCTGATGATATCTCTTATGGATATCAGTTGGCAAGATACCAACCATAAAATAGACCAATAAGTGAACAACTAGTGTTTATACAATTGACAAACAAATTCTGGATAAAGACGAGTGACGGGCCATACACTTTTAACAATATTGCATTTAAAACAAATAAATCTACACAAGACTATTGTATTATTAAGTTTGTTTGAAAACTAGAAGGCGTTTTGAGAATGAACATGCCTTACTCCAAATGATAAATATCTACACAATACTTTCAGTTCTTGAAAAAGAAAAGATCTCATTTACATTTAATTATTCTCAGTACGAAGATGCAATATTGTTCAAAGAAGAAGAATCATCATGAGCACAGAACTGCGATTTCAAGTGGAAGGATACCCACTAATGCAACAAGCCCTACTGACTCAGCCAAGAGTCCTAGCTTCCCTATTTTCCCCCCAATGTTAACTTATACAAAACCCTTTGATTTTGAAATGAACACGCAAAGTGTGCCTGATAGAAAATGCTACTACTGTTGTGGGCTCTGTCGCCTAATCGGAATCCATCTGGTCCAAGATTTCCTCACAGAGAGTACTAAGGACATTTAAACAAGAACGCAACGTAAAATAAATTTCTGATTCACACTAATGCCCAAATTAAGAGCTTCATGGATGAACCATAGCCTTACCCTCAGCCTCAGCCATGAGGTAACCTAACCTTCATAGCTAACCTCCCTTGGGCACTACATAATGTGCTACAAGAAAATTACAGCCTTTCAAGGAAATAACGACATTCCGCTAATAAGAATATCATTGAAAAGTTACACCCAATGCTGATGGTTAATTCTAGGCTTACAGTAGGCACTCAGCAGAAAGAGGAGCCATCAGCCATCCTAGAAGCGAGGATGATCAATTTGTCCTCACCGACACAATAAAATATATCGATATTTAAATATAAAAATATCACACTCCTCCCAATTATTAATTATTTAAGAAATATTACGTTTGAAACAAATAATATTATCACAATTAGACTTACCAAAAAGTCGGCAGCACACGCAGCACACCGGCGTCCGCCATGATCCTCACAAAACAACAAACACCTACGGCTTCCGGCTCCGGCTGCAGACACTGACGTCACTCGCCCGCCAGGTTTAGTGCCATTCAAAATACGATTCAGAGAACAGAGCTCGCTTAACCGTGAGCTGTTAACTAACTGACTCCAATGTAAGAGCACTATAATTTATCATAGAATAAAAGACTGTGAGAAATCTAATTCTTCTGCAAACTTGAGTGTAATTGTGATAATATTATTTGTTTCAAACGTAATATACCCTTAGGGGTTGGTCTAGGGGTACGTTAGAGTCCCCCTCAAAAACCCCCGTCATTTCGGAGAATATTAATTTTCGGCCGAAAATCGTAAAAATGGCAAGGCTATAGCCTTGGCGTTTTTGCGATTTTCGGTCGGAAAACATTGGTCTCCGATTTCGACCAAACTCACAGGGGACTTTCTTCTGAGACCAAAAAACACAAAGCAAGTCCTAGGAGTCCGAAACCGGACTTCGTTAGTGAGAAAATAGGCCCCTAAGCCACCTCGCCCGAACACATTGCGCGCTATCAGGAAAACTGCATTTACGCGCAGACAAACCGGGTTTTCGGACAAACTGACCCTTGCGGGTTGGTCTAGGGGTACGTTAGAGTCCCCCAGCACAACCCCCGTCATTTCGGAGAATATTAATTTTCGGCCGAAAATCGTAAAAATGGCAAGGCTATAGCCTTGGCGTTTTTGTGATTTTCGGTCGGAAAACATTGGTCTCCGATTTCGACCAAACTCACAGGGGACCTTCTTCTGAGACCAAAAAACACAAAGCAAGTCCTAGGAGTCCTAAACCGGACTTCGGTAGTGAGAAAAAAAGGCCACTAAGCCACCTCGCCCGAACACATTGCGCGCTATCAGGAAAACTGCATTTACGCGCAGACAAACCTGCTTTTTTGGACGAACTGACCCTTGGGGTTTGGTCTAGAGGTACATTAGAGCCTCCCCTAAACAACCCCCGTCATTTCGAAGAATATTAATTTTCGGCCGAAAATCGTAAAAATGGCAAGGCTATAGCCTTGGCGTTTTTGTGATTTTCGGTCGGAAACCATTGGTCTCCGATTTCGACCAAACTCACAGAGGACCCTCTTCTGGGACCAAAAAACACAAAGCAAGTCCTAGGAGTCCTAAACCGGACCTTTTTAGTGGGAAAATAGGACCCTAAGCCACCTCGCCTGAACACCTTGCCCGCTATCAGGAAAACTGCATTTCCGCGCATTCAAATCGGGTTTGCGGACAAACTGACCCTTGCGGGTTGGTCTAGGGGTACGTAAGAGTCCCCCAGCACAACCCCCGTCATTTCGGAGAATATTAATTTTCGGCCGAAAATCGTAAAAATGGCAAGGCTATAGCCTTGGCGTTTTTGCGATTTTCGGTCGGAAAACATTGGTCTCCGATTTCGACCAAACTCACAGGGGACTTTCTTCTGAGACCAAAAAACACAAAGCAAGTCCTAGGAGTCCTAAACCGGACTTCGTTAGTGAGAAAATAGGCCCCTAAGCCACCTCGCCCGAACACATTGCGCGCTATCAGGAAAACTGCATTTACGCGCAGACAAACCTGCTTTTCGGACGAACTGACCCTTGGGGTTTGGTCTAGAGGTACATTAGAGCCTCCCTAAACAACCCCCGTCATTTCGGAGAATATTAATTTTCGGCCGAAAATCGTAAAAATGCAAGGCTATAGCCTTGGCGTTTTTGTGAATTTCGGTCGGAAAACATTGGTCCCCGATTCCGACCAAACTCACAGGTGACTTTCTTCTGAGACCAAAAAACACAAAGCAAGTCCTAGGAGTCCGAAACCGGACTTCGTTAGTGAGAAAATAGGCCCCTAAGCCACCTCGCCCGAACACATTGCGCGCTATCAGGAAAACTGCATTTACGCGCAGACAAACCTGCTTTTCGGACGAACTGACCCTTGGGGTTTGGTCTAGAGGTACATTAGAGCCTCCCCTAAACAACCCCCGTCATTTCGGAGAATATTAATTTTCGGCCGAAAATCGTAAAAATGGCAAGGCTATAGCCTTGGCGTTTTTGTGATTTTCGGTCGGAAAACATTGGTCTCCGATTTCGACCAAACTCACAGGGGACCTTCTTCTAAGACCAAAAAACACAAAGCAAGTCCTAGGAGTCCTAAACCGGACTTCGTTAGTGAGAAAATAGGACCCTAAGCCACCTCGCCTGAACACATTGCCCGCTATCAGGAAAACTGCATTTCCGCGCATTCAAACCGGGTTTTCGGACAAACTGACCCTTGCGGGTTGGTCTAGGGGTACGTTAGAGTCCCCCAGCACAACCCCCGTCATTTCGGAGAATATTAATTTTCGGCCGAAAATCGTAAAAATGGCAAGGCTATAGCCTTGGCGTTTTTGCGATTTTCGGTCGGAAAACATTGGTCTCCGATTTCGACCAAACTCACAGGGGACTTTCTTCTGAGACCAAAAAACACAAAGCAAGTCCTAGGAGTCCGAAACCGGACTTCGTTAGTGAGAAAATAGGCCCCTAAGCCACCTCGCCCGAACACATTGCGCGCTATCAGGAAAACTGCATTTACGCGCAGACAAACCTGCTTTTCGGACGAACTGACCCTTGGGGTTTGGTCTAGAGGTACATTAGAGTCTCCCCTAAACAACCCCCGTCATTTCGGAGAATATTAATTTTCGGCCGAAAATCGTAAAAATGGCAAGGCTATAGCCTTGGCGTTTTTGTGATTTTCGGTCGGAAAACATTGGTCTCCGATTTCGACCAAACTCACAGGGGACCTTCTTCTAAGACCAAAAAACACAAAGCAAGTCCTAGGAGTCCGAAACTGGACTTCGTTAGTGAGAAAATAGGCCCCTAAGCCACCTCGCCCGAACACATTGCGCGCTATCAGGAAAACTGCATTTACGCGCAGACAAACCTGCTTTTCGGACG
Organism: Frankliniella intonsa; assembly: GCA_033675135.1. Classification (NCBI taxonomy): domain Eukaryota; kingdom Metazoa; phylum Arthropoda; class Insecta; order Thysanoptera; family Thripidae; genus Frankliniella; species Frankliniella intonsa. The sequence goes on from CM066248.1 coordinate 9,414,182, forward strand.
AACTGACCCTTGGGGTTTGGTCTAGAGGTACATAAGAGCCTCCCCTAAACAACCCCCGTCATTTCGGAGAATATTAATTTTCGGCCGAAAATCGTAAAAATGGCAAGGCTATAGCCTTGGCGTTTTTGTGATTTTCGGTCGGAAAACATTGGTCTCCGATTTCGACCAAACTCACAGGGGACCTTCTTCTAAGATCAAAAAACATAAAGCAAGTCCTAGGAGTCCTAAACCCGACTTCGTTAGTGAGAAAATAGGCCCTAAGCCACCTCGCCCGAACACATTGCGCGCTATCAGGAAAACTGCATTTACGCGCAGACAAACCTGGTTTTCGGACGAACTGACCCTTGGGGTTTGGTCTAGAGGTACATTAGAGCCTCCCTAAACAACCCCGTCATTTCGGAGAATATTAATTTTCGGCCGAAAATCGTAAAAATGGCAAGGCTATAGCCTTGGCGTTTTTGTGATTTTCGGTCGGAAAACATTGGTCTCCGATTTCGACCAAACTCACAGGGGACCTTCTTCTAAGACCAAAAACACAAAGCAAGTCCTAGGAGTCCTAAACCGGACTTCGTTAGTGAGAAAATAGGCCCTAAGCCACCTCGCCCGAACACATTGCGCGCTATCAGGAAAACTGCATTTACGCGCAGACAAACCGGGTTTTCGGACGAACTGACCCTTGCGGTTTGGTCTAGAGGTACATTAGAGTCTCCCTAAACAACCCCGTCATTTCGGAGAATATTAATTTTCGGCCGAAAATCGTAAAAATGGCAAGGCTATAGCCTTGGCGTTTTGTGATTTTCGGTCGGAAAACATTGGTCTCCGATTTCGACCAAACTCACAGGGACCTTCTTCTAAGACCAAAAAACACAAAGCAAGTCCTAGGAGTCCTAAACCGGACTTCGTTAGTGAGAAAATAGGACCCTAAGCCACCTCGCCCGAACACATTGCGCGCTATCAGGAAAACTGCATTTACGCGCAGACAAACCTGCTTTTCGGACGAACTGACCCTTGGGGTTTGGTCTAGAGGTACATTAGAGCCTCCCCTAAACAACCCCGTCATTTCGGAGAATATTAATTTTCGGCCGAAAATCGTAAAAATGGCAAGGCTATAGCCTTGGGGTTTTTGCGATTTTCGGTCGGAAAACATTGGTCTCCGATTTCGACCAAACTCACAGGGACTTTCTTCTGAGACCAAAAACACAAAGCAAGTCCTAGGAGTCCGAAACCAAACTTCGTTAGTGAGAAAATAGCGACCTCGCCCGAACACATTGCGCGCTATCAGGAAAACTGCATTTACGCGCAGACAAACCTGCTTTTCGGACGAACTGACCCTTGGGGTTTGGTCTAGAGGTACATTAGAGCCTCCCCTAAACAACCCCCGTCATTTCGGAGAATATTAATTTTCGGCCGAAAATCGTAAAAATGGCAAGGCTATAGCCTTGGCGTTTTTGCGATTTTCGGTCGGAAAACATTGGTCTCCGATTTCGACCAAACTCACAGGGGACTTTCTTCTGAGACCAAAAAACACAAAGCAAGTCCTAGGAGTCCGAAACCGGACTTCGTTAGTGAGAAAATAGGCCCCTAAGCCACCTCGCCCGAACACATTGCGCGCTATCAGGAAAACTGCATTTACGCGCAGACAAACCTGCTTTTCGGACGAACTGACCCTTGGGGTTTGGTCTAGAGGTACATTAGAGCCTCCCCTAAACAACCCCCGTCATTTCGGAGAATATTAATTTTCGGCCGAAAATCGTAAAAATGGCAAGGCTATAGCCTTGGCGTTTTTGTGATTTTCGGTCGGAAAACATTGGTCTCCGATTTCGACCAAACTCACAGGGGACCTTCTTCTAAGACCAAAAAACACAAAGCAAGTCCTAGGAGTCCTAAACCGGACTTCGTTAGTGAGAAAATAGGCCCCTAAGCCACCTCGCCCGAACACATTGCGCGCTATCAGGAAAACTGCATTTACGCGCAGACAAACCTGCTTTTCGGACGAACTGACCCTTGGGGTTTGGTCTAGAGGTACATTAGAGCCTCCCCTAAACAACCCCCGTCATTTCGGAGAATATTAATTTTCGGCCGAAAATCGTAAAAATGGCAAGGCTATAGCCTTGGCGTTTTTGTGATTTCGGTCGGAATCCATTGGTCTCCGATTTCGACCAAACTCACAGAGGACCCACTTCTGGGACAAAAAAACACAAAGCAAGTCCTAGGAGTCCTAAACCGGACCTTTTTAGTGGGAAAATAGGACCCTAAGCCACCTCGCCTGAACACCTTGCCCGCTATCAGGAAAACTGCATTTACGCGCAGACAAACCTGCTTTTCGGACGAACTGACATTTGGGGTTTGGTCTAGAGGTACATTAGAGCCTCCCCTAAACAACCCCCGTCATTTCGGAGAGTATTAATTTTCGGCCGAAAATCGTAAAAATGGCAAGGCTATAGCCTTGGCGTTTTTGTGATTTTCGGTCGGAAAACATTGGTCTCCGATTTCGACCAAACTCACAGGGGACTTTCTTCTAAGACCAAAAAACACAAAGCAAGTCCTAGGAGTCCTAAACCGGACTTCGTTAGTGAGAAAATAGGCCCCTAAGCCACCTCGCCCGAACACATTGCGCGCTATCAGGAAAACTGCATTTACGCGCAGACAAACCGGGTTTTTGGACGAACTGACCCTTGGAGTTTGGTCTAGAGGTACATTAGAGTCTCCCCTAAACAACCCCCGTCATTTCGAAGAATATTAATTTTCGGCCGAAAATCGTAAAAATGGCAAGGCTATAGCCTTGGCGTTTTTGTGATTTCGGTCGGAATCCATTGGTCTCCGATTTCGACCAAACTCACAGGGGACTGTCTTCTGAGACCAAAAAACACAAAGCAAGTCCTAGGAGTCCGAAACCGGACTTCGTTAGTGAGAAAATAGGCCCCTAAGCCACCTCGCCTGAACACATTGCGCGCTATCAGGAATACTGCATTTACGCGCAGACAAACCTGCTTTTCGGACGAACTGACCCTTGGGGTTTGGTCTAGAGGTACATTAGAGCCTCCCCTAAACAACCCCCGTCACTTCGGAGAATATTAATTTTCGGCCGAAAATCGTAAAAATGGCAAGGCTATAGCCTTGGCGTTTTTGTGATTTTCGGTCGGAAAACATTGGTCTCCGATTTCGACCAAACTCACAGGGGACCTTCTTCTAAGACCAAAAAACACAAAGCAAGTCCTAGGAGTCCGAAACCGGACTTCGTTAGTGAGAAAATAGGCCCCTAAGCCACCTCGCCCGAACACATTGCGCGCTATCAGGAAAACTGCATTTACGCGCAGACAAACCTGCTTTTCGGACGAACTGACCCTTGCGGGTTGGTCTAGAGGTACGTTAGAGTCCCCCAGAACAACCCCCGTCATTTCGGAGAATATTAATTTTCGGCCGAAAATCGTAAAAATGGCAAGGCTATAGCCTTGGCGTTTTTGTGATTTTCGGTCGGAAAACATTGGTCTCCGATTTCGACCAAACTCACAGGGGACCTTCTTCTAAGACCAAAAAACACAAAGCAAGTCCTAGGAGTCCTAAACCGGACTTCGTTAGTGAGAAAATAGGCCCCTAAGCCACCTCGCCCGAACACATTGCGCGCTATCAGGAAAACTGCATTTACGCGCAGACAAACCGGCTTTTCGGACGAACTGACCCTTGGGGTTTGGTCTAGAGGTACATTAGAGTCTCCCCTAAACAACCCCCGTCATTTCGGAGAATATTAATTTTCGGCCGAAAATCGTAAAAATGGCAAGGCTATAGCCTTGGCGTTTTTGTGATTTTCGGTCGGAAAACATTGGTCTCCGATTTCGACCAAACTCACAGGGGACTTTCTTCTGGGACCAAAAAACACAAAGCAAGTCCTAGGAGTCCTAAACCGGACTTCGTTAGTGAGAAAATAGGCCCCTAAGCCACCTCGCCCGAACACATTGCGCGCTATCAGGAAAACTGCATTTACGCGCAGACAAACCTGCTTTTCGGACGAACTGACCCTTGGGGTTTGGTCTAGAGGTACATTAGAGTCTCCCCTAAACAACCCCCGTCATTTCGGAGAATATTAATTTTCGGCCGAAAATCGTAAAAATGGCAAGGCTATAGCCTTGGCGTTTTTGCGATTTTCGGTCGGAAAACATTGGTCTCCGATTTCGACCAAACTCACAGGGGACTTTCTTCTGAGACCAAAAAACACAAAGCAAGTCCTAGGAGTCCGAAACCGGACTTCGTTAGTGAGAAAATAGGCCCCTAAGCCACCTCGCCCGAACACATTGCGCGCTATCAGGAAAACTGCATTTACGCGCAGACAAACCTGCTTTTCGGACGAACTGACCCTTGGGGTTTGGTCTAGAGGTACATTAGAGCCTCCCCTAAACAACCCCCGTCATTTCGGAGAATATTAATTTTCGGCCGAAAATCGTAAAAATGGCAAGGCTATAGCCTTGGCGTTTTGGTGATTTTCGGTCGGAAAACATTGGTCTCCGATTTCGACCAAACTCACAGGGGACCTTCTTCTAAGACCAAAAAACACAAAGCAAGTCCTAGGAGTCCTAAACCGGACTTCGTTAGTGAGAAAATAGGCCCCTAAGCCACCTCGCCCGAACACATTGCGCGCTATCAGGAAAACTGCATTTACGCGCAGACAAACCTGCTTTTCGGACGAACTGACCCTTGGGGTTTGGTCTAGAGGTACATTAGAGTCTCCCCTAAACAACCCCGTCATTTCGGAGAATATTAATTTTCGGCCGAAAATCGTAAAAATGGCAAGGCTATAGCCTTGGCGTTTTTGCGATTTTCGGTCGGAAAACATTGGTCTCCGATTTCGACCAAACTCACAGGGGACCCTCTTCTGGGACCAAAAAACACAAAGCAAGTCCTAGGAGTCCTATGCCGGACTTCGTTAGTGAGAAAATAGGCCCCTAAGCCACCTCGCCTGAACACATTGCCCGCTATCAGGAAAACTGCATGTCCGCGCAGACAAACCGGGTTTTCGGACAAACTGACCCTTGCGGGTTGGTCTAGAGGTACGTTAGAGTCCCCTAGCACAACCCCCGTCATTTTCGAGGAAATTATTTTTCTACCGAAAATCGTAAAAATGCAAAGGCTACACTGCAGGGCTATCACATTCCGGTTGCGCCCGGGCTAAAGGGAGCCGTCTAGCCCGGGTTAAGCGTTTTGAAGGAGGGCCGTTCAGGCTGTTATTGTGGGGCCACCCTTTCATTGTGGGTGGCTGTTGTAGCCAGGAAAGTTAAGGAGTGTGGGGGAAAGGATGTGGAAATATATTTTATACACTTATTGTCAGGTGAACTATTTATTATGTTCAATTATAAATAATATCCCTTCAAATACCTAAAATGAATTAAAATTGCTTCAAAAATAAGCTTTGCTTGAATACCTTAATTGGTTGAATAAGAACCTAGTTATACAGAAATTTTTTGCACTTGAGTACTGAGATGGTTATAATACTGAGTTTTGCAGATTCTACCCTCTTCTGTCGTTATACAGTGTACCTTGTTCCCAGTTGTTTGGTATCAAGTACTGGGAGGCCATTACAGATTTATGGTTTTTTACTACACACTTAAATGTCTATCACAGCACAATTGCATACAAAATTTTGTAGTTGTATAAAACAGTGACATGACAATAAAATGTCTATTTAAATTGGAATGCTTACATGTAAAATTAATTAAAACCTATGAGTAGTAGTCGAATTGACAAGGTGCAAATGCACATTAAGTAAGTTTGGCAGTAAAATATGTCAAAATAAAAGTTTTGTTTGCAAAGTTTTCAATTCGGGACATAACTTATTGTCTGTTTTCTAACAATTAGAACCCAAATTTGTAAGTAATTCAGTTTGATGATTTAATTTTCGTTTCTTGTTGTCAAGAGTTGTTTCCTCTTTAAAATTACAACCAAACCAAATACACATTAAAATGATTTCTTGTTAATAGCATATAGTAAAATATTGAGTCTCTATTGAAATGTAATTAAAACTTTAAGTAGACTAGAGCTGCACTATTTAAATGGGTTTTTGATTCAATCCACAACTCTGCTTTGCCATATTTGTAAGATGTGAACTTACAAAGGGAAGCATGAAATTGAATAGAAATTCTATTTAACCTTCCCAGGTAGTTTTCATGGACACTTATTTTCCTGTCTAATAGATTTTTCCACTTATCTATGCCAATGGTAATATCCAACGATGTTCAACCAGGATGAGACAAATGATGGGGAGATGATGAAAGAAGTCCTGTTCGAGAACTATCTGTAAGGTCCATAAGTAAATTTTCACTTTCACTAACAGACTCTGCACCTGATTCTCTACGGCGGACCGCTGCTACAGCAGCAATAGCAGCCTGTTGCTGGCTGATAGAGCGAGCAAGCTGGCGTTGTCTTTGCTCCTTCTGGCGAGCTCGCTTTAGTCTAGTAAACTCATCCATGTCGTTGTCATCACCACTCTCAGAGCTAGTAGCCCCAATACTTATGGTTTCTTCAGCTTCAACCATTGGTGCAGCATGTAGGCTTCCACCACTCCCGAGCTGACTGTGGGGTGGCGAGTACCCAGGTGCACTTTGAACTGACAAAACCTGATAAAAGAAGCCATATGCAGTAAAGTAATTATCATAACTAAGAAGAACTATGATAGATGGGCAGAAGGAAAAGAGAGCCTCTCACCTCAGGGAAATTGTCACTGAATCTAGACGGAGATGAGACTGTTATTTGGCCTGCATATGAGGGAGCAGAACTAGATAATGCTGTGTGGGGTCGGTTTTGAAAATGTGCTCCATGAGAAGAACGAGGAACATCTACTGGAGCCGATGATGGTGGAGCACCTAACAAAGCTTCATTTGCATCACTTTTATCTTCTTTGCTTAGATCTTCTTCTTTTACAAAAATGTCTTTGACATTTGGCCGTGGATCTGGTCGCCGCATTGAGGTAATGGTTGTTTGCTCATCAACTTCTTCAATTACTTGGTCTGTAAGTCTTACTGATCCTCCAGGTACCTGCTACAGATGACATTTTTTGGGAATATGTTTATTGTTGAGAGGGGAACAAAAACATAATTTTTATAGAAAATAAAAAAGAGGTATCTCACCTTTGGTATCAAGTTAATAGAGCTACCACTAGTAGAGCGTTTAAAGTTACTCTCTGGAGCTCCTGAAATATTTATATTACTGTTACCCATTCCAGTAGGGTTCCCAGCTGGAGAAGAAGAGAATTTTTGGTCTAAGCGGGGATTTGTCTTAATCTTGTTTATGATTTTTAAAACTATGGCCTTACTTTCTACTGCTGCTAAAGGTATGCCTGATGGCTGTTGAGGTGGCTCTCTTGAAAATAAGCGTTTTAAAACAGAAGTAACTGATGCAACTCGATGCAGTGAGCCAGCCACAGAGCCCATTCCTACGTTTGTATTAATGGACGTATTGGAGGAAGTTGATAATGTTCTATCATAGTAATGAGATTGTGGGCGGCTTCCAGCACTCTTTGCTAAAAAGTGTATACCACTTGCTGCATCATCTTGTGCCTAAAAGAGAAATAAAAAAATATACATATTTAGGTGTTCAATATTTTTTTAACATAGATTAATTATCAAATGAAAAAAAAAATACTGACCATAGCATCACCCATGGCCATTTCATCTAGTTTAAGAGTGGAATTGAAAGATAAAGTAGTTCCTGCTGCTGGAATATCTATGTTAGCAGTTGAGGGCTGAGGATGTTCCTCTCGGAATGGTTCACTGGCTACAGTGTATGGTAATTCAATAGGCAATACTTCATCCCAATACTGGTCCCTTATCAGCTCAGGATGTTCATGGTGCATTTCATCAACAATTAGGTATGAAACCTGTAAATGTTAATGGAAATTAGTAACCACAAACAACAAAGTTTGAATACATTTGTATAATAATAAAATTTGATCATAACAATGGACGTACCTGAATATTTCGGTCTACAATCCAGTTTACTTCAAAATCGTCATCATCTTCACCAAAGGGATTTATGAGGCTTTCAGCTACTTTCAGCCAGCCCATGTAAAAGAAAAACTGCAAACTTTTGTGTGAAGGTCATACCCTCAAAATCTAAACAGATCCATTTTATGGAGAGGACTGTGTCCAAATACCTGAAGAGTCAAGAAGAAGGGGAAGTACAAGTCAATCTTGCTGCGATGCTTGGTTGTCGTGTCCACTCCTGGAGTAACTTCCAGCCACTGCCTCGCGATGACGGACGTCAGGAAGTACGAGTACACGGCCAGGGTGACGACCTGGGTGTACACGAGCGGCACACTGATCGAGTCGTAGTTGAGCAGCATGCCGCACTGGCCCCGGAACTTGTTGAGCTCGTCGATGATGGTCTTGGACGCGTAGTCGTCCCGGATGCGGCCCTCGCGCCTCGCCCTCGTCACGATGGACGCCGCCCACACGATCGGCAGCCAGTGCTTCGAGTGCCGCGGGAACTTCTCGTCCAGGTCGCGGATGATGACCCTCTCGTTCTCCAGGAGGAGACCTGCAAGGGCACCGCGTCGGCACGCGCCATGTCAGAAAGGTGGGAGGGTAGAAGGAAAGATTTGTAGGGTGACTGGAAGTGCACGCACCGGCATCGACAAAGTGCTCCAGCGTGGGGAAGCGCATCTTGACCCTGGGCGAGATCATGGAGAAGACCATCGTGAGGCAGAGGCACACGTAGCGCATGATGGTACGTCGCATCAGCCGCCCCCGCTCGTCCTGCAAAAGATCACGGTCAGTCGGAGTACACTGGAAAACGAGGGGGAAACAACTAAGAATTTTGGTGCACCAGTGTCATGAATTTTGGTGACCTTTAATTGAATGTTTTGTATTTTTTGCTTCGAATTTTCCAAAAACTTCTCCGTATTTTAACTGAATTTTCCTTAATGTTTCCAAATTTACTGAATTTTTTCATATTTTGTTTCGATTTTTTTAATTTAAAGAAATTCTGAATTACTGGGCTCACAGCGCACGCACTCATACCGGGAGTCCCAGAGAACACAGGGAAGTCAGTTGGGTTGCCTACGCACTGGCCGCAGGCGCTCTAGGGCGAGGCGGGAGTGGGTGCGTTGGTGCGATGGTAGGAGGCACCCGGCCGCTACATTCTCGGAAGAGGGGAGTAGTGTGACGGCCACCCGAGCCAACTGGGTGGAGTAGGCGCTAGGGTGGTCCTGGAGCGCACCCCACGGAGCCGCGACGTGCACCTCCCCAGGTGAAATGGGTTCATATAAAATTATGTATTTTCGCATATGATTATGTATAATTGTATATATACACTTCTATATATAATCATATACGATCATATATGGGCCCATATAAAATTATGTGTGGACCATATATTCCCATTTATTCCCACTCATTTCACCTGGGTCGCTAGAAGCGATGTCGCGCATCCCCCGCGGGCCACCCCGCGATGCGCTGCTCATCCGTGGGGGATACGCGACCTCGCGGAGGACTCGCGCCTCTCGCGGCGGACTCTAGCGGCCGGGTGCCTCCTACCACCGCGCCCACTCCCCCCTCGCCCTGGAGCGCCTGCGGCCAGTGCGTAGGCAACCCAACTGACTGCCCTGTGTTCTGTGGGACAGCCGGTACATCTCGAAGGGTCCCTGGTACGTACCTGGCCGTGGATGTGGGAGCTGACGAACACGGCGATGGGGTCAGGCCACGGGATGCTGGTGTACTGGTCCCACCAGCGCTGCATGATGATGGAGATGTAGAAGCCCAGCACGAAGGAGAGCGGGATCAGGTCGCTGTACGCCTCGCAGTACTTGACGACGGCCTCGAACACGCTGCGCAAGGGCGGGCCGAGCTTAGTCAGGTGGAGCCAGGAGCGTGCACGCGTGCCCGCCCCACCCGCGAGACTGTACTTACGACTTCTGGTGCTCGTCCAACGCCAGGCGGTACGTCAGGTTGAGGGTGTAGTAGAGAAACAGGAAGGTGGCGAGGTCCGGCCACACCAGCTTGTAGATACTGCCCCTCCACCTGCGGGCAGCAAAGGCACAATTGTCATGAGTATTCCCGCAAGCCGCAACGATAGGGCGTGGATAGTGGGCCTCCTGTGAGAGGGACGCAGAGCGGGCTCCGCCCCGCCCCGCCCCGGAGGGCTCTTGTGCTGATTGCCGGAGATGAGAGACGTCGCCGTCGTGACATTGATCCTGGTCCGATGATCGTCTGGCGCCAGTCAAATAATCCTTTTGACCCTGCGGCCCGGAGTCAAGTGTCTTGGCATGGTGTTCGCAGTGGGTGGGTGCCTCTCCCCCCTCTCTTCCCCCGGGAGGGCCTCGCGGGTATGCTCTGCGATAAACCCGTACTAAGTGAATGAATCGGACTTATCGTGGCTTTATCAGTGTTTGGAGCACGTAGAGCTGCTCGTATAGGATAGCCTTCTCGCGGAAGACATCGCGACTCACCGACACGATTTTTCAAACTGCTAATTTCTCCCGAAACGATTTTTCATGTAATAAAAACTGAGTTAATTCACTCACCCCAAATGTCTCTCTGTCCATGCGAAAATGTTTCTGGAAATAAGGATCCTGTAACTGTCTTATAGTTTCTAACCGGCATTCTCCACCTAAATTGATCAGATCAGACACGTCAATATTAACAAGCAGAAACATTAACATGCGTGAAAACCGCAATTTTACGCACCTAACTGATCATCTTCACCATTCATTTCCCTAAATGTTTGGTAACAACATCAACAAATAAATAAACAACAAACACATAACAGCATGAGGTAGTATGAAATATCGTGTCGGGTCGGAAGTTATCAGGAGTATGAAAAATAATTTAGAGCGCATCAAATGCTGCGAGTCGCGGCTGGAGACACTTGCACTTGATACGCCAGACGCGAGACGCGAGACGCGAGACGCCAGACGCCAGACGCCAGACGCCAGACGCGAGACGCCAACTGGATAACTCCCTGGCCTAGACTTCATCCTGGTCCGGTGCAAGATGTCCTGGAGACCCGCAAGTGTGTGAATGTCGCAAACTTGGATGTGTGTGAATGCCCATTCGCACACCTACACAAGATGGGAATTTTTCTCGGAATTTAACACATTCAGAGGGCCAAGTGTACAAATGAAAAAAAATCTTTCTTGCCAGCCCAGCCGGCCCGGTCGGCTCACATGGGCGAGTTGCACGTCACGTGACCTCCACCCCCCCCCCCTTTCCCCGCTGTCCCTTTTGCGCGACCATGCGGCCGCCCTACACCGGGATCACTTAGCACCGGAAGTGAACGCCAGTGCCACCGCGCATCGCCGTCGCGGAGCTCGAGTTGACTCTGTCGAGCACAAAGTCGTTCTTGCGCTCCTGGCGGAGCTGCGTCCACCACGGCTGGGCGATTCTGCACCAGCCAAGTGTGAATTTCCCCTCAAAATTCCACCCGTTTGACGGGACGAAGTTTAGGAATAGAAATTCACACACCTGCATCCACACGCAAGTGCGACAAAGATTTCCGAAGGCGCTGCGCAGAAATCACCCTGCTGACCTCACCTCGGCCCGCGGCCACGGTGACCAGGCCGACCAGGTTCCAGCCCCTGCCGCCCCGCCCCGCCCCGCCCCGCCCCGCCCGAACGCGCGATTTACGAGACCAGAGTTCGGCGATGGGCAAACAACGGAGGCGGTCGAGTAAAGGGGAAGTGTCGGAACTGTGGGCGGCCTGGCGCTCCTGGCAACCGGAGACAGGGTGGTGGTCGCCTGGGCCGGCGTAGCCTAAGCATTACTGGGAATATGGCACAGGTGCGTGGTGCATGTTGTCCAGTCGGCAGGTGCAGATGCAGTCGGCTTTAATTTTGGGCTACTTATTGCCTACTTTTCTGGCAAACACTAGTGCAGGGTGTCTTTCCTAGCACAGTACAAGAAGGCAAGAGATAAGGTGGGCGCCTCGGTGGGGGGGGCCAGCCGACGCCTCAGCCGGACGTACAGGGGCGACACTGGGGGCGTTCTCAGAACACAGGGCGCCTAACTAAGCCGTGCTCGACGCCCCGCCCCGCCACGCCCCGCCGCCGGAGCCTGAGCTGTGCTCTGTAGTTAGACCGAGTAAATAAGGGACGAACAAGCGGACGTACGGCGCTGTGTGAGCAGAGCATAAGACTGCCTGCTGATGGCAGGGTGGAGCAGGGTGCAGGCCCGCTGACACCTCATTGGCATGCATAGTCCGGCCAGGAGCGGCCCCGCCCCGCCCCGCCCCGCCCCGCCCCGCCCCGCCCCGCCGCTGGCCGCACCCCTTCGCAGCCAGCCTGATTAGAGCGCCATCAAACTGGAAACAATAACCATAAACGCCCTCCCCGGCAGGCACACTCACACGTGGTCTACGGCACGGTGTGGTGTGGTGTATCCCAGCCAAGCCAAATTCACACAACATTTTTTTTTAGCTGCGGGAGCGCCCACAGCACAAGAGGGACAAAGCGCGACGCTGGCCAGAGTATGATAGTGAGAGAGACGAAACGCCTTCGCGAATAGTTCTGCCTTGATACCGCCTCGGGGCTCAGCCGCCCGCTCACGCGCGGTGCGGTCGCGGTGCGGGGCCCCGCCAGGCTGGGCTCGCCACCGGGCCAGTGTTGCCAGAGATGAGTAGGCAAAAATTGTCCAAGATACATGAACCTGTGCGACGCGGCAGGCGGTATCGCAACGTCTGCCTACTAGGCAAAACCGACATCGCTTGTCGTCGGAGGAGTTCGCCTGGTAGGCAGCAGGCGCTGAAGCCGCCCGCCTTACAGAGCACGCGTGGGCACTACTTACCTGCGGCAACACCGCCAGGCAGGCACACCGTGCCCGGGCCAGGAGAACAGCCTCCTCCTCCGCGCTGACCAGATAATTACACCTCAATCAGGAGACGGAGAACCGACGCAGCGACGCGCCGCGCCGCGGACGCCGACAAGGAGAGCGCCGAGGAGGAGCAGGAGGAGCAGGGGGAGGAGGAGGAGGTAGAGGAGGTAGAGGAGAAGGAGGAGGAGGAGGTCCACCTGCCCGCCGCGCAGCAGCCCGGGTCGACCTCACGAGAGGTGACGTCAGGCAGGTCGTGTTCGCCATCACCCATCACGCCAGTCGCCAAAGGGCCTGAAGGACGGGGTCTCTATCGCAGAGGAAGCCGCCAACTTGACTCGTTCCTATCCTACACTTGGAATCCCACCTCTACGTGAGTGGATTACCGTTCGCACACTTGATTCATCGCGATAGAAAAAGTAAAAGGGTACATTTCACACGCTTGAAAGGGACAAGCGTACGAATGAAAATTCACACACACACACACACCTACAAACGCACTTGTGCTTAGCTTTAGGTACTCAAAGTGGGCGCCGTCCGTCTCCTCCGAGACAAACCATTGCAAGTACAAGCGGCGCAAGCCGCCCAGCACTGTCCGTCCCTCGAAGCGGGCGGGGCGGGGCGGGGCGGGGCGGGGCGGGGCGGGGCGGGGCGGGGCGGGGCGGGGCGGGGCGGGGCGGGGCGGGGCGGCACAAAGCTCGCTCGCTATATTTTGGCAGCAGCTCGTCTCGTCCCGCCGGGAGACAGGAGCCGCCGGGCCGGGCCGGGCCCAGTCGCGGCGCGGCACGCCACGGCTCGCGTTGCGCCACACGCTCGAGCTTACGTACAGGCGCTCTCCACTGCCAAGAAGAGCAAGAACAAGTAGTACAGAGCGCGCGTGCACGGCCGTGGTCGTACGTGTGTAGCAGAGCCGTCGCCGCCGAGGCGAAGCGAGGGACAGCCGAGGACATTCAATACCCGCCGACAGCCGCGCTAGTACCCGCCCCCGCCCGTCCACCGGGTCATAACGGCTCCACGTGTTCACCGGCGTCGCATAAGTACACGCACGCGTCCGGCGCGGCGCGGCGCTACCGGAAACAAGGACACGGCCCGCCCGCGCGGGCGCCGGATGCAGCCGACGAGGAGGCACGACGGCTCGTGGGGAGCGCCTGGAGGGTAGGCAACGCCTCCACACCCGTGCGGAGAGGTAGCCTAGCACCCAGGCGCTTGCCGTTTCCACAACTTTTCGCCAACGTTCGTGCCCACTCTGCTTGTCGTGCGACGCCAGGGCCCCGCCGCGCGCCGCGCCATGCCCCGGCCCGGCCAGACCGGCGTCCTCTCCTATCCGAAACCCATTCGTCCACTCACGCTCGTTGGGGCGGACGGAGTGCGGCGCGGCGGCGCGGCATCGCGTGCAACGCGGGCGGGGCGGGGCGGGGCGGGGCGGGGCGGGGCGCGGCGGGCCGGGGTCAGGCCGCCCGGGAGCGGTCTCGGGTGCGGTGCATACGCCAGAGGACGAGATGCAAATAACTCGCGCCGACCTCCTCCCCGTCCCATACGAGGAAATGCGGTGAGGCGCGCTGAGGGCCGGCGTCCCGCCCCGCCCCGCCCCGCGGGCAGCCAGCCTGTCTATTCAATTCAATGCATCCCAGAGGGCGGGGCGGGGCGGGGCGGAGCGGGGGCGGGAGCAGCACCGACGGGCAGAGGCCGTGCCGCGAGCGTATGCTGCCTGGACACACACACATACACACACACACACGTTCGTAGTACAGACAGGAGGCCTTCGACGCCCCGCCCCGCCCCGCCCCGCGCCCCGCCTGCCACCACCGCCGTTTTGTCGCAGACACGACGCGCCGCGCCGCGACGGACTCGGACTTTCCGCAATACTGGCGCAATGCAGCAAGGCGAACTCGCTCGAGTATAATGTCCCGCCTTGTGTCCCGTGAGCGACCCGCCTCGGCCCGTGCTCTCATTGACGGCGACATTCCAGAGCGCACGCCACGCGACTCCGCGGCAACGTCATCGACAGCCCCAGCCACCTTGACCTGCCCCACCCCGCCCCGCCCCCCGCGGGGCCCGGCCGCCCCGGGGCCGCCCTCGTGTCTTGTACGTCACGTGAACAGCGTTCATATACTCATTGCTGATTTTACTCACCCCGCCCCGCCCCGCACCCCCGCGTGCAACTGCACTCCAGCCGCGCCCCGCCCCGCCCCTCCCGGCGTAGCTCACCAGGATTATTGATCGCTCTCAGCTGGGCCCGTCCGCCGTCCCGCCGCGGGCGGCTCCGGCTCTGCCCTGACCCGCACCGGGCCGTCGCGGACACGACCCTTTCTGATAATAAACCCATGGGCTTCCTCTGCGGAGCGCCTACGAGTGCAGTCACAGGGCGTGACTCACTGTGACTCAGTCAGCAGCAAGTGATGCCAGAAAAGTAGGCAGTTAGTAATCTGCGCCTGCCTATGTGCGCGGCAACATGTGTTGAAGTGTGCTTGGGCTTCTTACTGTCCACTTTTCTGGTGACACTATGCCGTCATCGGATTTCTCAAATTTCTGACCTAGTCCTGAAGGGAAGAGTGGGTTTTTTTCTCGATTGGAGCGAGGCGTGGCGGAGCGTGGTAACTGTTATCACGCGTGGCCGCGCTATCAGCCCGTCCTCAAAGCCCAGGCCGGCGCGAGGCGGGGCGGGGCGGGGCGGGGTGGCGGGCGCGCGTGCGGCCAGGACTAGGCTCGGCAGGAGGATGCCGATGACGCTCTTGTTTGCCCGGGCGGGGCGGGGCGGGGCGGGGCTTGGCGGGTCCCTGCCGCGTGCCGAGGCCGCCGTACCGTACCGGACTGTGTGCTCGTGTGTGACTGTCTCCACCCGACGACAGAATGGCCGCAACAAATTTCCCATTATTCCTTTCCCACATCCCTGTCCGTTTTCCACCGCAGAAACTCAAGCGAGTCCGTGTCCTACAGGTGTGAACGTGGGTGCATTTCCAATCTCAAACTTGACCGTACAAGCGTTGTGAATTTCCCTCCGTTACTGCCGGGGCGGACTTCCCTCGCCCTCGCCCCGCCGCCCGCCGCCAGCAGCAGCTGCAGAGCAGGGCAGCCGCCGCTCAGCTGGCCGTATCTCCGCGCTGCGCTGCGCCGCGCCGCGCGGCTCGTGGCCAGCGGGCCCGGTGTCATCCCGTCCTAAATGCTCATCGGCGGCGGCGGCGGCGCGGGTGAGTACGCGGGAGCGACCCACTTTCCGTCCCAGCCCAGCTCAGCTCCGCCCGAGAGACCTTGGCGGGCTGTTCAAAGTCAATGCCGAGCTGCTGAAGCCCGCACCCGCGGCGCAGAGGTGATGGGCGTTGGTGTTTAGACGCGCTCGCGACCACCGCCCAGAGACACTGTAGAGAGACTCCAGAGAGAGACTGGAGAGACTCCAGAGAGACTGCAGAGAGACTCCAGAGAGAGAGACCGTCCCCCGCGGGGCGGGAGGGGAGTCACCTGACTCTGCGGCTCGGCCTCATTGTCTTTGGTTACACCATCCGCGCCACGCTGCCGTTGCCTTGCCCTGCCCTGCCGGGGAGGGAGTTCCCCGTGACGCAGCGCCGCTGCTACAGGGAGGGGGCGGATCCAGGCCGCTCCACGCAGTCCAAGGGGGAAGACCCTTCAGAGAGTCTCTCTCCACTCCATAACCCGCCTCGCAGTACGTATTTTATCGCCGTCGAGAAGGGGCCCCGAGCCCGAGCACAATAATTGAGGGGACCTAAACTTCCCCCCGCAGGACCCCCGCGGCGGAGTCATGGTCACGCACCAGCGCATTGCCCCCGCCCGCCCGTAGTGTACACTCTAAGCTCTACGCCCTTACTAACACACGCACACAGAGGCAATGGCAACTTGAACAGCTCATTTCAAAGCGTCGCGTGATGTGAGCCTCTTGGCATTTTTAGCCGAGGGGTGCGGTTTGCCCTTCTCCGCCCTCCTCCCCTCACCCATTCGCGCATATTCGGGCATCGAGCCTGGCACGGCGCGCGGCGCGGCGTGCACGGCACGGGGTATGATGGCGAGGCGAGGCGAGTCCCGAGGGGGAAACACTACCCGGCGCGGTGCGCGGCGCGCGGCGCAGCCAGCAGCAGGGCGTACACGAGCTCGTGCGCGGCCCGTGGCCCCTTAGCCGAGAGCTCTGTTCCCTGGGGGAAAAGAGGGATTTTTCCTGAACTTTTTCCTGCCCCCCCCCCCTCTTTTTTAAAGAGTGTACATTTTATTTTATTTTGGAATGAAGGGACAAGGAGCACATTACAGCCTGTGGCTGCCCCTGGTCTCACATTCTTCCTCTCGCCGACACTACCGGGTCGACAGGAAGTGATTCACACGGGCGGCCGGCGGGGGTCACGTGGGTGCTCCCGGTGCCCAGTGCGTCCTCTCCCTCGCTCCCCATTTAGTGCGACAAGGACAGAGAGACCAGGTCGCTCTCCGGGACCTTCGGGACCACTCCAGCGCAACCCTGTCCCCAGGACTATAGTGGAACTACCGAGAGTTTCGTACACCAAATGAGTGAGAAGAATACGCTTTCCCATGAGTGCGAGAGAGATAGATAGTCTATTCTCTCGGCGGGACGACTGACGACTATACTCACCGAATCAGGAGCTTCATGAAGCAGCCGAAGCCCCGGCAGGTGGCCACCTCGGCCGTGTACGTCACCGTCATGCTGCTCGCGGTGTGGGTCCTCTCACTCTAGTCAATCGAATGTCACACACTTATCGCACACACGCGCCCGACGCGACGCTCACGACACTTTCCTCTTGACAGTCACCGCACTTTTGATGACAACAGCAGCCGACGACGGCCGGCGGTCATGGCTGTCGTCTGCTGCCACACCGCACTGTGCCGTACCACAGGGCGTCAACACAGCTGGGCAGGGGGAAGGGGGGCAGGGGCGGGGGCGTCCACACGTGCGCACGCCGGCACTTGACAGAGTCGCCGGCCGGGTCGGGCCGGGCGCCGCGCGGCGCGGACGTCCTCCCCCGCGAGCAGGAGCAGGGGCGCGGCGTGGCGGGCAGCTCTGGCTCGTACCGGCCGGCCTGCCTGGGGCGGGGGCCAGGCGTCGACTGAGAGGGAGGGCGCGGCGCGGCTCCGAGCCCCGCCAAAAGCACCGCGCACCGCCACGCGCCGCTCAGTCGCTCGCCGCCGCGCCGTCGCGTCGCCCATCCCCCCCCCCCCTCTTTTTCCCCCGGGGGGAGGGGGGTTAGCCGAGGACATCGCTGCTCAGCATTGCCCGCCGCATTGCTCCATGGCTGGAGTTCCCCGTTGGCGATGGTCGATTCTCGGTGTCTAGAGCATAGCCTTTCTCAGCTCATAGGTTTTAATTAATTTTACATGTAAGCATTCCAATTCAAATAGACGTTTTATAGTCATGTCACTGTTTTATACAACTACTCCATATTGTATGCAATTATGCTGTGATAGATATTTAAGTATGTACAGTAAAAAATGATTTATCAGTAATGTCTTCCCAGTACTTGATACCAAACAGCTGGGACCAAGGTACCGTGTATAACCACAGAAGAGGGTAGAATCTGCAAAAGTCAGTATTATAACCATCTCAGTACTCAAGTGCTTAAAATTTCTGTATAATTATGTTCTTATTCAAGCAATTAAGGTATTCAAGCAAAGCTTATTTTTGAAGTAATTTTAATTCATTTTAGGTATTTGAAGGGAAATTATTTATAATTGAACATAATAAATAATTCACCTAACAATATGTGTATTAAACATATCTCCACATCCCTTGCCCCACACTCCTCCTTATCTTTCCTGGATTGCAGTTAGGACAACAGCAACCCACAATGTAACTTGTCAAAATTTAGATGAAAACAAAACAAAATTGATTCAAACAAAATTATTTTACTAATTCCTAATGTTTTGGTCTCCTTCTATGTCTTTGCACATTACTTGATTTTGGCCATAAATTTGCCTTTTTTCTTAAGGAGCCAACCTTGTTTTTAAAGGAGTTAGCTTTACGGTTAGTCTTTTTCAATTTAAGTTTTACAATGCGTTTCAAAGCCTCCCTTTTCTTGGAAAATAATGCAGGATCTGAAGAATCAATTTGCGAGAAGAAGTCTGCACCCTCTGTTAAGAAGAAGTAACAGGTTTTACATATTTCAGAAATTGAACCCACAATTTTACAAGTAGAGGGATACACAGAAAAGATTTTTTTAAAAACCTACCTTTAAGCCGGTCATCATTGGGTTGAAAGAAAAAGCTTTCTTGCCAGACACCTCCAGTTGATCTAACGCCAGAATTAGATTTATTGGCTGATTGGAATGCTGAACTGTTAACAACAGCAGTAGGGCCTTGCTGATCAGCCTCCTCATCCTCAGAAGAAGAATCATCAAGGATAAACCCTTTCTTCAATCCTCGGGTTTTGGTGATAACTTCTGAATATTCTTCTTTATCTTTACCTTCTAAAATCAGATAGATAGATAGATAGATAGAGAAATTGTTGAGCAAATTACTGAAAAGTCAACAACTTTAGATTTAAAAAAATTACCTGTTGAGGTATTTGAAGAGCCAAACATTTGCAACAAACTAAATCCAGAGCTTTGTCCCTCCTTTGCTAGCTTGAGAGAATCAGCTAGTGTTTCAGACACAGAATAAAATTTGCTTTGAGATACAGGTTCTGGATCCTTCTCTTCACGCCTTACTTTCAGATTCACAGACTCATCTTCATTTTCATCTATGACTTCTTCATCGTCTTCCCCAGTTTTCTTTAAAAGTTTAGATTTCTTCTTTTTCTTTCCCTCTTGAGGTTCTTTTGTCAGCTCATATCTTGAATGGTTGGGTTTCAAAGGATCAAATCTCAACATACCCTGTGTTTTGCTGTAAATAATTGGAATCAATCATTACTTTGACCTTGAAATACATGTGGAATACACACAGAATTAGGATAAGATACCTTTCATGATGGGAAGGTGGAAGGGAAACTGAAATGGGCTTGCCCAGAATACCAGATAAAATCTGGAGCTGTTGCTCCCGCTCCTCTGCAAGACCTTCCACGCCACTTTCTGCCTCTTCTGTCTTACTATCCGATTTACTCTTAGATTCCTCATCACTTTCATAAAATCGTTCATCCAATTTGAAACGTTGGTCATTATTATATTTATTTTGTAACTCCAATAACTAAAACAAAAATCAATAAACCAAATTGTGCTTCAGTTACGACAAATTAAAGCATAAAAAACGAAAATAGAGTAAAATCATTTGAGTGGTAAACTTACTTTTTTACCCTTTTGGCCTTCAAACTGTTTTTTCACTTCAAATTCACCACCCCAATCAGCTGTTTCTTCATCTGAGTCATCAAACAAAGCTAAAGCCTTTGTTTTTCTGTCTGGAGGTTTAGGGATAACTACCTCTCTGGACTCAACCCTAGGTTTCTTTGAAGGAACAACTACTCTGGAGTCATCATCTCCATCGTCATTAAAGACAATCTTCTTGTTAGATTTAGGAGCATTCTGTATGATAAATAGAAATTTTCGAAAGGTAAACTGATTAACGTATTTTTCCTCCCAGATTAATAATAGACATTACTTAGATACACCCACCTTATCGGATAACGCTTGTTGAACTGCTTTTTTCTGTTGTTCAAAAGCTTGTCGTTTTTCTTCTATTGACTTTAACCGCTTTTCTTCAGCTACATTAATTCCTACTTCTTCAGACTTTATGAAATGATTATGGCTTTGCTGGTCTTTTCTATCAGATTTATGAATTTCAAAGTCATTGAGAATCTGCTTCTTTCCTAATTTTGAATTGAATTTTGATTCTGACGGGTATGACACTTCATCCTCATCGTCTTTCCACACATCACTAAATGACTCAAACTTCTTCAGAATATCTAATGACCGAGCTGGTTCTGAAAATTTTTTGAAAGTCCTATCTTTGACAGTGGCTGGAGATTTGGGTTCAACCTTGATGGATTTTTCTTTTCTCACTTCATACTTGGGAACAAAGCTTTCTTTCTTCACATCATTCTTTGGAATAGGTTCAGAAGATAGAACTGCGGATATTCCCTTGAACATGGGTAACTTGCTAGTAGGATGAAAGGTGCCGTTTTCATCCTCACTATCAGATGATTCTGAAGAACTCGGTGGCCTCTTGACAGGAGTATTCTTCTTCACAATCTTATTTTCTTTAATGGATGTTTTTGGAGGGCTACCTAAGACTTCTTTTGTGTTCTGTAATGGGACAGCTGCATGTTGCGATGTAGCTGATTTGTTTGCAGACAACCTTTCTCTCTGTAATCTCTGTAGAAAACTCTCCTTGGCAACCTCTACTTTCAGATGACGGTGACCCCATTTTATACCATTAAGAAGAAGAATACCTGGAAGTAAGTCCAATGAATAGTTAGTAGCTCATCAAATGTAAACTACACAACAAACATTTAAAATAGAAAGGGAAAATATCATACACTGGTTTAATGAATCTTTGTCTGTATTCAAGTTCACGTAACTAAATGTTGCTATAACTTGATCGGATGTAGTATCTTTTTTTGTCTTGATTTCGACAGATTCTACATGTCCAAAGTCCTTAAATTTATTGACTAATTGGTCACGAGTCACTTCATGTGGCAAGTTCCCCACAAAAATTCGGTGGCTATGTAATGCCATCTGACTTGATTAACAACTTTCACTACTACCAAAAAAAAAAGAAAAAAACAACTTCAAACTTGAAGAATATCAAACGCGTTTAGTAATCCTATAAAAAGAATCAATCAACTTTTTGTACACATTGCAACCGTCAATTGAAACGAAAAGAAAACATAACACTTCGCAGGTTATGATTCCCATCACATTCACCCATGCCCCATGCCCATGCGCATGCCCATGTGAAAATGATTATTCGCAGCTTGTCCTTGGGCGCGAGGTTTCGAGTGGTTTACATGTTCAGGAAGCTTGTTACTTATTAAGAACTGAAAGAAGAGACGTGGAGAATTTCGATGGTTTCGGTAAAAACAATTACATTCCTTTGATGGTCTGGTCATATTCTCGGGTTTTATTCGCAAAGAATACTAAATTGATGTTGATGATTAGCCAGATTTGAATTACGCTTTCCTTAGCGGGCTGAACTTCAACTTCTTGGTGTCAGGTGCATGCTGGGTATGGTTGTAAACCAATCACAGAACACCTCTCAGGCGTTATTGGTCGCGCAACTCACTTCCGGACGTCTACTGTTTGTATGTGTAACTGGTAAATATTTGTGGTCACTCAGCAGAAGTCAGGAAAAGAGTGGCTTTGTCTTGAACCTTGCCTGACAGTGGGCATATAATTGTGAGTTTTTCTTCTGCAGTCATCTGGTTATCTAAATCTAATAATGGGAAATGATGGTGGTACTATTCCTCGAAGAGACGAATTGGTCCGATTGAAGAAGAAAAAGGAACAGGTTAGGATACTAGAAAGCCAATTGACATATTGAGTTGCATATGTAAATACAAAGACTCACATTCACATTACTTAAACGATTTTCTCTGCAGAAAGACAAAGATTCCGAGCTTTCTTTCCGATGGCGCCACTGCAACATTACGCAAGAACCTCTAGAGGAACCCATAACAGCCTGTGGTCTCGGGAGACTATATAAAAAGCAGGCAGTTATTGAAGCGTTACTAGATCGAAGCATACTTCCACCCTCGGCGAGCCACATCAAAAGTATCAAGGCAGGTTAACTAAGTATTGAAAGAACTTGTTCTTTTACATAAATAATATGTGATACATTGTTTATTTTTTCTTCTTTTTGTTATCAGGATGTTCGTGACTTAAGTCTTACACCAAACCCATCTTTCAAGGCTGGCGCCGAAAAGGCTGGCTATGTTGACCGGGCAACTTCTCCTTACATTTGCCCTCTTACTGGTCTTGAGGTGACAGGTAGATTCCGATTTGTCTTTCTGTGGACTTGTGGCTGTGTCTTTGCTGAGCGGGCAATGAAAGAGATTAAAGAAAAAAGTTGCCAGAAAGTAAGTTTCTAATTTTTATACCATGGATTTAAAACATAGAATACTGTTTTCTCATTATAAACCTCTGTTATGTTTGACAGTGTCAAACACCTTTCAAGGAAGAGGACATTGTCATTCTCAATGGCACTGAAGAAGAAATAGATGGTCTTCGTGTTCGTATGGAAGCAAGGCAAGCTCGCTTGAAAGCAGAGAAAAAAGCCAAATCTGAGGCAAAGAAGAAGGGTAAAGTTGCGTCTGAGGATTCAGTGGAGCCTAGTTCATCTGCTGCTATTTCGGTGACCCTTCCTGAGTCCACAGCTCTACCAGGGCCTCAGGAGGCAAATATCAAACTTCCAACCAAATCAAAATTGATACCAGCAGCAGCAGCCGCGGCCTGCTCATCAAAACTCCATATTGGAAGCTCTGCCAAGTCTAACCCAGGTTAGTGACATATCTATTACTATTATTGAAATAGCAAAATACTATCTCCACAACTTGTGCCTTTTTTCCTAATATACATCTTCTCACTTTTAGGAGATAAACGAGCTGCAACAGATAAAATGAATGACCCAGCTTTTAAAAAGTCCAGAGAGTCTTACCATGTGGCTGCTGACCCAAGAGCATCAGAAGTGTTTAAGTCTCTCTTCACCTCACACAAGAGCCATGAGAAACAAACAAGGGCTCATTGGGTTACATACAACCCGTTCTATAATTAATGCCTCATGACATTTTTGTGATCACAAGGTGAAGTAATCTTATTCTAATCAAAGGTTGATTAATGTTGTACATTGTAAGTAAATAGTATTTAAATTACTTTACAAAATTAGGAAAAGAATGTTCGATTTTATGATTAAATTTGTTTATTGTTCTTTACTTTGATTTTGGACAAAGCATTATATTAGACTCTGGAGAATTTGTTTATTTTTGTGGTGCTGACATAAATCCACTGGAAACAAGACTCTGAAACAAGATAAATTACTCATACTTTGAAGCAAGACCAACAGGTTGTATCATTAATTAAATTTCCAAAAGAAAAAAAAAATCTTACCTTTAAATCATCAATTGTATTGTCCCATTCATGACCACCTATCATTGGCACCACTTCCCTGAAGAGTTTAGTTACCTTAGCAACATTTTGTTTGAAAGTAGCAAGCACCTCGCTTACACAGACACTGCCCTCTTTGTCTCGCCAACAGTCATAATCTGTTGCCATAGCAACTGCAGCATAACAAAGCCCTGCTTCCTTGGCAAGGCATACCTGCAACCCAATGGTTTTAAGGGTGTTACTGTAATTTAATCTTCCTAAAGATGTGATTACAGCTTAGGATTTTAAAAATGTGGGGGAAAACACAGCAAACAAACCTCAGGAACCATGGTCATGTTTACAAGCTGGATACCCCAACTCTTATAAAGAAGACTTTCTGCTTTGCTGGAAAAGCGGGGGCCTTCAATTGTGACACAAGTGCCAGTTGGGCGCACTTTAAGACCTAATTTACTTGCAGCTTCGAGAAACAGCTGTCTGGTTTCTGGACAAAAGGCAGGATCCATTGGAACATGGCAAACACCCATCAATTCACTATAACTGTTGTCAAAGAATGTGGATTCGCGAGACTTTGTCCTTTGGAGAAAAAACATAAATTAAATAGAAGTAACGATAGAAGAGGGAAAGATAATCATCTTAAGAAAACTATCATGGTCTACTACCTGTCGACAAAGCTGTCCAGTAACACAAGATCTCCAGGAGCTATGTCTTCCTGTAAAGAACCAGTTGCAGTTGACGCAATAACGTGCGTGCAGCCAAGAGTCTTCAGCGCCCAAATATTGGCTCTGTAATTAACTTTACTTGGCATAATGTCATGTTTGCGCCCATGTCTAGCAAAAGAAAAAGGTATTGTAGACAGGCAATACACTTAGCACAGATGATCCCAGCAATAAATTTCTAGAGAGCACACAAGACTTTTGAAAAATGTTCTGATACCTTGCCAATAAGACACAGTCCACTCCACTTATTTTTCCTTCGATTAAACAGTCAGAAGGTTCCCCAAATGGTGTGGAAACTTTGTGTTCAATTCTACCCTCCAAGATATCAGGGTCATTAAGACCTGAACCACCGATTATGCCGACCTGCAAGTACAGCAGTAGTATTGAGACATGCATGCATGGGTATGAGATTGTTGTATAGTATCAGAACAAACGTTACCTTCACTTTATATTTTCCCATGACTGCACACTTGTCGCTTAAAACGATAAACTAAGAGAAGAGCAAAGTAGTTTGAGGAAGTAGACACGGTAATATTTCCTATATTGTAGAAGTAAGTCGAGAGCGCATATATATACAACCACCCGGTGATTTTATCTGCCCTTCGGTATCGGCATTAATCGAAAGCTCATACGACATATGCTTCGACTTTTAAAGAACACACACGATATACTTATGCGAGGCGCAAGAGAGACAGAGAAAGGGAGAAGAATAAACCTATCTTAAGGGAATGCAACTATGTATGATTGACAGTGAAACCAAGTGAAACTAGCTTAAGTTTTCGTTCTATCACGTTCTAACCATATTTTTAAAATGATAATAGTAGAATACATATAAAAAACACGAAGGAAAGAGTCATTTTTCAGAGTACAGACAAGCATTTTCGTAAACACTCACAACAAGGGAAATCTAGGTAGCGGTGAGTCGTTTGTTGCGCGCCAAACATCGGCACGTCGGCTTGTTCGTCTTTTGGAAGAGGTCCGCCTTAAATCCAAGAAATTCTTTATCTCTCGACTTGTTCGTTGATCGTCTGTGAGGGACGATTGATCTGATCGTTGTTTGCTAATTTCAGCTTTATTGTAGCCTTTAAATCATTTTATTAAAACACTACAATGTTTGATAACAATGGTAAGTAATTATTACATTTCTTTGTTGTGTTTCCGTTAAACGGTAGTAGGTTAGCAAACGCTTTAGTTCTTTAGAAACTTATGTTCCTATGTAATAAATAATAATCACCAAGGTATTGTTTTACCCTAAAAATCAGTTAGTTTCTATACGTCTTCCCTACGTATTCTGCTTTTTATGTGTGTGAATGGTTAGGCTTGTCACTCATGTTCTTCTATAGTTATAGCATTCAATGCACATCTTGTCCCTTTTCTTTATTGCTAATTTTATCTTTTTGTGCATGGCAGACCAGTTCAGTTTTCACTCTAGGTTATTTCATATTTCTGATTTCTCTTCCTTTGCAGATGGTGGCTTTTTCAACGCCGACAATTCTTTTGGAGGAGGAAGTCCTCAGGTGTCCAAAAAGGTTTGTAGCTGCAAAATAAAAAAAATAAAAAATAATAATAATAATAATTTTTAAAAAACAATATGTTAAACTTGCACTGGTTTTGCTTTCTGATACTTATCTTTTTATTTTTATCTCAGGGGGACCAGAAGAGAGCACAAAATATTATGCCTGTTACAGCAAGACAAGTTCTCTCTTGCCCAGATGATGGTTTCAAGATTGGAAGCCTAGATGTTTATTTAGTATGACCCTTTAAAATTATTCAATTAATTTATTACTTTTTTCTAAAATTTAAAGCTGTTGTTAACAGTCTTGGAGAGTGAGGCGAATTATGCGCAATAAGGTTTTAATCTGTCTCTCTTGTCCCAGGTCACCTTGGTTGGCATTGTGAGAGCAGTGGAGACAACTTCAGTTAAGATTACGTACACATTAGAGGATAATACGGGCTGCGTTGATGGTGTTCATTGGATTGATGGGGTAAACATTATTTGATAGAAACATTTTTATCAGGTATCCTTTAATCAGATGCGTTTTATTTCATTGTTATTTATTTTTCAGCAAGATGAAAGCGGTCAAGCATCTCATCCACAGGTAGTGGAAAACACTTACTGCAGATTATCTGGAACTATCCGAACACAAGGGGACAAACGATACATAATGGCCTTCAACATTCAGCAGATTGAAGATTTCAATGAGGTCACTACACACTTTTTAGAAGTTGCATTGTTCTTCAAAAAGGCAGAAGCTTTGTCAGGCATGGTATGTTTCCAGGTTCCACCTTTGTTTTACTTGATTCAAGCCATTTTTTCATTGTTTTTATTATTATTATTATTTATAACAGGGAGGTGGAGGTGTAATGGACTGTGACATGAACAACACTGCTAATGGTAACGGTATGAGCAATAATTTGAGCAATTCACTGATGACATCTTCCATTGGCCAATCAGCTATTATTAGTGGACTCACAAGCATCCAAAGCAGAGTTCTAGAAACAATTAAAGTAAGTGTAAACTAATTATTTTAAAAAAGAAATGAATAATTTTTGCTTTTTTTCCAAATGTTTACTGGACAATTATTTTTTTAGAATTGTAATGTGGAGAATGGACTTTCCTCAGAAGACATAGTGGATCAGCTTAGGGGACTGGCCCCAAAAGATGATGTGATGTAAGTATTTTTTGTGAGATATTCTGTAGTTTCAAATCATCTATTTTGTCAAAAGAACTCACTCATTTTGAAACATATTTCATATTTGCAGAAAGGCTGTTGAATTCCTTTGTGGAGAAGGCCATGTTTACACAACAGTTGATGATAATCATTATCGTAGTACTGATGGTATGTAACACATTTGGTGTGTCAATGAAATTTGGTTTGTACATATGTTATTTTGAATTAAGTAAACTTTTTCTGAAATTTGACTTGCATATTTTGTTTTTATTCTGTGTGACATTCTTGTTAAAGGTCAAAGGTAGCTTTATAATGTCTGTGTTTTGCAGTCACCTAAAAGTGTTTATTATTTATGCATAGTAATAATACAGGGTATACTGAATTAAGACTCAACATCCCAAGACAATAAGAACTAAAAATTCATTGTATACAGTAACTCTTTATGATAGCAAAACCTTTAAGTATTTTAAGCTATACAAATTTCTTTTCTTTGTGGAAAGCTGCTTCACAAAAGCTATCATTGGGTCAAATTCTCAAGTACACAAAATTTTTAGTTAAGAACGCTGTGTTCTTCCTTAAAGCGAGGAGAATTAAGAGGTAACTGCCTGAAAGTAAAAGAATTAAAATGAGCCGTTCTGTAAAGAGAGAGTTCGCCCTACAAATGTTTCATAGCTTAAAAATATGGCACAGTTCTGAAAAATAATTACAAGTGGACAGATTATTGTGTTGTTAAAATTAAAACTGGAGTTATCAGACAAAGAGTAAACCACAAAGAAAAACTCCAGAGCAACTACTACAAAGTCATGTGCTCCATATCAAAAACAATTGTGGCCACCAACCTCTTCAGTCCATCAATTTACTGGTCAGACTTATGTGCTGCGTTCCACTTTGAGCATGCAAAACAATGCAAAACAAATCTCTTGGTAGGGTTTTTCTTTTATACAAGATGATTAAAGTTAAAATACTAAAGTTAATAGGTGAGGATTCATGTCATCTTAACATTTAGCTTCTTGACAGCTGATCTAATCTAAAATCCAATTTTATCAGCCTGGTAATGTTAAGTTCACTCCATTCATTCACACATTTCTAGTGTAACTCCCATTTGTTAACATGCCATAATGTTAACTTGATGACAAATGACTAGGTGCTTCTTTACTTTCTATACTCCATCTGTATTAGGCTCAAATGACAATTTTTTCTAACATTTTAATACAGTTCTCAAATTCAAGTTAAGCAAGCTTTCTCCTTTAGATTAAATTAACAAATGTGATGTGAAGGCACTAACACAAAAACCAGAAGTCAACCCTAAATAATACCACATTATTCATTCAAACAACACTGCTGTTGTGCTAGATGAGTCTCTGTAATAGTTGCCAAAAAATAACGTCACAATTGAAATTTATTCCACAGCATGTCTAACAAGATTGAGTGGCACTCAGTCCCGTTTCCAGACATTGATTTAGTCTGAAAAATTTCCTAGAATAGTGCATCCTCTTTCAGACAAACTATAAAATTCCCTAATGCTTTTAAGAACAGTTCATTCATTTTCCAATTTTGGAGTAACTGGTGTTAGTACTGTATTCAAACTTGCTTAATAATTGGAAACTCTTATGGTAGCAACAATGACCCAACATTTTTACAGGAAAAATTGCTAGCATTTAATATGGAAGAAAATGGGAAGTTTCTGAACACTGGACATTTTTCATCTTTGACAGGAAGATAAATAAGTTCTCAGAGGGTTTTTTTTCCCCCCTTTTGAACATATTTGGCACCCTTAAGGGTAGGTATCAATGCGTATGTGATGCAGCTTACAGGATTCAGTGCCAAAAATGAAACTATTAATTTCAAAACAAAAATCAACAACACAAATATCACTTAAAAACAAAAGAGATTCATAGTAAGAAAATAAAGAAGATAAGAGTATGGCAAATCATAACAAGGAGCAGTTGCTTTATGCACCATACATTCAACTTACAGTAATAAAAAAAAATATATGTTTGAAATAAGTGAAATAAATATTTTATACAAAGATATAAACATACAATGAATTACAAATATGAAGCAGATAAAAGACTCATTCTTTCATGAGGCAAAATATTATCTGTATGACAGCATTTGATCATATGATAGTGTTGTTCAGCGATTATTCAGGAACACAGAAAATTCAACAGGATCAACCGTCTAGGTACTTCCAGAGGGAAATGGTTGCATGGGTATGAAACAATCAATGTGTGCGTAATCAAACTTACAGATGACAAAAAAAAACCCTTGCAAGTAAAATCACGTTACTTGATATGGACAAAACCCTAAAAAATAAACCACACAATCACACACTCAAGAAAATTGAGAAATTTCTCAATTATAAATCGATAATTTTCAAAAACTCTATATAAATGCACAATCAAGACCATAAAGGGTATTGTAATCTATAGGTAATTGAAAAATAAAAACTGAAATTGTGTGTAAGATGCACATAGTACTACTCTGACCCATTTATGAACACAAATTTAGAAAATAAGTGAACAAAGAGCACATGACACACCCCGGGAACTTAATTATGAGATTGATAATTAATTAATATCAAATGTAAGATTGTTTTCATGCAAACAACCTATGGCAGTGAAAAGAGACAAATGAAAGGGGAAATTCAAGGATGATAAACCAACTTCTTCAGACAGTTTCATCAAGTGGGATACTCTTGCTGTTGGGTCAATTTGTAAGAACCCATGTCATCTTTGGATCAATACGGTATTAACATATTAATTTTACTGGGCTTGACATTGAAACTGTTTTCAAAGGAGTAGACTAAATATTAATGCATCAATTATACCTCAAAATTTGCAGATAATTTTCCTATTCATTGACACAACAAATATATGAGGGATGCTAACGGTTGATGGAATCACAAACACTTCTTACACAAATGCAGGAATAATAATGCAAGAAGCGTCTATACCACCAGTGAGAAATAAAAGAATCCAGTTAAGTATGTTTAAAACTACATAAATCAATAGCAATTGTTTTCCTAAATAATCATATTTAGTTCACATTTAAATTTGATTGGATTGAGTATCTTAAATTAACTACTAGCAACTCACTTTTTAAAAAAATTTAAGAGTTAAAAAACGTCCATACAAAACATCTTAAAGCAATAAGAATTCCATAAGACCAGATTGCCTTGAACAGCAACTCCAGTCTAAGTTTAAAAAGTCTATGTCTGAGCTGGTCGTGGCAAAGGGCGCACAAGATAAAGTTTCTCACCTTGCTTATTAGTGTAGATAGGAGCACGTTGATAATGATCAACTAGCTGCTCCAAGGTGTGAAATTTGCGTTGGCCGATGCAGTATAAAGCACCTTCAACATGAACGCGGAAGTGTTTGTTACGGCCAGGAGCTTTAAGTGAAACTGAATAGTCTCCCATCTGTGACAAGAAAAGAAAGCACAATAAAAAAATTAACATTTAAACATGTACCTTGTCTCCTTAATTGTTTTGATCTTCAATACTGTTACACACTTACATTTGTTTCACTGTCCCTTATCAGGAAATCTCCATCATGTCCTTGCTGGTTCAGTAGGTTGTCACACTGAGCTCGGGTAACACTACCAAAATACCAAGGCTTCCCAAGCAGGTGAGGTCTATCTAAGGTAGACGGACCTGTCTTGTTACTATTACCTTGTCTTCGATCTATTGATTCCACAGCACCTCCACCAATTCGACTTTGATAAGGCTGGGTTAGGTATTCGCTGAGTTCCTAAAAAAAAACAAAGTAACCAAAAATTACTATTAAGGATACAAAACTAAGGTTATTATGCACCAATAATTTCTGTTCATACTTGAAGATAGTTTCGTGGAACCAGTCCAATTTGTCCCTGACCATTTCGAGCCTTATACCACTCGGGATCAGATGGGGGACGATCCAGAATTTCCAAGCGATCTCCCTTCTCAAATGATAACTCCTGGTCATTGGTTGAATTAAATGAATACAAAGCCACTACAATGTCAAGAACATTTTCTGCCATAGCATAAGTGTGTAATGTGTCATCTGCATCACACTCTGCTTGAGTGTAATTAGACGGGAACCAGCCAGCTTGACCCCCACTTTGGCCTCTCCACCACCCATCATTGCTCTTCTCTAAAATCAAAATACGTGTTCCCTAGAAGAATGAAGGTGAGACGGATTAATAATACTGGTGTAAAATAGAAAGTAAACATCCCACACACTGTCTGACATTCAAGGTTACCTTGACTAGTGATAGCTCATCTGGCTGCTGAGCTTGATAATTGTACTTCACAATTGCAGTGCCAATCGCCTCTGATGGATCTGCAGGTAAACGCCGAGCCATTGAAGGAGATTCCATTGCTCTTGAAGGAGAGTTGCCAGAAGGTAGAGTTTTTGATCCTGATCCCTTTTTAACTTTTTTCTTGATGCTGAAAATTTACTCATATGTTGAAATTGCAACAAAATCTCATACTTTATCCAATTCATAAATTAATTACCTGTCAAATAATGATGGTTTCTCTTTCTTAACATAGTTACTTGGAACATAGCCAGCTTGACTACGAGCATTCTGAACACGCCACCAATGCTTAGAATCATCAAGCAGCACATAACGTTCATTTTTACGGAGATCAAGCTCCTGAGCACCCTGAGCAGTGTAGTCATACTTTGCTACTACATAGCAAACATCATCTTGGTTTGCTTTACCTGAAAATAAAATGACAAATGAGCTTGTACTTATTAAATAAAAGTAAAAGAATAAAAGTAATCAACACACTTAACAAATAATCTAAGAAAAAAGTCTCTAAAGATAGGGCAAGACACAAAATTTACCATGCGAACGCATTGCAGCCATGTGTTGAGGGGATTGCTCGTAAAGGATCTTTTTGTAGTAAAGGTTGGCGTTGGCTAGGCACTGAGCGTGACACAAGGAGTGACACGCAGCTAGGCACGATGCATAGCAGGATGCACTGATGGGTGCAGGTGGGTGCGCCATGCGCCTGCTACATCAATGTCACCAAGCCACTGCATGAATGTCTTGCGTCATACCACACACCAAGTTAATTCAAACTAAAACAAAAGGGGAAAAACAGTGCTTCTATTACTAACTATACCATGCACACTAGGAAATGCTAATGGATGAGCAAAAAGTAAAAATGAGTAATTGGTACTATGACAAGAGAGTAGAGGCTGATGTAAAAAAAAAAACTAAGCTGCTAAGAGAAATTGGTAAGAAGAATTAAAATTTATTTTTAGTGCCTATATTGCATACAACAATTTGTAGCGCCACTTAGCTAAGTAGTTTTTAACTAAAGGGAAAAACATAAATCATGCAAAACCTCCCTTTAGTTTTTTCTATTCAGATTTGGAAAACCCAAAACAAAATTAATATCTACATTGTTCTTCTGGCTCACAAAACAATTTTTTATAATCAAGACTATTAACAAGCAATTTGCATTTCAAAATTAAAAAATAAATTTTTAAAAATCATAGAACACAGAATATTTTTTGACTGAAAGGTTCATTAGTGAGGCTGGAGTGAATGTCAGCATCTGTCATTCCTGATATATACACACAGATTCAATTGGAAGAAATTAAACCAGAATACATATTTATAGTGTATCACCAGCGTTAGAAATTAGCATTCATCGTCAGCGAATGACCAGATAAATAGAAGTATAGTGAGAAACATATGACTCATAACTGACAACCTAACCTTCCCTCGGTCACCGAACTCTCAGAACAGATTTTCTAGTGCAAGTGAGAGGCTTAGCACAGCATTTATGGTCACAGAAAACTTAAAATACGTTCTCATCAGAAAATATATGCAAACAGGGCTAAGAAACTTTCCTCCGATTGTAAACAAATAAAACTCGACTTCACCGAGTAAAATTTGTGAGCCAGATCTTTCATTCTTTACTGAGTATCTATGAGTATCTAATAATCGGAAATAGTTTTAAAAAGAAAATGACCTATTTAAGAATATTCTTACCAATTTTTAAGCTTGACATATTCCTCGGTGTACCATATAATTAAGATTTTATTACACAATAAGCCTCTCCCACTCTCACCGGGCACCCATTAGCAAACTATAGTTTGGGTGGGTGTATTCCTTATCACATTTTTATATAGAAGATTATGTTCCAGCAATACCCCGCACCAGAATGAGAATCAAAAGTGAATGCGGTTTGAAAAAATATTCTGGTTTGTTACACTAACGAAAGGTTACAAGAAGTATGTAATTTTGAGGAGAGAAGGCCGGCTTGACAAAAGAAGAAAATGATGTTCTGAATGTAAACTGCAAAGAACGTACCTCGAAGAAGAAGACGAGAATAAGAAAAGAAAACAGACCAAGAAGCAAGCAAACGTGCAGACAACCCATGCCACAGACATGGTTATATATATGTTTAATTAATGATATTAAACAATAAAAGCCATCAAGACCGAAGTGTTCATATGTATTTTACTTGCCTATGGTACAATAATTTGATACTGCTTCACAATGCAAGTGTCTGACCCTAATAATGTCAAAATCTACAACCTTAGTGCAGGAAAGTCACTTCCAGAGGTAAGCAAGCAATGTCACAAATTAATTAAAAGTACTGGAGTACCTATTATTCCTTCAAACTGTGCCTGTATGTCACAAGGAACTAATGAGTTTTCTTTCCTCCACAGTGGCTTTCTGATAGGAAAAGAAGAAGTTTACAAAAGAAAAATGTTGGTATGTGTTCTGTCTGATGTGGTCACAGGTGTTTGAACTCCCTTAGGTGCGCCATGATTTAGCTTGATTTCATATATATATATATTATTTTTTTTAAAATCTTTTAGATATCCGCCGGCGCATTGAGCTTATCCAGGACTTTGATATGCCTGGAGTCAGTACATCAATACGTCTTTCCAAAGATGGACAATACGTGATGGCGACAGGCATATATAAGCCACGAGTAAAATGCTTTGATGTTAACAACCTCTCAATGAAATTTGAGAGGTGCTTTGATTCAGAGGTTGTCACTTTTGAAATACTCTCTGAAGATTTCACAAAGGTAAAACTATACTATAGCTCAATTAGTTAGGCCAAAGTTTGATCTATGTATCAATTCTGTATTCCTTTCAAATGTCTTTTATTGCAGATGGTTTTTCTTCAATGTGATCGCTATGTAGAAATACATTCAGGACCAGGAAGGTATTACAGACTTAGAATTCCTAAATTTGGACATGACATGAAGTATCATTATCCATCATGTGACTTATTTTTAGCTGGCTCAAGGTGAGTTTTAAAATTAGTATTTGGTGTCCCAGTATAATTATAGACAAACATTATAAACATATTACAATCACGTTTTCTTTCCCTCAGCCCAGAAATATACAGATTAAATTTAGAAAGAGGTCAATTTTTAAGCCCTTTCACATCTGAAGCATCAGACATTTTGTGTTGTGGCATTAATCCTGTACATCACCTTCTGGTGTGTGGCTCTAAAGAAGGGAAAGTAGAAGCATGGGATCCAAGATCCAGATCTAGAGTTGGCTTGTTGGACTGTGCGTTGGATGTTGTGGCAGAAAACAAGTAAGAATAGAAATTTAAAAATAATGTTATATTTTTGCCTATTACTATTATTTCTATAAACCTAATATTATCTATCTCTCAATGTTTTATCAAGGCTTGAGACATTCCCATCTGTAACTCATCTATCTTTCAATGGTGGTTTGACTATGGGTGTGGGCACAGCGACTGGTCAAATATTATTGTATGATATTCGATCAAACAAACCGTTTTATGTGAAAGATCACATGTATAACCTACCTATAAAGCATATAGCTTTCCATCAACAGCAGGAACTTGTTTTGTCTATGGATAGTTCTGTTGTTAAAATATGGGACCAAAATAATGTGAGATATGTTCATTTTTCACACTTGACAGATGTGTACCACTTACATTACTAATCAACAATTTGCATTTCAGGGTAAAATATTTACATCAATTGAGGCCACATCCCAGTTTAATGACCTCTGTCTTGTTCCCAATACGGGTATGTTCTTCCTTGCCACTGAAAGTCCTAAAATGCAAACATTTTATATTCCTGTAAGTACCAGTTCTTTAGGGATACATACATGTAAGTAATGTATAACTGCAAGTCTGAAAAACAATTAAATGTAATTTCAGAGCTTAGGACCAGCTCCTAGATGGTGCAGTTTTCTGGATAACCTAACTGAGGAGATGGAGGAAAGTAGAACAGAAACTATGTATGACGATTATAAATTTGTCACTAAACGTGAATTGGAAGATCTGGGTTTGGATCACCTCATAGGTATGTGCTGGTAGTTGGTAGCTGGTGTAATAATTCCGAGTTATGATGTTTTTATGAATGTCTTTTTAACAACCATTTTTTTTTTTTTTTTTTTTGCTTTTAAGGAACTAATCTGTTGAGGGCATACATGCATGGGTACTTTATGGACATAAGATTGTACAAGAAAGCCAAGAGTGTTGCTGATCCATTTGAGTTTGAGCAGTACAGGAAGAAGAAGATAAAGGAAAAGATTGAAGAAGAGCGTGCTAACAGAGTTGTTTTACAGGTACCTATTCAAATTGTGTAATGGCTGCGCTTTGCAATTCCACCATGTTCTTATTTTGTCATGCAAACAGTAATATTTTTAGTGTCATCCAATTTTTACCATGTCCTTTACTTTTCAGAAATTACCTAAAGTTAACAAAGACTTGGCATTGAAACTCATGGATGAGGAACCAAGCAAAAAGAAGAGTAAAACAGAAACTAACTTGCTCCAGGATAACAGATTCAAAGCACTGTTTGAGAATCCTGAGTTTCAGGTTGATAAGAATGCAGAGGAATATAGGTATAGATACTTTTAACATTATCATAGAATAAGCACTTATTTTGAACACTTTTTAAACTTTTTGCCTTTGCAGGTTGTTAAACCCAGTCTTGAACAGAGTAGACAAGAGCAAAAAGAAAGAGTTACAGAAAAAGATTTTGAGTCAAAGTCAATTCGAACAAGTTGATGTTAGTATCTCTACTGTTTTATTGCTATCAAGCTTAGTTTCCATTAGATTTAAGAAATAAAACTGTCTTGAATTTGTTGTAGGATGAGCCAGAGGGTCACCCAAGCTCGGAAGGGGAATCAGATTTTGCTGAATCTAGCTCTGACGATGATCAGGAATGGTCCAAAGAAGTACAAAGGCAGCACCGTCTTATACGGAAAGAGCGCCAACAGAAGGAAGAGGAGGAAGAAGAAGAACAGCGCCAAAAGGCTTCAGCTTTGAGAAATGGGGATGGCAATGCCAAACAGCCTAAATTCTTTGAACTTCGGCCTGGTGAGGAATTCAAGGGAATCAAACAAGGCCTGAAGAGGAAGCATTCTTTAAAGTGAGTTGCTGAATAAAAAATAACTTAAGTTCTAGATGCAAATTTTTTTTTTTTTTTTTTCTTTTTAAGATAAATTAATATTTTTAATTTCATGATATTTTCTAACTTTTAAAATGATTATTGTTTTTTTTAAAAATTACAGAGCAAGTTTGGGTGAACGTTTACAACAAGAAGACAACGCAGTTCGAATAATAGGCTTCTCTGGCAATAGAGAAATGACCTTCAGCACCAAAAAGGTTTGTTTGCTGTGCACTTATTCAAAGATTGAGGCTTCAAGCTGAATGTATTTTTCATGTGTTTTAATTTTGTAGGTAAACAAGAATAACAAGAAAGCAGAGGAGCAAATGAAACGGCATAGAGAGGAACGGAAAAAACTTCTGAGGCCAGCCCGAGGTTTAAAAAGTCGACCTAATTACTGGAGTAAATAATTTAGTGTTTAATAAAACTTTTCCACGAAAAATATCTGTGAATAGTTTTCTATCCTTTCTGTGAGTGATGAGCTTGGGATAATCAGGAAAAGCTCATGCTCCAATCTGAAATAGAACAATCTTTAATATCTTTTTACAGTTTGTACATTATTTAAATTACACATTTCTACAACATAAAATGAATTTTGATCAGCACAGCAACTAAATTTACAGAATGTGACTTGAGTGCTCAATGCATCATCCAAACTCATTAATTAAATAGGATTCCAAATCAAACATGCTCACCATCATACAACCACACCAACGAGTGAAGGAGGCTGACAAATGCCTTCCACTTGGCGGTGCTTTCGTTCCTTTGGTAATAGTAGCCTGATTGCCTTCATGACTAGAAGACAGCCGACAAGACTGCGAGCAGGACTGCCGCCAGAGGGGTGGGGTGCAGGGGAAGTCCGGCCCCGCTCCTGGAGAGCGCCAGCACAGCCGTGAGGGTGTCGGCCGGAGCCAGCTCGTTGCAGTAGCTCCAGTCGCAGCACGAGGTGCAGACCCTCAGGTGGGCCCCGGTCACAGGGAGGTCCCCAGGTCCCACGCCCACAGCGCGGCAGCCCACCGCCGCCCGGGAGCACTCCGACGCGCTGACGCACGACTTGGAGATGCGCACGCTGCGCGCCCGCGAGTTGGGCACGCGCTCGATCACATGGTCCGTGCGGCACAGCGACAGACCTGCGGGCACCAAGACGAGTTTAGTGAAGTGCGCCCGCGACCTGCGGCCCGCCTAGAGCTGCTAGGGGTGTCTGGTTGACAGGCACTGTGTGCGCGAGAGGACACCCTCTTCGGTGACTGAGGCAGGACCGAGGGGGAAACAACTCTGAATTTTGGTGTACAAATGTCGTGAATTTTTCCTAAATTTTTGTGAATTTTTGTAAATTTTTGTAAATTTTTGTGAATTTTTGTGAATTTTTTGTGAATTTTTATGGAATTTTCTGAATTTTTCTGAATTTTTCTGAATTTTCCTGAACTTTTCTGAATTACTAGGTGTACAAAAATTTTAGAGTTGTTTCCCCCTCCGGCAGGACTCACCAGGTTCGCACGGCCGGTCTATGGCGTATCTGTTGCACTGGTCGTTGTCCGTCACGTTCGAGCAGGTGAAACACGTGAGCTTTCCTGAGGAGAGAACAAATCACACACCACATTAGACTTCCTCTCATTAAAAACAAAAATTAACTTTTGATAAATTAAAAAATAAGTGAAACGATTATGTTGAAGCCGCTTCTCGCTTTGCCTTGTCAACGAATTAACGAGAGGGACTTGGAGACTCTAGTCTCGGCTCGGATGTCGTGGGAGAGAACGCGCGTGCGTTTCTTTGCGGAGGACTCGGCTCACGAATCGACGCGCAGCGCAGCGCACCGACACCCGGCCGGCGCAGCCAAAGCAACAAAAAGCGGCTTTGGAAGATTTCTACACGCCAACGCAGCTCAATGTCCCCGCGTCCCGATAATAACCACCCTAATGAGAAGGGAGGGGAGAGAGAAAAAAAAGCTTAAAACCGCGGCAATGTAATAATAATAATAAATAATGATGATGATAATTGTGTGTATAAAAGAGAGAGGGTGGTCTCGGGCGGCCCCGTTTGGCTGAGAAGAGGAAAATGAGGGGGGAAGGGGGTGG
Source organism: Frankliniella intonsa (assembly GCA_033675135.1). Classification (NCBI taxonomy): domain Eukaryota; kingdom Metazoa; phylum Arthropoda; class Insecta; order Thysanoptera; family Thripidae; genus Frankliniella; species Frankliniella intonsa. The sequence goes on from CM066248.1 coordinate 9,452,809, forward strand.
AAAAAAAAAAGAAGAAAATGTCCCGTGCCTCTGTGTGATGCAGTCGGGCGGCCGCCCTCTGTCGGCACAGCGTGCCTGCGTTGATGAAGAATGCTCAAATAACGCGGTTGGTGCTGGCCGAGACGGGGGGAGGGGGGGGGAGAGTCCTTGCCGACCTCTGGCGCGGCCGCAACCCTCCTCAGCCCGTTGCAGAACGTTTAGGCTGCCCAGTGCTGCCAGAAAAGTAGGCAATAGGTAGCCCGAACACGGTGGAGTACAGATCGGGCTGCAACTGCGCCTGCCTACTAGGCAACATGCACGCGCCTGTGGTAAGTGCGGCCTGGTAGGCAGACGAAGGTGCCGCCCGCTTTACTCCACCGTGTTTGGGCTTCTTTTCACTTGCCTACTTTTATGGCAACACTCCTTCCGCTACCGTAGAAAATACATCCACGCTGTATCCGGTCTCCTTCTTTACAAATCGCGCGGCGAAAATGACACGATCTTCAGACGACGTGCCGGGAAGTATAGGCGCCGGGAGTACGCGAGGACAGGTCAGCCCCCTCGAGTACTTCATTCCTTGCGCTCTGTTGTTTTACGAGGAAGCGCTCCTGCGCCGGGGGCCCTTTCCTTTGCCGTCCTACCGCCTCGGGTAAGCCTAGGCTAGTCGAGCCCACTCCGCCCCGCCCCGCCCGACCGCGCCACTCCGCGTCTCTAGGCCCGCCAGCTTCGCTCCCGCTGAAGAAACGCTTAGAGACAATTATGAGTCGTCTACGCGGCGCTACCCAGCCCGGCGGCAGCCGCACTCCCCCGGATTCCCCAGAGTCCCGGACACACAAAGGCTTCCCAGCCAAGTACGGCTCCGGAGAGAGGTAAGGCGGGGCGGGGCGGGGCGGGGCGGGGCGAGGCGGGGCGAGGCGATAGCTGTGGTTATTCCGTCGGCGTGGAACGGAATTGCGGGTATAATTGTTTGTCATGTCGCCTGCCTGGCCCGGCCCCGCCCGCCGCGCGCCCCTCACCACTCTTGTCGTCGCCGTCGTCGTCAGCAACGCAAGATATCAAAATGGCGCCGCCGCCGACGGCGCGCCGCGGCGGCATGGCGGAGCCGTCCGGGCTGGCCGCAAGCCGTCCGCACTGCGGCGGGGCGGGGCGGGGCGGGGCGGGGCGGGGCCGGCGCGCAAAACGTTTTCCCCGCAAAAACGCACCACGCAGAACGCTACGCACAAACGGCGGGCGCGGCTTTTGCCGGCGTCGTCCCCGCGCCGCGTCCGTCCCCGTCGTCGTCCTCGGTGTGCTTTCACCGGCGGCGGCGGCGCCTCACCGCCCGGCCCGGCCCGGCAGGCGCCGCACGCCGTGCCACCGCGCGCCACACCACTACTCACTATATGGGAGATGTGGTGGTGTGCTGTGCTTCTCTTTGATCGGAAGGTCAACTCCTTTCCCTTCCCATTCACTCGCTGGGCCTCCCCTTCCCCTCCCCTCCGCCGAGTTGCGCGACTCCTACGACCTGGACCTGCCACCGCTGCTGCTGCCCCGGCCCGGCCAGCTCAGTGTTCCAGTTCAGTACATCTTTACGGCGGCGGGTCGGTCGGGTCGGCTGCATTTTTATTGCCCGGCCTCATTGAAAGCGCGGTAGGCAAAAGTCGGCGCGTCGGCCGCGCGCGCGGAGGTGGTCGTCGGCGTCGAACGAGCCCGCGGTGCCGTGCCGGGGCCGGGCTCAACTGCGAACAACATAGCCAAGCAGCGGCGGGCCGGCGAGGAAATGACTATGCCCGATCAAAATTGTTCGCGCCCGCGCCGGGCTGGTGCCTTATAAGGGCGCGCCGCGCGGTTCAGGTCAGAGAGTGTAAGCGGATACCCACCATCGTCGGCAGGGGCGTCGGCGATCTGCGCCAGCAGCTCCAGCTCGTCCACGCTGACGGCGGCGCTGTAGGCGCCGTACGCCCCGTAGGCGGGCGCGGACCGGGCGGCGTGCGCGTGCGCGGCCTCGGTGCCGGGGATCATCGAGGCGGCGAGGAGCAGCAGCAGCAGCAGCGCGGGCAGCAGCAGCAGCGGCAGCAGCCACCCGCGACGCATAACGCCTGCAAACAGAACAAGGCAGGGGGGCGGTTAGGCAGGCCCGCAGCACAGCCCCGCGCACAGCATTGCCTACCCAGCGAGGGGCTCCGGCTCTCCGACCTCAAGAAAGGTAGGCAATAACTAACCCAAAACTCAGTGGGCTGGATCTGCGCGCCCGCCTCCTGCTAGGCACCAAGCATTGTCTAGTAGGCAGGCGACGATGCAGCCCGCTCCGCTCTACTGTGTTTGGGTTTCGCATTGCCTACTTTCCTGGCAACTCTGACGACTTCGTCACGTGACGTGGCCCAGTCCAGTCTGGTCCGGATACCGATGCTGCGCTAATGAAGCGCCCGTGATCATTACGAGTCCTTTCTCTCCGCGCAGGACCATCCCGGACCCCCCCCCCCCCTCCCCAAGCCCCGGCCCCGCCACTTGGCACCAGCTTTCCCGCGCCGGCCGCGTAAAGTTGCGGATTTAGGTCCCAGTTCAGTCGTGTAGCGTGGCGTGCCCTCTCTCTCGGAGCAGTAAGTCTGGCCGAGGTGAGCGGAGGAGGCGTTTCAAGCGGCAATAAGGTACTTCACTGGCCGACCTGTGCACCTATCGGAGGCCACCGGGCCGGGTCAGAGCTCAGTCAGTACCGGGGCAGAGTGTTTCGCTTTCTAGGTTTATGCGTTTTGCTTAACAATGGGCGGCCCTCCTCCGACCCTGTCCCGCCGGTGCTGTCCATCCCCCTGGCCTGCCCTGCCCTGCCCTGCCCCGCGGTCAGGCTGAACAAACTCAACAGAATCACTGGACCGTTACGGGCAGCCCAGTCCAGTCGCTTATGTTTTATAGCGCCGCCGCGCCGCGCCGGCCTCCTCCCGCCCCGCCCCGCCGCACTGCACTGGCTGCAATTCTGCAGGTCGCCTTTGCTCGCCAGCGTCCTGCTGCGCAGCGCACTGTTTGGCCTGATTTTTTTCCCCTGTTGTTGATGCTGTTGTGGGTCGAGGAGCAATGACAATTTTTACAACGGCAGCTCAGCTCAGCTAGCGAGGAGTGGACTTGCCCTCGCGCGCGCCCGCCCCGCGGCAGCTGCCCATGGCTGCGCGGGCGGGCCCCGGCGGCCCGCCGGTGCGAAACGAGATCAACGAGCAAGAAGTCGTGTCGGACCCGCACCAGAGGAACCACCAGAAGTGTGTATGAATGTCACACACTTTAGGTGTGTGCCATTATCGTCCTTTCAAAGTGTGAAATTTTCTAGGGAAATTCGCATACTCCTTGACACGGAGAATTTTTTTTTCCTGACCCCAGCTCTAAAAATTTGCTGGGAGGTTACATGGGTGCATTAAACAAAAGCATTGTGCTTGTCAGTGTACTTGTTTAAATGTACGAAGTCTCTTCTTCAACGGCATTTAAAATCATAATGATAAAAAATTAATGTTAAATTATTCTCATTCTGCACCCCCGACCCCTCTCTCTCAGCCCCACGGCCACAAGGGACGGCGTTAAGTAAGTGTCGCAATTCCCAACACGGACAACCCGACCATTATGCGGCCTGCGGCCTCCGGTCCGGAGCGCTCCGGCGCGCGGCGCGACGCTAGCTCCCCGCCCGGCCGGCGTCCTGCAGCTACGCCGCGCCGCGCCACGCCACCGCGTCGCGTCCACCCGCGGGCAATGAATTAATATACTGCACGCTCTACTGCATGTCGAGAATCTATTGATCTTTGGCTGCAGATCGCAGCACTGCGCGCGCATAATTACTTGTTACCGGCCGTGTGGGGGGGAAAAAGAGGGTCGAGTGGAGGAGGAATGGGAAGGGAGGGGAGGGGGGAGGGGGTTGGAGCAGCAGCTGTTTCCTACGCTCTCCATAGAGAAGTGCCCCGAGCCCGAGCCCGCGCGGGGCCGGCCGGGGCCGGGGCACTGCGGGCTGCAGCCGCCAGAGCACGGCCATTTACGTCAGCAGTTTGAAACATTTCCACAAGCTACGAGTGGCATGTGGTCAAAAGTCGCGGAGCGAAAGTTCCTTCATCAACTTGAATAACTTAAGGGGGTGAGAACTGAACATCACGCCCGCGGGGTGTCCAAATCTCAGTGAGCGCGACTGTGACCTCTTTTTAAAATTACTCTTAGTTATCAATTTCATTAATTTTTAAATTGATTCTCAGTTGGAAGTAGCTCCAGGTGTCCAGGTGTGTGTTGAGGTGGCGAGATTGTAAAGGGGGCGTGCAACTGATCTCATCCCCCGACGCGACGAACGAGCAGAGAGCCATAACCTCCACGAGCTCGCAACATCCATTATTGTGACTGAAAGGAAAGGGAATGTTCGGTTTACACCTTGGCGCCATTTGTCCGAGATGTTATGATTCTGTGCGCCCGCGCCGCGCTCACGCTCGAGTACATGAGCGGAGAGAGTGGCACATAGGCCCTCCTGCACAGAGACGGACGGGGGCGTACGTCTGCGAGCGGGCTGAAATGAGGGAAATGTGTATTTCGAGAAATGGCGAGACGGCCGGCCGGACCGCATCGCCTGCCCTGCCCTGCCCTGGCCGGGTCGGGTCGGGTCGGGCTCCTCCTCCTGCTCGCCGACCACGTGCGGTTTTTGCGGTGCGCCCCGGGCCCGGGCTGGCGAGGCGCTCCGCAAGGTGGACGCCGAGGAGTCGCGCCTTACTCCACGGCCACTTGTCGGCGGTTTTACAAGAACCATCACGGTGTAGCCTTCTAACCTTATAGACTTATAACATCTACGATGTTAAGGAAAAGAAATTGCGGCGTGACATATGCGTAGTACCGAGCAAGTGCCTAAAGATTTGTACCGCCCGACCTGTTGCTTTGCGTGTAATGTCAGAGTATATACATTTCTAGATTGATCCCTAGCGGATGTCCTTTTTTTTTCTGCCGTGAAAAATCTCCTCCTGGTAATAAGCGGCGTCGTTTCCTTTCTCAAACAAATGACGAAACCCCCTCGTAGTAATCACGACCGTCGCCCCGACGCGGCGCCCTGCGCTATGTCCTCTCTCCCGCCCGTCTCTCTCGCTCGCTCGCTCTCTCTCCTCTCTCCCGCCCATCTCTCTCGCTCCCTTTCGTCTCCTCACTCACTCGCTCCGAAAATGAATTTCCGAGCTGACAGAACAATGCTCGTCCATTACGCACTCCGTTTTGTCCCCGTTTATCCCGAGGGGGATGGGCTCCCTCGGGCGCAGCGGCAGGGCCATAAGGCAGCCGGGGCGGGGCGGGGCGGGGGCCGTCGCGACCATAGGGCCCCCCGGCCCGCCCCCGCATACCTGGCGCAGCCCCCAGGCCCGGGCCGGGCCGGCGTGGAGGAAGCACGGCCCGGATCATCTCAAATTACGTGTAATGACACCTGCTACCTGCTGGCTGCTGCCGCCGGCGAAGGTCGGGCTTGGGCCGGGCGGGGCGGGGCGGGGTGGGGCGGGGCGGGACGGTCCACCTGCGGTTCGTACGCCTGCATGCGCCCCGGTGCGAGACCCGCCCCGTTTTGATTGCCTGCCATAATGTTTTGTGCCCGCCACGTCCATACACACGGCATGGGAGGGAAGACGGAAGGAAGGAAATGGCAGAGGCTTACCCCTCCCCGCCCGACCCGAGGCCAGGACGAGGAGCCCTACTCATGTACTTAGGCGGGAGGCCCGGCCCTGCGTGCACAATACTGTCATATCATAATTTTCCCATATAGTCGGCGGTGTAAATCAGGCGTCCCCGGAGATCAGGCTGGCAGGCCAGGTGTGTGTCCCGCCCCGCCCCGCCCCCATCCACGCTCAGCTCTGGTCCGCATTCGTGATCACCGCCGCAAAGGGCAGCTGCAATTAGGCCCGGCGCGGCGTGGCGTGGCGTGGCGCGCCAGATCCGCATCCGCTGCAGAGAGAGGGGCCCAAACACGCCCCGCCCCGCCCCGCCCCGCCGCCTTGCGCGCCGTGTGGCACGAGCCCGCCGCGCCTCGGAGGGGCGGGGCGGGGCGGGGCGGGGGGAGGCGGGGCGACGCCGCGGGCTGTAGTGCCCCGTCCTCGCCCTGGCGGGGCCGCCGGCCCGGCTGGACGGCGCTGTCCGGGCCGACGCGTCCGGCGTGGAGGGGCGGGGCGGGGCGGAGCCGCCCGGGTCAGGATCGGACAATTTATCAGTGTACGAAAAGCCAGAGACGGCCGGGCCGGACCAGGCGGGGCCGGCGTGGAGGCTAGCACAGGGGAGGAGGAGGAGGAGGACGAGGACGAGGAGGACGAGGACGAGGAGGAGGAGGGAGAGGAGGAGGGGGATAAGATCCCTGTTGGCGTTGAAAGAAAGACGGATGGACGGAGGCGAAATGCGTTCGCTAATTACTCATCTGGAGAGCGAGGATCCTCGCGGCGCACGGCGTGGCTGTCACTGTGTCCGTGTGTGTGTGTGTGTGTGTGAGGGGGGGGGGGAGGCTTACGCGCGCGTGTCTGTGAGCGCGGGTGAAATGTTGGTCAGCCGCGAGCTCCGCGCCGTGCTGTTGTGTTGTCTGCCTCCTGCCTATGCCGCCCCGCCCCGCTGCTGTGTCCTCCTCGTGGATAGGCGGGAATGGCCATATCCCATATCCGCTAGCTATCCGCGCGCCGAGCCGTCACGTCGCGCCTGTCACGCGCCTGCCCTGCCGCGTGACGGTGACGTGACCTGGACGTGACGCCGCACAGCCTAGCCGGTGTGACGGGACGGGCGGCGGCGCCACGCGCGCGCTCGGCCCGTCCGTCCGCCTCCCCTGCTGCTTGACTTCCCCATAGCGGGGAGCTGCAAGCGATATAAAGCTTGGCCGCGGCGTGCGCGGCGCGGCGCAGGCCCCGCATACTGCCAGCGTCGTCCACCTGTCGGTGGCGGACCGGTCGGGCGGGCGGGGCGGGGCGGGGCCGCGGAATACGTCGGGGACCGGCACCGGAGCTAAGCGCTACGGTGGCACCGGATGTCTTCCGCCCCGCGGCTCGCCCCGCCCCGCCCCGCCCCGCCCCGCCCCGGGTGTAGCCTGTGGATCTGGCGAGTCACTTCCTAGTGCAGCCCTCAGGTCGGGCCGGGCCGGTGCACCGGCTAGAGCGCCAGTAAATAAAATAAAAAAAAGTCCATCGAAACAAACAACGACTCAGCATCGAAAAACGTCGATCGAAAAGCAAACTGTGGTGTAGAGAGAAAAAGTGTTCCGGACCGGCGCGGGGCGGGGCGGCGAGATGCTGTCCTGCGCCTGCGGGGGGGCTGGCGCTGGCGCGTATCCTCTTAAAACCCGTCGCACGATGACGCCATGGGGCGCGCGGTACGGTACGGCTCAGCAGCCGGCCGCGCGCGGCTGGGTCACCAGGGTCTCTCCTCCAACAAGGGCCGATCGGGGAGGAGAGGGGAGCGGGCAGGGGGGATGCAGGTTTCTCCAAGTGGCTATGAAATTCGAGTCATTTTCGCATAGCGATGAGCGCGCTGGGGCGGCGCTGGGCAGGGCGGGGGCAGCAGGGACCGCATTTAATTATAATCCTTTTACAAGGAGGACGACGCCGAGCCGAGCCGTGTCAAGGAGAGAGCCGAGGCCGAGGGGGGGCGGGGCGGGGCGGGGCGGGGCGGGAGCAGAGAGAATTCAGAAAGGATAAAAAAAAACCTGGAAGCGCGCGTGGTGCGGCCGGTGTCGAAGACGAGGCGCGCACACAAATAAGAAACGGCGCTGATGTCATTCGGCGGGATGCTGCTCCTCCTCCGCGTCGCGGTCGCCGCCGTGGAGGCCGTGTCCGTGCCGTGTCCGTGTCATCCCGGCCCGTGAGCCATTAGCTGAAAAACCTGTCCGGTCCGCTGCTGCACCTCCGCCCCGCGACACAGAGTATAACGAAACGAAACGCAGCGACACGACACGACTCGCACACCCGCTTAACGGAACACGATAGCAGAGTGTGCTCATCTCGGAGCAGAGACCCGCCCCCCCGCCCCGCCCCGCCCCGGGCCTGCGAGCGAGAGGTCCAGTCAGTCCAGCCGTCCAGCCTCCAGCCCACGGCGGCGGACCAAAACGGAACCTGCTCCGCTCACCAGCAGATGAGTTGCTGTTGTTGTCGGCGGAGCGGGAGCGCTGATGGCTTCCAGGTACGTCCTGCGGCGATGCGACTCCTTGCGCCGCTGCTCCTGCCTGCCCTGCCACCGAGGAGGCCGCCGTCGACTGCAGCACTCGTGTGCGTCGAGCCAGACACGACGCGGCGCCGCTCCCGCCCCGCCCCGCCCCGCCCCTCCCCGCGGCTGTATGTTTTAGTCGCAAAAGGAGGCCATTTCGTTAATGAAGTTGTGCGCGCCGCGCCGCTCGCTGCCAGGTCGGTCGGGCCGCGGCTGCAGCTGGAGTGGCTGCACACGGCGCACTGCACTACCATCGGCAGATGGCTAGATGGATGGATAGCAGGATCATGCTCTGCGGCGGCCACCTGACATGAGAGGAGCCGCCATAGCGCTGAGGCGGGGCGGCGGCGCGGCTGCGCGGCCATGTATGGAGGCGGCCGAAAACTACTTCGCGGTCCTCGCGGCTGTATCGCTCCGGCGGCCCATGAGGTCCATGGGGCCGGCCAGGGGCCAGGGGTATGGAAAATTGGAAATGCGGCCGCGAATGGCGACCCCCCGGGCGGGGTGGGGCGCGGTGGGGTGGGGTGGGGCGGGGTGGTGGAGAGCGGCGGGGCCGGGCCGGGCTGCCTTTCTCCCCGCGCCGTCCGTAGAGTATCGACGCGTTCATTATTGTTGTGCGACCAGACCGGTGCGGCGCGCGCTGCTTGTACCTTTCGAGAGGCGCGGAGCGGCGTGGCGTGGCGTGGCGTGGCGTGGCGTGGCGTGGCGCCGAGTAGAAGAGCATAGCTTTGCTGACTCACTAATGACCAGCCCGTTCCGTGATGGACACATCGGCAAGTGATCGGCTCGAGCCGTACAGGCCGTGCGCCCGCAGTCCAGTCCAGTGGAGCCCGGCCCGGCCCGGCCCGGCGTGGTCCGGCGGCCTGTGGGCCCCTTGGCCCCCGTGGCCCCGCGCCGTAGTGCGTGCCCAGCTCATTGGCCAGGGTGGGCCTGGCCAGCAGAGTGCTTTGGCAATCAATAACCACCGGGGTTCGGGAGAGAGTGAGTGAGAGAGAGACAGACAGACAGAGAGAGATAGAGAGAGCGAGAGAGACAGAGGGAGAGCGGGAGGGTGTCTATCCTAACGGCGCCAACGGCACCTGGCAAGCCGGCAAGCCGCCCCCGGCCGGGCCCCGTCCAGTCTACTCTCCTTGGGACGCAAGCAGCCGCGCTCTCGGCTCCTAGAACAAGCGTGCCATGTGTTACGACACCAAGGCGTTACAGGCGCTTTGCAGTTGCCTGCTCTCTGTTCTGTTCTCCCCCCCTCCCTCCCCCCTTTCCAATGCCGGAGGCGCAGTGCAACATTAGGACCACCGGGTTAGGGCTGCGGCGGTAATGCAGCGTGTCGTGTATGGGAACGGAGTTGCATCCGGCCCGGGCCGGGGCCGGGTCGGGGGTTCGACTCCACTTGTCGCGCGATTTTTCACACTTTTCGGGGACTCGTCGTGACGAGACGCAACAGCTGGAGGGGGCGACAGGACAGGGCGATGCTATCCGCCCGCTCCGGGCGCATTAAGGCTTTTGATACACCTTGCTGATAACGAGTCGGAAAGTAAATGACATCTCAGCGGAGCAGACCAGGGCACCAGCACCTCCCCCAGCACCGCAGCCGTGTCGTGTCGTGACAGTGCGTAGCGTCCCGTCCGCCACCGAACAAGAAAACCCACGGCCGCAGTTCTTTTTCCGCTGCCCTGCTGCTGATGCTGCTTTCAGCGCGGCGGCGCGCCTGCAGGCGGGGTTTTTTATTACGCCCGGCCGAAATTCCGAAATTCGTTTCCGAGCGGCGCCGGGCAGGTACGACCAGGGCGGCGGCGCGGCGGTGACAAGACAAGCCTGATGGGCGCGCAATTTGGCTGGCGGGGCGGGGCGGGGCGGGCTGAGGGCGCCACCTCGACGGCTCTCGATTAAAATCTCTAAACGTTCCCAGCAGCAGCAGCAGCAGCAGCAGCGCTTCTCGGCGCGCCAGCTCGGGAATGAATCGGCGTCCCTCTTCTTGTGTCCGCCGCGCCCCGCCCCGCCCCGCCCCGCCCCGCCACTCTGCGCACTTCACTCTTCAGTAAAGCGAAGCCGAGAGCGAGCAGCACCAGCGGCGCTGGCCGCCCCCGTCCGCCGCCCCGCTTCGACAGGTGATGAGTTCTTTTCGACGAGACCCCTCTCCTGCTCGCGCTGCCCCCGCCCGCCCCCGCGTCCGTGATTCGTCACAATTTTCCACGCGTTTGTCTCTCTCTCCCGTCCCGTCCCGGGCCGTCCCCCCAGCGGGGCGTTTCCTTCCGAACCGATCTCCGGCCGGATGCGGTCTTCTTGGCCGCCTAAAGCTTCTCGCGGAGGAGAAGGGGGAGGAGAGGGTGGCCAGCTCGCCGCGCCACCGCGCCGGCCCGGCCCGGCCGGTGCGACTGCATTTTTACGTCCCTCCATTTCCCTCTCCGGGTCCTTCCCCTGCCGTCAGTGGTGGGTGGACGGACCCTTCCCCACGGCCCCGGCCCGGCCCGGGTCCCGGCGGCGGCGCGCCGTTTTAGACAAAATGGCTTTTTAAATGATTCACGTCATCGTCCGGGGCGGGGTCCCTCTGCACGGCTCCGTCGTGTGTGTTCCCCAGGGGCCCGGCCAATCCTTTTTCTCCACCAGTTAAAGGCGGAAGCTGTGGGAATCAAAGGCGTGGACCAGCGGCGCCGCCGCCCGCCGCCTGTTGGGATAGTGCTGCCGGAAGAGTAGGTAACAGGACGCCCAAACGGGTGGAGTAAAGCGGGCTGCATCTGCGCCTGCCTGCTAGGCAACGTGCACGCACCTGTGCTGGGGTGAGATCTTTGCCTAACTCCACTGTGTTCGGGCGACGTATTGCCAACTTTTCCGGCAACCTTGCTGGGGGGGCTCGGTGCTACCCCAGGCGCCGCTGGTCGCCACTCAGCCGCCACCACCGCGACGCCTGCGCGCCGATACGATAGGACGCCGCGATAACCCCACGGGGCGCCCGGCCCGAGGACCGCCTCCGGCGCAGGACTCCGGGCCGCCGGAAGCGAACCGGGCAAAAGGGTGGAGTCATGCTGCACACCGGGGGCCGGTGCCGGTGCCACCCGGTGCGGCCTCCCGCTCTCCTTCATCAAGCTCGTCATCATCTCCTCCAGTGAGACGCGGCGATTGTTTGTTCTCGGCCGGCGCGCCGGGGTGGCCCCCAGCTCCGGGCCGGTGCAAGCAGGCCCTCCCGGTTATACAGTAAATGATATTTGATGGTGAACCTGCGCGGCGTGGCGCGGCGTGGCGTGGCGCGGCGTGGCCCCTGCATAGGCTGCCCCACGTGGACTCCTCACGGAGACATAACGGCGCGGTGCGGTGCGTTCAGGCGCTGTGGTGCGGTGTGGTTCGCTGGGACGGACGGGACGGGGTGCTTCGCGTCCGTCGTGACTTACGTGCCCCACACATCACACCGCCCCGCCCCGCCTCGCCCCGCCCCGCCCCGCCTCGCCTCTATCCGTCGTCCAGCCAGAGTAGCGCGGAGGAAAAGGAAATCCAGTCCCTCCTCTGCCCCACCCGCCCCGCCCCACCCCGCCCCGCCCGGGGGCTATTTGCCTTTTCCTGACGTTAAACGCACTCAGGCGCCACGCCCCGCCACGCCCCGCCACGCCCGATCGCCCCGTCAATCCATCCATCCATCCATTTTCCCCGAAATATACCTAAAAGATGTGGCGTCATGGGATGGCCACTCATGGGCACCTCCTCATGGGCCGGGCCGGGCCGGTCGGGACCTCAATGGGTACGGGCGGGGCGGGGCGGGGCGGGACACGGCCCTCTCCATCATGCACCACTTTCCCAAACAGATTATCCGTTATGGATGGCCAAAAACAACAAGCGGTGGCACACTCACACACACACACACACACACACTCACATAGCGACAGCGCTCACGCTCACGGGCCGCCGGGCTCCAGCGGTGAGGAGCTGGCTCCCATAGCCTGACACAAGAAGTGAAGTGATGTTCGACCCTGCCGATAATTGGACCCCGTCTCGTCCCGCCCCTGCGACCCCCGCCCCGCCTCGCCCCGCCCCGCCCCGCGTGCCCCCCGCCACTACTAGGCCCCCACTTAGTGAGGAATGGTTCATGTAGTGACCCGGTCGGCGCGGCCGGCCAGGCCCCGGGCCCGGCCCGTCCCGTCCCGGGCGCCAGCTTCAGATCGGCGCGGCGTTGCGCAGCCCGTCGGTGTGTGAGAGCGAGAGAGAGAAAGAGTGTGTGTGTGTGTGTGTGTGAGTGTGTAGAGGTCCATGGGAACCCGCGAGACAGGCTAGGCTTCCCTTTCGCTGGCGCTGCTCCGCGCTATGCGCTATAGAGCTCTCTGACCCCTGGGCGATGACCACCGCGCCGCGGCGCCGCGTCACGTGACCCGAGACCACGTGACGCGCGTGACCTATAGAGAGGCGCGGTGCTCGCCTCGCTCGGCTGGGTGCAGCGCAGCGCAGTGCACAGGGTGACATTCGCGTCGCGCGGCGCCTCGCAACATTTAGCGGGATTGTAGCAGGATCGCGGCTGGCGTGAGGCGGGGCGGGGCGGGGTGGCCCACTGACCCGCCGGGCCGGGTCGCAGCTGCAGCAGCAGTGCTGTCTGTGTGCCTCCACCTGGCTGCAGCGCCGCGGCCGTGCCTCCTATCGGGGCGCTAATGAAGCCTGGGGCGCTGTGCGCCGCGGCGCGGCGCGGAGTCTGGGGCGGGGCGGGGCGGGGCGGGGCTCGCGAGTGGCGGCACTAAATATTCACGTGATGGGTTTCGACAACCGTCTGTGTTATTTTTTATGTCATTTTTTTTGTAATGTTGATGGTGCAGCGGACCAGAGGTGTGCTGGAGAGAGGTATTGTGCAGATCTTTTCACCCGGCCGATTGAAAGGGTCCGTGTCTGGCCCAGCCCCGGCCCCGGCCCCGGCCTGCCCGCAGCTCGCCTCTACCTCCGGCCCAGCACTGCCCATTAATACCCGTGATGCACTCATGAGCATTAAAAGCACACAATGAAGCCGCGAAGGCGATCGGTGCTGCTGGCCTGGGGCGGGGCGGGGCATGGCGGGGCGTGGCGTGGCGGGGCGTGGCTCCGCACGGCGACGCGCGCGCTGCGCTATGCACTCACGGTCCTGGCTCATTAGGGTGCCGAGCGCGAGTCAGTTTTATATCGCATTATTTTGTTCGTCTATTAGAGTTAACGTCACGGCGCGTCGCAGCGCTGCGAGGAGAGGAGAGGCCGATACGTGTGCAGCACGGCGAGGAGATCATACTGCGACCAGCAGCAGGCAACCTCGCCCCGCGGCAGTAGGCAATAAGTAGGGGTAAAGCGGGCTACATCTGCGCCTGCCTACTAGGCAGCACGCACGCACCTGTGCTAAGGTGTTGCCTAGCCCGCTTTTCCCCAGTGTTTGAGCTACTTATTGCCTACTATCCTGGCAACACTGGTATGTATACTGTATCTCTCCCGTAATGAAACAGGCACTAATTTGAAGCCTTTCCCGACCATTTCGTCCTGCTTTCTCCTCCCCTTTGCTCCTCCACCTTGCCCGCTACCTCCGCGTTGCTCTCTGTCTCGCGGCGGCGCAGATATCGAAACGGCGTCGTTAGCGGCGACGGGGCGGGGCGGGGCGGTCTCCACAATACGACACGCCTGTCGCCGCACCGCGAGGCCCCCGGCGCGGAGCTCTTCTGCCCGGTCGTGAAGCCCACAGCATCCTGATGGATCGTCCGGCAGGTCGGCGGGGCGGGGCGGGGCGGGGCGAGACGCTCGCCTGCCTGCCCTCCTCGCCTTTATCTCCACTCATTCATTCACAGGGGGCCAGAGCGCCCGGCCAGGTCCGGCCAGGAAGAGTTTCTCACACCCCCGCCCCGCCCCGCCCCGCCCCGCCCTGCCCCGCCCCGCCCCGCGGATATCCCTTCCCTGCGCGATTACAACTACCGCGATTACTCTATGCGCGCGACAGCAGCAGGAGAACCAGGGCACAAAATAAAAATAAACAAGTACCAACTTAACGTTGTTTTAAAAAAAAACATAACCGATGTTGGTTTTTGTCGTACATGAGAAACGTGATCGCGTGAAGATGATTTCCTCTTTCCCTGTGGTCGTGAGGCCTCGAGTCACTGGCGTGTCACTGACGTGTCAGTGTTCCCCCCCGCGGCGCGTCGCTTTTGTCTCACCGCGCGGCGTGGTCCCACTGTTATCATTAGCATCATTAGGGCGTAAGTCACACGGAGCGACACGATTGTCCGTCCCCTGCTGCGCCTTCTTGTCGCGACTGTTTGCTTTTTCAGCAGTTTGTTTCATGTCGCGTAATTGGAGAGGAGCGAGCAGAGCGAACGGAGAGCAGCGGCGGGCAGAGAGGAGGTCGGACCTCAGCAGGGGGGGGGGGGGGGTCTTGTCTGATGGCACTCAGACACGAGAGGAACCCGTCAAGCCCACTCGCTCTCTTTTTAATGTCCTTTTCCCCGTCTACAAATCTGATTTTGAAGCAGGACAAATTACGGCCGATGACAATTTGCAAGTACCACCGGCGAATTTTAAATTTTAATTATTCTTGTCCGCGGCGGAAAAAAAAAGACATCCCTATAGCGTGTTCGATGTAATCGTGTGGTAATGACGATCCGTAGCAGGCAAAAGTGCAGTCAGGAAAGTAGACCAAAAGTAGCGCAAACCCACTGTTTACTGTCCACACCACACGGGCGGGCGGCCTGAGAGGTAGGCAACCGGTGCGCGCGCCGGCCGTGCGGGTTGCCTACTCTCGCCTTGTCAGGCGGCGTGCCTCCACGCTCCTCCCCCGCGCCCGGCTCACCGCCCGCGCCCGCGCGCCCGCCCCCTGGGGCGCTTCACGGATTCCTGGTGCTCAGCCACGATAATGCCAGAGCAGACCGCGCGGAGCAGCGCAGCGCAGCGCGGCGAGCAAATAGCTGAGCGGGCGTCTGGAGCTGTGAGCTGAGGGGAGGTGAGGGGAGGTGAGCTGGTGTGTTCTCCTGCCTTTGCGCTCAAAACTGTTAGTCTAATTGTGCGAGCTCGCTGCGCGGCGCGCCGGTCAGCAAGAAACACACAGTACGGTTTTTTTTTAAAAAAGGAAAAGAAGAAAGGTAGAGAAAAGTATGGCGTGGCGGACCGTATGAGCTAGCAGCGCGGCGCGGTAAATGAGGGTCACATTGCTTCTCAATCGCGAACGTCGCGGCGCGGCGCGCTCCACAGCCCCGCCGCTGCTGTCCTGTTCTGTCCGCCTGAGCCGCGGGGCCCAGGCCGGCTCGGCCCTGCTCTGTCCAGATCTGTCCGCAGCGTGGCGTGGCGTGGCGTAGCCTGGCGCGGCGCGCCGGGCTCTGCACTGCAGCGACTCCAACAGTCCCGTTGCCCGACTCGCGGAAGGGAAGGGAAGCAAAGGACTTATTACTTCTGCTTATAGCGGCCTCATCCGCGCCACACCGCCTGCTACTAGAACGCCCCGCCCCGCCCCGCCACCGGCACCAGCTAGAGCCAGTCGCACTAGAAGCCCAGTATGAGCGGCGAGCGGAGCAGACCCAATGAATTCTATACGTGCGAGCGTCAATTTTTTCCCCTTACCCTCCCACTCTTTTTCTCTGTTATTTGCTTCCGACCGTCCCTCTCTCTCCGTCGCGAGAACTTAGCACCACACAGCGCGCAATGGAAAGTCACACACCTACAAGTGTGCCTCATTCACACACTTGTGTTGTCAAGTATGTGTGTGTGTAGCAGTCCCGCCGCTGTCCCTCCCGCCTCCTCCCCTGCGAGCCTTCGCACGGGACCGCACCGCCCCCGATATCTCCGCGACTGGCTTCCGCGCCCCGCCCCGCCCCGCCCCGCTCCGCTCCGCTCCGCCCCGCCCCGCCGCGTCGTCTTTTGACTTTGGAATCGCTGGTGGAGCTTTTAAAACCATCTCTGCTCTCATCTGCTTGGACCTGCTGGACCAGTGGCGGCAGCCTGGATATGGGCTGCGGTACGGTGCGGCCTCAGGACCACAGCATCCCCTCTCGTCTCTCCCTCCCTCCTCTCCCCTCTCTCCTCCCCCTCCTCTCCTCTCGCTTCCCTCCTCTCCCCCCCTCCAGCTGATCCTGGCGTGTTTGGCAGCAGATCCCATCCTCAGCGCGCGGTCGGATCGGCATACGGCGACTCCTTTGCGTGCAGCAGCGGATCATGCTTGATACCAAGCCTTCCCCCTTTTTCATTATTATTTTTAATATTATCGGCATGTATATTGCGGTTTCTTCTTCATATGTATTTTTAAAATTTTATAAATCGTTATTTTTTGGAGCATACTGGCGCGCCGAGCATAGCCGGGGTGCGGGGCGGGGCGGGGCGGCGGTAGTAGCAGCATGAGGGGCGTGGCGGGGTGAGGAGGCGGGGCGGGGTGGGGCGTAGCGGGGCGGGACAAGGCAAAGCGAGTAGCATGCGTTTACCCGACGATTATTGATGAACGCCTCGAGGCTGAGGGGCAAGCGGACGAGGAGGGGGGCGGTTCACAGGCCAACAGAAGCCCCTGCCACTGCCCCACCCCGCCCCGCCCCGCCCCGCCCGGTGCATCGTTGTCGCGCGTGCACGTGTATGTGCGTGTGCGTAGCTGACAGGCACCGCGAAGTGGGCCCTGCAGTGAGTCACAAACAAACCAGAGGGAAGTGGTTTGGCGCGGACGGGGAGAAGGATTGGAGGGGGGGGGGGCGGTAAGGGAAGCGCCATGTATCATGCCTGCCACACGGGCGGGGCGGGGCGGGGCGGGGCGGGGCGGGGCGGGGCGGGGCCAGAGGCGCTGTCCCGCTGACGTCCCGCTCCGCTCCGCCGGCGAGGAGTCGTGTGCCGTGGGGCAGGCCATGAGTGGCGCGATCCTGGCCCGCCATTAACGAGCTACAATCGTCATTTGCTCAAATAAAAGGTTTGGTATTTGACGTGGACGACGCCGAGCCGAGCGCGTCCGCGCCTTCATTATCAGAACGTTGCGGTGCCATGCGGCAGGCGGTGGGAACGCCGCATGACCGTATACATTTCTTGCAGAGTCATCGTTTAAGGTAGTCACATAGGACCGTTTATAATCAAATATGTTTGGTCATCGGGAAAATCAGAGGAGCTAGGCAGAAGGTCGTTGCAAGACAACTGCCCGGGACTTTAATCACAAAGATCATATCATCCCTCTCATCATTTCTCGTTGGTAGTTTACACCACCCCCGATGACGACGAGTGGAGCGCGGAGTCGGGGTCCAGACCCTGACTCCGTAGCGTCTCAGCCGCGAGAGGCACGGCGTCCTAGTTCGACCGGGTCACCGCGAGGTGGTGTGACCGTCGCCGGCCCGGCAGCCGTCTCCGGAGCCGGAGCCGATTCCGGAGCCGGAGCCACCGGAGTCTCCGGCCCTCCCGTCTCCGGGGGATCCCCCCGTCGAGGGCCGAGAGCCGTGGGCCGGCGGCGCGGTCGGGGTGGAGCGGTTCCAGCGGCTCCGGGCCGGGCAGCTCTGGGCTAGACTATGTCCCTCTATCTTAGACCTGGCAGCTCCGGGCTAGACTAAGTCTCTCTGCTCCGGGCCGGGCAGCTCCGGGCTAGACTATGTCCCTCTATCTTAGACCTGGCAGCTCCGGGCTAGACTAAGTCTCTCTGCTCCGGGCCGGGCAGCTCCGGGCTACACTATGTCCCTCTATCTTAGACCTGGCAGCTCCGGGCTAGACTAAGTCTCTCTGCTCCGGGCCGGGCAGCTCTGGGCTAGACTATGTCCCTCTATCTTAGACCTGGCAGCTCCGGGCTAGACTAAGTCTCTCTGCTCCGGGCCACTTGCGGTTGCTTCAATAAGTTGCGTGTTTGCGCGCCTAGAGAGCCCGGTGCGCCCTGCATATACGCGTCCGCAGGGGCCCGGCCGGCCAGGCACCCGGCCGGGCGCTTCTCACGCTCGTCAGCTCGCCGTCAATGCTCCGACAGGCGTTGACGGCGCTCGTCAGCAGGCCTGCGGGCCGCCTGTAGGAGGGAAAAGAGAGGAAGGAGGGCTGACGGCGTTCGTCATGCAGGCCTGCTGCGTCCTGGACAAACACCCGAGCGGGTATCAGGAGACGGTATCGGCGTCAAGGGTTACCGACCTGGCCGCGCCCGTCACAACCCTGGGGCAGGTCAGGGACAGGGGCGTGGCCGGTATGGTGGTGGGGCGGGGCGGGGCGGGGCGGGGCGGGGCGTGCGCCTGACCCCTCAATCAGAGGCACGGTGGTGGGCCGACTCCCGGGTGATCAACGAGCACCCTCCCACCTCCTCACCTCAGCGCGCCCCGCCCCGCCCCGCCCCGCCCCGCCCCGCCCCGCCCCGCCCCGCCCCCGGGGGCTCGCGAGCACTTACGCTACGCGCGCCTCTTGATTGGGCGACAGCGGTGCTGCCAATAATGGGACGCCTGACTGCCAATACCGCTGCATTAGTCGCAGGGCGCCTGTTGCATATTCATACGGCGGCAATTAGACGGCCGCGCTGGGCCGGGCCTGCCTCGCCACGCCACGCCACGCCGCCGTATCGGCCGCTGGTGCTGATTCACTGTGGATGAGCGGGGAAATCTATAAATTCATCGCACGTCATCTCCTCGGTGAGCAAACTCTCCCGGGGCGTGACCACGTGAAGGCTCTCAGGCTCAGGCCAGTGAAGGGAAGGCTCCGATTGTCGTAACGTGAACATTTGCGTGCAGACTTGAGACGTCGCTGCAGTCTTAGAGGATTGGGTGCTGGCGGAAATTTTGCATTAGTTGTCTCAGATCTTTAAGGCGTTAAACAATACCCGAACTGAGACTGCATGCATGATCAAATTAGATAACTTGGTCATCGGGAAAATCAGAGAAGAAGGCAGAAGGTCGTTGCAAGACAACTGCCCGGGATATTTAATCAGAGATCATATCATCCCACTCATCATTTCTCGTTGGTAGTTTACACCACCCCCGATGACGAAGAGTGGAGCGTGGAGTCGGGTCCAGACCCAGCCTCCGTAGCGTCTCAGCCGCGAGAGGCACCGGCCTCGTAGTTCCCCCGGGTCACCGCCAGGTGGAGTCCCTCCGGAGCCTCCGGCCGGCTTCCGCCGGAGTTTCCGGTGGACGCCGGCGAGAGCCGGCACAGCAGGGAAGTCCCTTCTACTACCACTACCGCATATCGCAACTAATAACGACAAAAAAATACACGGCGTCCAGTTCCCAGCTGGACCGGGCCCCACCCAGCTGCGCTGCGCACTATCTCATAAAAAAAAAGAACACGGTATAAATTTCAATTTCCTCGCTCTGCCCTGGCCTGCACGATAAAGGCCGCAGGTGCGGTGCGCTGGCTCGTTCGGATCACGCGACCCACTAGTTAGTAGTTCCAAGCGCTCTTTGGCAAGACCAGCGGCGCGGCGGCGCCAACAGCAGATTTCGCAAAGCGATATCACACAACACTCCGCCGCGCCGCGCTTTGGGAATATATTTTTTTTTATTAACATTTCGCCATTACTTTTGTTATAACAGTCGTCGGCCGCGTTTGTTTTCTTTTTTTCTGTTTTGTGAGCGTCGCAGAGTTATGAGCGGTGTGCGGGACTGTGACTCGTACTGTACGGCGCGGTCACGAAAACCAACTCGCGGCGCGGGGCGGGGCGGGGCGGGCGCGGGTGGATCTGATCCGGGCCGGCGCGGGGGAGGTCATGCTGTACGTGAGGGCGCCCGCGCCGCGCCGGGCCGGGCCGCCGCCAAGCAGGCCGGCGCCAAGCACGACCCATCAACGTCAATTACCCTCGCGGGTGGGGCGGGGCGGGGGCCTGAGAGCAGAGGGCCGGGTGCGTGAGCCCGCCCCGGACCAGCGCAAGCGCAGCGCAGGTATATGGGGCTGCGCGTGATTAGCCCCGTGACCAAGAGTTGGCTCCGGTATCAGGAGGAGCGGCTGTTGGAGCAGAGCGTGGCGAGCGTGGCCGTGGGTCCCAGTGCGTGGCGGGCCCCGCGCCGACCTGTGCGGAGACGTGTGGACCGGTGGAGGCCAATGGGAATCTGGATTTGAATGTGAAATTAAATGGGGGTCGTAAACGCGCGCGCATTCTAATGCGGACTTACTGGCCCGGAGGGAAGGGAGGGGGAAGAGGGAAAGGGGGGAGGGCAGCGAGGATGGGATAGGAAAGGAGCTTCGCAGACGAATGCACTGGAAGGAACCCCGGAAAGTGTGCGAATTCCGCACACTTGTAGGTGTGTGGAATTTCCTGCAAAATATGCCATCACTTGTTTAAGCGTACAAAATGGGAATATTCGCACACTTGTTAGTGCGACATTCGCACACTTGGGTTTCGCCAGTGTGTGGAAGCAGTGGAAGTGGGTGTGTACTGCGCACAGCCCCAGGTCCCTGCTCCAGGTGGGGCGAAGTAGGCCGGGGAGGCGAACAGCGCATGCGCCCCGCCCCGCCCCGCCCCTTCACACCCTAAGGGGGTAACTTTTACCGACATGGCATGGCGGGGGGAGGCTGGCTGACCCCTTGCGGGTGGCTTTGCCGTCAGATAACAGTCTAGATCTGGAGTACCCCCTGGAGTACCTCTGCTGTGGGGCGCGGCGTGGCGTGGCGTGGCGTGGCGCGGTTTGGCCCGGGGCGCACAATTATTGCAGCCCAGGCGGGGCGTGGCGCGGCGTGGCGCGGCGGGCCGACTCTCGATAGGGCGCGTCGATACGGCGGCGGGACTCATGTAGATCAGGCCGGCCGGGCCGGCCGACTCCGCGCGCGTCAAAAATAATAATAAGAATAAGAATAATAAGAATAATGATGATGATAAAAATAAAAACGGGAAAGAAAAGAAAAAGAGCGAGGGGAAGCGTCTCTCACAAACACATTCCTTATTTTTCTTCTCTCTCGCGCTCCGTCCCTCTCCCCACACGCACACACACACACACACACGCAGTGCCTCCTCCTTGGCGTGCAGCTGCCGCCCTGCGAGCCATACGCCGCGCCGCGCAGGCGAACAAGAGCAGGAATGTTTTTATAACAGTTTAGCACCGGCCGGGCCGGGCCGGGCCGGCGCGGCGGCAGGTTCAAATTGTTGGGTAGTGTGGAGACTTGGACGCAAGTCCCCTACGAGAGCTCCGCTCCGCGAGCGCCCCGCCCCGCCCCGCCCCACCCCGCCCCGCACTGCCCGGCCCCGCCTCGCCCCGCCCCGCCCCGCTCGAGTCAGGCGGCAAATGTTGCCGCATCCATCGTATGGTGAGCTTACGCTGGAAAAAAAACCCGGTAGCACCCTTATAGGGATTACTAGGTAGCACATTTGTGTCTACAGTGTAAGGACAACCACAAAATTAAAGTCGATGCACGAATATTAAGGTTGTGACGACCCGCGAATTTCTGTGACCACAACCATAACGCTGTAAAAATATACTGTGAAAAAAGAAACAGAAAATATTTTATATTTTCCTGCGTGGGAAGGACACTCCCGCTCTCCTCTCCTTACTCCCTCCCTCCCACCAGTCAGCGACGAGTGTTGTGTCCGTTCGTTATTAGCCACATTAGCAGCCAGCAGCAGCGGCTGCAGAGGAGGAGAGAATCTGGTTCTGGTTTGGATCGGAAACTCTGCAGCGCGGCGCGGCGCGGCTGTGACGGTGGCGGGGCGGGGCGGGGCGGGGCGAATGTGGAGGCTGCTGCTGGAGCAGCGCAAAAGAAAGGGTAAAATAAAGAAACACGCGGCGCCTCGGCGGCTCTGCATTACGCACTGCGCTGCGCTGCGCTCCGCTCCCGCGAGAGTTACGGTGGTCTTAACGGACGCGCTGCAGCAGCGCAGGCGGGATGAGAAATTAAGTGCGGGGGAATGGATTGTAAGTTTGCGCTTCCCTGCTGCCGCGGCGCGGCGCGGCCGGGCGCGGGTCGCCTCGAGATACAGTCCCCGCTATTCCGCGAAACTCCTCTCCTCGACGCCTGCCCGCTCCCCTCCCGCGCCCTCCGCGCGACCGCCTCCTACAACGAGAGCGGCACGTCCGCGCCGCGCCACGTCAGAAATGAGAGTGCATTCGTCAGGGCGCCAATGGCCATTGAGACTGCTCGCGAGGACGTGAGCGTGAGCGGCGGGGCGGGGCGGGGCGGGGCGGGGGCACTCTGTCAAGGAGGCTTCAACTTTATCTGAACTGTGTTGAACTACGAATAAAGCACTACGTTAAACTTCGACGATTCTTTAACGAACTTTGGCGAATTTTGGGGAGCTTTAGTCTGGATTTCATATTGAGCGTCGGTTAAAGTCAGTGTTACCACGAAGGTAGGCAAAAATTGCCCCCGACGCGGGCGGTATCAACGCCAGCAGGAGCAGGAACTTCAAAGGAATATTTCCGCGAACTTGCAGCAACGAAAATTGAGAACCTCGCCCTTCGGTGTCTGCATTTTTCAAAGCCTATTTCTCCTCCTCAGCTCAGCGCAGAGCTGGCAGAGCAGGGGGCAGACGAGACGCAAGGCCTGCGGCTTGCCCGGCCCGGGCTTGCCCCCTACCAAACGAGCCGCGAATATTCTCGGGCGGTACGGCTACACCGCCGCCCCTGCCCGGCCCGCCCTGCCGCTGCTGCTTCTCCACACACACAAAAAAAAAAGGAACAAAATGAGAAAAAGTGGGCATTTTTGTGACGAAGCGAGGAGGAAGGGACCCAGATGAAGCTGGTGAGAGGAGGAGAGGGGGGGGGGAGGAAGAGATTGGAATCTCACAGGCCCGCGATGAAACCCACAGAGGCCGTCCGGGGCCTGGCCGGGCTGGGCCAAGTCGTCCGTCCGTTCCCCTCCGTTTTTCCGTCTTCAAACAAAAGCATTGTGTTGATTGTGTTTATTAGCGGCGGGGTGAGGAGGAGGGGAGGGTCTCCTGGAGGTCCTGGGCGGCCCTGCCCGGCCGCGCGGGGGACAGTCGGACCAGACATGTGTCCGGTAGCCGTCGTCAAGGCTCCCCCGGCCACTCCGGGCAGGACCCGCGGCAGGGCGATAGGGGACTGGACAGGTCTCGTTTAGGGTCCCGTTCTCAGTCGAAGCCCGGCGGTCAGGGGGCATGTGGACAGGCGCCCCGCCCCGCCCCGCCCGCCCCGGCCCACCCGTGAGGGCGCTGCTTTGGGTCATCTGGAACACCGCCGCGCTGGGACGCGCCGTAGGGTTAATGGATGTGAAGGTCGGTGGTCGCTTCCGCGCGCCCCCAGCGCGTCCTGCCCCGTACCAGCAAGGTGCGCGGGCGAGCGGAGCCCACCTGTCCCCCGCGCCCCGCCCCGCCCCGCCCCGGGACCAGGCAATCTATTTAATCCTTTTTACTGCCTTGTCACACAACGCGCGCGCAGCCCTGGTGCTACACACGACCGCGGGTTGACGTAGCCGCGCCCCCCCCCCCCCCCCCCCTCCACCTCCCTCTCACCTTGCACCTTGCAGGTCGTGCCTGCACCTCTCTCCCTCTCTCTCTCACACACACACACTCCTCTTTCCAATAAAACAAGCTTGTTGATGTGCGTTCCGCGCTGACGTCCAGGAATGCCTCGGATGTCACCCGCGTGGAGAGAGATGACGCGACCAAAAACTTGTGAGGCACGCCGTCGCCTGGGAGCGCGCCCGCCCCAGGACGCGCGCGGCCCGCGCCCTCCTCGCCACCGCCGCCGCCGAGTCCGCTGCTTAGCGTTGGTTATTTATCGTAACGTTTAGAAAATTTTAATAATAGTTAAATATGGAATTTCAAAGTGGTGAGTGTCCACCTCCTATCCGGCACACTAACCTCAGCCGCCCATATACGTTAAAAGTTTTAACTTTAACGGGTTAAATAACGTTATAACGCACTGTTGTGTGCTGAGTTACGGACCCCTGGCGGGGCGGGGCCTCATGCGGTAGCATCATGCAGCGGTATGGCGGGAGAGAGCGGTAGCGGTGGTGGGTCCGGTGGGTATCCCACAGTCGGTCGGCGCAGCGCAGGACTTTGATATCAAATCCTCTCTCAGCATACTGATGGTGCGTTTAGCCCCGGTAATGGCCCGGCCAGCAGGCAGGCAGGGCCCGGCCGGTCAGCAGGGGCGCCTGCGCCAGGCCAGGCCAGGCCAGGCCCCACACCGCCTGGTCCTGCCCAGCCCAGCCCACCGCCGAGTGCCGAACAGTCTCACGTCGCCTTTTACGAGGCAGTGATGTGATGCACGAAGGCGTCCACCAATCCCTCCTCGCCCCCCTCCTCTCTCTCGCTCCAAACCAGCCAATAATTTTGACAATCATTATTTGGCGCTTCTGCTGCCGCGCCGCTGCTTTGGGGTCTTTGGTTCAGGTCGCCCCGCCCCGCCCCGCCCCGCCACAAACACGAGGAATGCCGCTGCCGCTAAAAGCCTTCCCATACTTTTGGTGTGGGGCCAAAAACGCGCGCCGGTGATTTGGTGGGAGTGGCTTCGGAAATAATACGCCGTGGCTTTTTGTTTCATAAAAAAAAAAAAAGATCCTGACGCGCGCTGGCGTTTGTCAGCGGGGCCGCGGGGCGATGCGAGAAAAAGTTCGCCGGTGTGACTACTTTCTGCTCATTGACATTTCGTTCATGCCGATGAGGGTGGGGGTTACACCGGGTCGTGCGGTATCTGGCCACGGGCGGGGCGGGGCGGGGCGGGGCGGGGCAGCGAACCATGACATCACACGACGAGCAGCCGCGACGGCGCCACGTGAGCAGGCAGGGCAGGACTCGCGGGGTGCCTTGCACTCTCGGCTCGGCACGGCACGGCACTCGGCGCTGCGTAGAGGAGGGTGGTGCTGGCAGACCACACCTGGACAGGACAGGGCGTCATTAAGGGCGGCCCAGGTGGCGCAGCGCAGCGCTGGCCAGGCGGGCGCCTCCTGCAGGGTGTACCCCGCCCCGCCCCGCCCCGCCCCGAGCCCATAGGCGCCCGTAAGTCTCGCGAAACCCCGCACCGCCGGGCCGGGCCGGGCCGGGCGATACGGCTGTGCGCTTTTACCCGTTTTATGGCTCATCAAATCGACAACGACAGTAATGATAATAATAATAAAGGAAAATACCCGCCCCGCCCCGCCCCGCCCCGCCCCTCGCGGTACTTGCGCACTCGCTGCGGCTCCACTCGCGGAGGCAGGTCTGGAACGCCTCGCCTCGCCTCGCGGGGACATTTTCAATTTGGACAGACGGTTTTACTGCCTGTCTCTCCCTGCCGTGTTTATGGAAGACCGTGAGCGCGTCCGACCAGCCCCGCCCCGCCCCGCCCCGCCCCGCCCCGCCCCGCCCCGCCCCGCGGCTGCTTACCGCGCGCGTGAGACAGTCTCTAGCGTCGTGGTAATCCGCCTCGAATCCTTTATGGGGTCGTTATACGACCCCGAGGGGCTTTCCAAACCTATAGTCTTTTCCATCAAAAACCGGCCGTTTGAAATTCAGCTCGGACGACGTATCGGACGGGGAATCAAAGAAAGGGCGATTCAGAAGCGGTCGGGTCGGACCCGGCGGTGTTTGCTTGTCTTCGACGACCCGGACCCGCCGCCGCGATCGCTGAGCCCACCCGTTCTCCGGGCAGAGAGCGTTGAGGGGGAAGTAGAGGGAGAGAGGGAGTGGGAGAGGGAGAGAGTGAGAGGGAGAGAGAGAAGCAGGGTAGAAAAGACTCGCCTAGTAGAGTTGGCCGCGTGCAGAACCACCCCATAGACCCTGGCGTGCCGCAGCGGACTCCCCGACACGCTTGCACGCTTCTACTTCATTAGTCGCTGTCACGTTAGTCGGCCACCCTCAGCTGCCCCCCCCCCCTCCCCCCGCTATGAACCACCCCATACGGCACGGTCAGGGGGTTGGCGCGGCGTGCTTCGCTAATCTGACACACAGCGTTGCGTGCTCGCCCGTGCTCGCCAGCTGCTCCGACTCACCTCTCGTGTCGCCGCCGGCCGAGCGGGTTGCGGGTTGCGAAATCTTCCTTATCTCCCGGTCCGGTCCGGTGTGCCGAGGTTGTCCCCCGGCGCTGCTATCCGGCGGCCACCCGGGCCGGCCGCATGGCACGGGGCGTCGTCGGTATCCTGGCGGCGGCGGTCCCAGCTGAAGTCCGCATAAATGGGGTGGAATCCTAAATCCGCACTGTCACTGTCACTGTATCCAACTGAACCGCTGACTCGGCGTGTGCTCGTCACGTCACATGTCGTCAAATGCGCCTGGACGAGCGTCACTACGCGGCCGCGCCGGCGTCGCGAGCTGAGCGTCGCGTCGTCACGGCGACGCGGGCGGCTGAGTACGCGGAGGGGCGGCGCTGCGCTGCGGTGCGCTCCGGACCGGCTCCGAAGGAACACTGATGCGGGGCGGCGCGTAGCCTTACCTGCCCGCCGCCGGCCGGCGCGGCGCGGCGTCCCGCGCGGGAAAAGTAGAGGGGGAGGGGGGGGTCACCTGGGGAAGGGGTAGGCAGGGCGCGGCGCGGCGGGGCGGGGCGAGGCGGCGAGTGATGCCGCCGCCACCGCTGCTGGAATGATGTGTAAAGTGCTTTACGGCCAAATCAAATCAAATCGTCCCCTTCAGCAGTGGCCGCGCCGCACAGAGTCTCGCGGGGGGTCCGTGTCCGCATATAGCGACACTGGCCAAGGACTCTACCCGCTCCGATATCATCACATATGACTGTTTGTCCTTAACATTGTAAGGCCACGTTTGCTTTAAAATGCGCACATTTTGGATCTATGTGTGCAGTCCAGCAATGCAATTTTCAAGTCCGCAGTCGCAATCGGAGGGAATAATTTTTGTCCCCAAAGCGGATGCGATTTTCTCTGCATATTTGGGACAAATCTTAATTTTAAAAAATTGGGACAGTTAATTCTATTTCGGATGTGAAGAGTCCTCTAATTGTGCAACAATATTTGTCTCGCACGAATGATGATGTGTTCTAAATCGCATCCTTTCTTGGGACAAACGTGTGTCCTGGAGTTCAGAGGCGTAACGCGCGACGTCGACATTAGCGTGACGCCACTTTGTTACGAGCGCCCCGCGGTGCTCAGCCGCTGTAATGTGCGACCGCTCCGATATGTTTGGTCGCGCTGCCTCTCGTTGTGCTGGCGCGGGGCGGACCTGTCGCCGTATAACACATTATTCCTGTTGTACACCTGACCCGTTGGCAGAAAAATATCGTCCGCTGCGATCCCCCGCCTTCTTCGTGCTTTCTTGCCTCTTTTTCTCTCTTTATCTCGCTCTCGCTCCATCTCTTTCTCTCTCTTCCTCCTCGCGACCGACGGCACATTTCTTATTCCCGGTCGCGTTTCGCTCTCGCGGCGCGACATGAAAAATTATGACGGAATGTGTCGCGATGCGCGCGAGTGTGGTGTGGCGGGGCGGGGCGGGCGCGCAGGTGTGTGTGGCCGCGGCGAGTAAATATGACCTGGCGTGCCCCGCCTGCAGGTGAGGTGGTGACACCGCCCCGCCCCGCCCCGCCTCGTCCCAGAGGGCACAGGCCCTTGCGACACTGTGCGGTGCGACACCACAATCCCGCCTTGAATAAATATTCAATCCGCGACATTCTCTCGTTCCCCTTTCCCTCCCTCGCGTTCGGAGAGGCAGATCAGCCGGGGCGGGGCGGGGCGGGGCGGGGCGGGGGAGCTGTTGTTTCCCCACGACGACGTCTTCGTCCTCCGCGCGGCTGCGGTGCCGACAGGACCTGCGCGCCGCACATCAGACCAGAGCCCACTGGTAACCCAAGTGTGGGAATGTCTTGCACTCGTGCAGGTGTGTGAATTCCCACATTTTTGGGGGGGCAACTTATTGCCTACTTTTCAGGGAACACTGTGCGCAGGGCGGAGCCTGGTCGGGAGGGAGGCTGGGCCGTGGGTCGGCCTGACGTCGCGTCGCCTCACCCGGACTCACCCGTGAATGTGAAGTATGCATGAATTGTGTGATCCTGCTGCGGTCACCGACAAACCGGAGGGAGGGGGAGGGGGTCGCATTTACAAGTGCTGCCGCTTGTCCCCATGCCGCGCCGCTTCGCCGTCAGAGACGGGATGGAGGAGGGGGAGGGGGCCAGCGGGCGGAATTCTGCAATCACACACACACACACACACGATACGCCCCGCCCGCCCTTCCCCTCTCCTTCATCAGGACCAGGGCCCGGCCGGGGCTTTGTTGTCCGGTTCGGCACACAACCCCTTGATCAGGCAGATCGTGCCGCCGGGGCTGGGCAGGGCTGGGCCGGGCCGCCGGGTCGATCAGGGCCTTGGTGACAGACGGTTGGTGAGCGGGGTATGGCATGGAGGGGCGCGGCGGGGCGGGGCGGGGTGGGCCGGGCCGGCGGGGCGCTTCCTTCCCCAGACGCTGCGCAGTTTTCATTTTTATGAAAATCTTTTGCCACGTCATCCCGCCCATACTCGTCATCGATATGAAAAGTATTCTCGTAGAATTACAGTGCGCTGTAAATTCTGCTATGTAGAAAATATTTTGGTAATTAACGACAGATGGCAGCCCGTCCTCGTAGAACAGATGAGACGTTCCCCTTCTTCCTCCGAGCAGGCCCAGGCCGTACGACTTGGTTTAACAAAATTTAAATTCGATGCCTTTCCGGCGTGCAAAACAAGAACAACTTTAAAAAAAATAAAACAACCTACGCCATTCTTTTGATCTTGTAGTTTTCCCTCGTCCACCGGGAGGCGAGGTTCTTTTGTCGCGTCCGTCCCTCCCCTCCCGCTCTCCCTCCCCTCCCCTCCCCTCCCTTCAGGGCCGCTTCCGCCGCGAGGTGAGGAGGAGGGCCTGCTCCTCACTGATCTCATGTCCACTGCTCTTCACACCTCCACTCGTCCTGCCCTGTCCTCCAGGACCAGACCGGACCGCTTCCGTTGCGACATCATGACGCGGCCCTGTTGGTCGCCCTCGCCGCCGCGCTGCCTCCGCCGCAGGCGCAGGGGGGAGAACTCGCTCCTCTCGCGAGGCGTTCCTCCCCTGCTCCCCCACTACCCTCCCCCGCGCCCCTCCCCTCCCATCGTATTTGTTAAGCTGTTCTACAACGAAATTTTTTATTGTAAATAATCAATTATTGATGTGACCTTGGCGATACGACGATGACCGCCAAAGGCCTGCTGTGTTGCCGAGAGTGATGGGTGGCTGTGCGGGGGCCCAGCCGCCGCCAAGGATTCGAGTACCCGCCACCTCGCCCCGCCCCGCCCCGCCCCGCCCCACCCCGCCCCGCCGCCGCACTGCTGCTCTGCCCTTTTTACTCCACCTTCACGGCAATTGCAATTAATCGCCGGCGGCGGCGCGAGTGAGCTGCAGGAGCAGTGCGCATGCGTACAGTGCCCTGTGTGTGAGAGAGAGAGGGAGAGAGAGAGAGAGAGAGAGAGAGAGAGAGAGAGAGAGAGAGAGAGAGAGAGAGAGAGAGAGAGAGAGGGTGCCGGCTGGGTGTCTCCGGCGACCACCCGACGGACGCATACACACACACACACACCGGCCTTCCCTCCTGCCCGCCGCCACGCCCCGCCCCGCCCTCGTCGTGCTGGTCTAGTCAGTATATTACCGTCCATTAGCGCTGCCGAAGAATCCGGCTGAGAGGGAAGGGTGTGTGTGCGTGTGCGCGCGCGCCCGTGCGTGTGTGTGTGTGTGTGCTCACCGGCTGTCGCGTCGTCGCTTTGCTTCTTGCGGTGGCGAGGTTAAGACCCGGCTGTGGCTGCTCACGCGCACACTTACAAACACACACACACACACACACACATACGAACACACACACACGCGCGCGCCCGCCAGGGAGCTGCCATGGGCGTGGTGGCGCGGTGGTGGCGCGAGCATCACCACATTTCATCGCTCGCGCATTACCTGCATTACCGCACTGCAGGCATGTTGGCCGCCACCTCTCTCACACTCTCTCCCTTCCTCTCTCTTTCTCTCTCTCTCTCTCTCTCACACACACACACACAGGATCGTCATCGTGGTCGTGTGCCAGAGCGGTACTTTTGAATCGCGGAGGAAACTTCCCTCGAGAACCACTTTGCCGAAGCATATAAAAGCATGAGAGACACGCCTGTAGGTCGACTTGTAGGTAGCCCCGTGCGGGTAGGCAACCCGACCGCGCCGGTGCGTGCGGTACAGCCCACCTATACCCTGAGCGTTAACGCGCGAGTGCAACGCGTTTGGTCGCACAATGTCGCACACTTTGTGGTGTGTGAATGTCCCTTCGTACACTCTTACCAACAACTATGTGGAATGACATATATCTTTGCTCGTTGCGTAAGTGTGCGAAAAGGAATTTACACGC
This sequence comes from Frankliniella intonsa, assembly GCA_033675135.1. Lineage (NCBI taxonomy): Eukaryota > Metazoa > Arthropoda > Insecta > Thysanoptera > Thripidae > Frankliniella > Frankliniella intonsa. The sequence continues at coordinate 9,483,015 of CM066248.1, forward strand.
CTAAGTGTGCGACATTCATTCGGTTTCGTGCGCGTTTCCGCGTCGCGTTACGGCGTGTTACGCGCTCCCGTCGCTGTCCTCGTGGGGAGGGAAGTCCCTTCCGACCCGGCCGGGCCGCGCGGACCGAACCGGGGGAACCGGCCTGCCGCCCCGCTAACCACCTACGGGGCGGGGCGGGGCGGGGCGTGGCGGGGCGGAGCGGGGCGCATCAGACTTGCAAAACTCAAACTCCCCGCCTGCTGATGCTGCTTCGCTCCAATTTGTTTACCTCGCGAGCGAGACGCGCGCAGGGCAGCTATAACGATACACTTTGTATCGCGTAAGGGGAGGGAGGGGGGCTAAGTGCAGGGCGTGCAGCTACGATTCCCGGTAATGAAATTAAAGCCGCCTGCTTGAACATGGTCCTCTTGGCCTGGCCGGCGGCGCGGGGCTGCGCGTCCGACCTACCCGTCACGTAGCGTCGTCAATGGTGTAAAGGCAAGGCGCGCGGAGGAGAGCTGCAGCGGACAGCCAAGCTGCCAATAGCGGCAGGCGGGTTAGACACACGTCACTCCGTGCACGTCGACCGCGGTAGTGCGGGTTAGTGTTGTACTCCTGATGCTGTTTGCTATCCCCCGCCCCGTACCGCCTGGAGGGCCCGCTAATTTATACGGCGCATTCCTCCACATTCAATCGCATCCCAGGGCGGGGCGGGGCGGGGTGGGGTGGGGTGGAGCGGGACCTGTACGCGGAATACTTTTATGATGCAGAGAGTGGCGGCTGCAGACCGTGCATGCACTGGTCGGGCGTGCACCGCGCACAGAGCAGGCGTGAACCGTGCGCACCTAGGAAAATACTGTTATTGACGTGACCTCATAGCAGGGACAAGCATAAAATCATGATTGAGATAACAATATCACTGTTGCGAGTTCACAGAAATTTTGGTCTACACGACGATAATAGATTGCGGTCTCAACCGTAATTTTATAGTTGCAGGTAACAGTACGATGGTTGCTGCAACTTTTCATCATTTTCCTGGGTGCACTGGGCGGGCGAGCACCGTGCACTGGAGCGGCTTGCAGGGCGACACGACACGGCTGCGGGCTTTGCTTTACGTGCCCCCCCCCCCTCCCCATCCCTCCTGGTTTTATGACGGGCAAACTGCGCATGTGTGTTCCCTGTTAGGTATAAAACCTCCTCCTCTCCTTCGCGTCCGCGAACAACAGCGGCCCGCTGCGCTCCGCACCTGCAGGTGCTGCTGCCGCGCAGCTGCCGGCCTGGCCGCGGACGGGGCGGGGCGGGGCGGGGCGGGGCGGCAGTGTTCCCGGAGTAGCGTGTGATAATTGCCCGCACGGACTCCCATCTGTCGCGACGGGGTGGTCGGCCGCGCGGGCTTTCCTGTTTTTATCAGTAAAAATTTATCAGCTTGCTGTCAGTGCTGCTGGCCTGGTCCGGAAGGACCGCCGGGCCGGGCCGGGCCGTGTCGGAGCAAAGCGCTGCTGCTGGAGACAGTTTTTCGGAGTTGTGTCGCCGTTATCGAAATGCCGCCGGCGGGGCCCAATGATAGCGGCGGAACGGGGGGAGCGCACTCTTAAAAGTATTATAGTGAATGTCACTCCGCAAAGTTACGGTAAAACCTGACGAACTATAAGTTACGGTCTCCGTAAGTTACAGTGGATGTCACTAAAGTACGGTAAACATCACTGCAGGTGAGTTTTTCACCCACAACGCGCCTGCTTCGAGAAAATATTTCGCATGTTTTTACAATAATATCATTGCCACTGCATCAAGCGGCCATTTTCTCGAAACAAGCGCGTTGATATTGAGAATCTCAGGTACCCGAAAATATCAAGTGCTGCATACACTACATGCTCACCTGGGTGTTGGTGTCTTGGGGAGACGGCGGCGCCTTGTCCTGGGCCGCCGGAGGAACGGGGAGGAGGAGAGGGAGACTGAGGCAGGCGCGGGAGCCCAGGGCGCGGGGGGCAGGGGCAGGGGGCAGGGGGCAGAGCCCAGGGGACCCCACCGAGTGGATCCTGCCCGAGTAGCTCGGCTCGGACCCGATGATCCTGCTCTGCAGGGGACGGGCATCAATAAAATCAATTACGCTATCCTGGAATTTCATCGCGTCAGGAGACCGGGCGCTCTCTCTCTCTTTCCTTCTTTTGCTGCTCCCGGTCGCTACCAACCCGTCTCTCTCCTCTCTTCTTCACTTCATCTCTCTCTCTCTCTGTCTCTCTCTCCGTCTCCCGCTCTCCCGACCCCGACGACTGACTCTCCGCCGCTGAGGAAGTGCGCGGGCCGGGCACACAGGTGCACCGGGGCGGGGCCGGGTGGGGCGGGGTGGCGTGGAGCGGGTGGGACGTCGGCACCGCACTTCACGGTCGCCGATAAAGCAGAGGGGGAGGAAATAAAGAAAAAGGAAGGGGAATAAAATTCCCGGCTAAGCTGCGCGGGCAAATCGCCGGAGAGAAAAGAGAAGGGGTAAGGGAAAAGAGGGGAGGGGGGAGAGAGAGAGAGAAAGAGAGAGGCTCGACGGGGCGGGACGGCTGTATTGAATTTGTGGCGACGTCTCGACATCCTTCCCTCCGCCGTTCCTTCGTCGGGGTCCTGGTCAATCGTGAGTAAAATCCTGCATCCTGTCGTCTCCGCCCACCCCGCCCCGCTCGCCCCGCCCCGCCCCCGAAGCGCCGAATGACGTGTAGTAATTCGATGAGGGCCGCCGACAAGGCCCGGGAGGTATCTGGTGACCCGGGGGAGGGGGTGGTGGGTGGGGCGGGGCGTGGCGGGGCGGGGCGTCGGGCGGGTAGTGCGGAGCGGGATCAAATCGCACTCAAATCAACCCGGCGGCAGGTGTGTGCTGGGGAGGGGGCGTATGTCCTTTAACCCTTCTGGGCTCAAATCTGGACACGCTGCGGTCAAAACTGTCGTATCACTGTGAACGTGATTGTAACTCAGTAAGGATCCTCCGAGAAAGTGACCGACGCTCACTGAGAATGTGGACAAATGTGGCTGACTGCACGGATACACATGCTATCCTGGGCAGGCTGGTCGGACTGGGTGCTGGTCCCGGCGCGGCGCAAGGCAGAGCAGGGCCGGGGAGGCTACGGCACGTCCAGGTCGGGCAGCAGCATAGCCTTTTACGAGGCATAAACACCTCGTTGTGCGTCCAGCAAACGTCAAGCAAGCGGACTGGCAGGCCAGGGCAGCGGCTCGGCGGGATGGTAAGGATAGGCGCAACGCATCCAGGCCAGGCCAGCGGGCGGGGCAGGGCGGGGCGGGGCGGGGCGGGGCGGGGCGGGGCGGGGCGGGGCGGGGCGGGGCGGGGCAGGCCAACGCCAACACGCCTGCCATCGGCATGTCGATATCGGCCCCACCCCACCCCTCTCTACTCAACCTCCTTGGCGTGACGTGAGCGTCAGCGTTTACCGCGCGGGATTTGCAAAGGAGGCTTTATGAAAAAGTCAGTGTTTTTTCTTCTCTTCTTTTTCCTTTCATTATTTATGCGCGTGTTTCGTCCTCGAGAGGAGCCTTATCGGGCTGCAAAGCTGCTCGGCGCTCGCTGATGTGTCCTACCCCTTCTGGTATCCCTGGTCTGCTTTTGTGTGTCAAATCGTCGAGGTGGCCCGTCAGCCTCCTGCCAGGGCCGCGACCAGGGCCAGGCTCGGCTCGTGTTTCCCGTAATCCCGCCGAGAGGGATCGACAGGATTAAAGCAGATAGTGCGCGGTGTTGTGTGTGGTTTTTTTTTCCATTTGTTTTTGTATTTTCTTTTTGCGTCTGAATTGATGATTTGCGGGTGGTCCCAGCTCCTGTTCCGACCAATAAGACGGATCAGTACCTCAACGGTCCACACGAGATACCAACCTGCACGTCGCTGGTCCCTTCGAACAAGTGAGTGAAATTCTTCCCAGGGGAATTTGCGTTTTTTACTTGCGCGAAAGGGAATTCCCTCAGCTGTAAAGTTTGCGACGACATTCGCACACTCTTGGTGTTTCCGGTGCGTCGCCCCCGGCCCGGGCGTGTAGCTGCTGGTGGCGGGGACGCGCTAATGGCGCTGGCGTTGATGTTGATGATGACACTTTTATCCGCCGAGTCAGCCAGCAGGCGTCTTCTCTCATCCCATCAGAGGCGCGGCCCGAGGTAAACGCCCAAAACTCACGAGGAGGATGTTGAGCGCGAATAATAGAAGGCGCTGGATGAGAGGCGCGCGTCGTGCCGGGACCGCAACGTGACGGGGACGTGTCCTCCCCCGCGCCGCCCCGCCCCGCCCCGCCGTACCATGTCGGTAGCGGCTCCGCCTGGCCGCCACGCCCCGACCTGGCGCTTGCTCCTGCCCGCTACGACTGCCCCTAGACTTCTATTAGCAATTACGTGGCAATGTCCCGAGACTTCGTCAGGTCGGTAGCGGCTCCGCCCCGCCACGCCCCGCCACGCCCCGCCACGCCCCGCCACGCCCCGCGCGGGCTGCTGCACAATGCCTTCGCGCCTGTCGCCGTTGTTCCTCCTGACAGCAGCAATCATGAAGCACTCGGGCCCGGCCGGCCGGGACCCGAACGCACGTCGAGCCACGGAAAAAGACGAGAAAGGGTTGAAAAAAAAAGGGAGAATGGGAAAAGAAAACAGCCATGCTCAAAGCGAGAAATAAAGAAATGACTGCCTCTGCTGCTGCTGGAACAGCCACCCGCACCTAAATAGCTTTGAACCTTCCGGAATTTTCCGGAATCTTCCTCACTTTTTTTCACTTATTTTTGGAAATTTCCTCAATATTTCTGAATTTTTATTTCCCCCAAAACTGCAGTGAGGTGTACAAACATTTCAAGTTGTCAACCCAGCTCGCGCGCGCAGGACGAGGCGGCCCCCGCCCCGTCGTCAGCTAAGGCCGTCGACGACGTGGACGGGAGAGCGGCCGAGGGGCGGGGCCAGGATCCCGATGACGAGCACGGCGACGGGGGCGATGTGTCCCCGCGATAAGCCCTTCACAGGAAGTGCGCGGGGCGGGGCGGGGGTGGGGGAGGCGGGGGCGGGGGCCGTGCCGTACACTGTCTCCCGGCCTCCGGCGCCGCCCCCGCAGCTGCAGCACAATTCCGCCTCCTCCGCACGGCCATCCGGGTCCTCTTCACCTCCCTCCACGCGAGCGGCGCGGAGCCTCCCAGAGTGTGGGCCTCAGGAGGGGCGCCGCCGGGAGAGGAAGGGGGACGAAATAATAAGGGGCGCAGCTACAGCAAAACGTGGCCCGCCCCGCCCCGCCCCGCCCCGCCCTCGCTGTGGGGCTACCGTTCACACCTTGTCTGTTGGCCGGCCATGCCTGGCCTGTGATGCCTCGCGTAGATTAGGACGGCCCTCGTGGCGTGGCGCGGCGTGGTGTGGGCCGCAGCCGAGGTGAACTAAACGCAGGCAGCCTATCTATCCCATGGATAACAAAGCAGCTACATAAAATCGAGATAAAATTTTTAAAAAATGTTCAGGAAACCCATGTGTGACAACGTCGTTACACTTGCACGTGTGTGAATTTTCATTCGGTCCACCTGTTTCTACAAGTGTTTGAAATTCCGAGTAAAGTGATTTTAGCAGTATTTTTGATTTGTTCAAGTTGGGGACATTCACACACTTTAGGTTCACAGAGTGTAAAAGTGTCGAGTTTTGAAACTTTTCGTCATACATGTGGTCCCTCTGTCTGGAGCCTTATGAAACTTGACGCAGCAGTGCTACCGGGCCTCCTCCAATCACACCATCTCTCTGTGTCTGCTGTCGCTGTGGTCGATCAGCTGCGTCACCGCACCCAAGCCCTCCCCTGCGCCGTCCTGCCGGTGTCCTGCCGGTGTCCTGCCGGTGTCCTGCGGTCCCTGCGGTCGTCCGGTTCGTCACGCACCGCGGCGGAAAAAAGGGCGCGGTTGGCGGCGCTGGGCGGCGCGGGTCTTTTTGCTGGCGGAGGGGCGAAAATGAAAACCGATCAACGGCGATGATCGCCCGCACCGCAGCGCACCGCGACCAGACCAGAATGAGACCCGCGGTGAAGTCCACTTCTCAGATCATTTTACTCGGACTTGTATCCTTTTTTTCTTCTTTTTTTCCCATTTTTCACCCTTGCTCTCGTATTTGCAGGGAGCTTTCTGATTCCAGCACCGACTTACGCTCACGTTTTCCCGCTCAAAATTGTGAGGTATAAAATTTTAGATAAAAATTGTGCGTGTGTGTTATAAGACCGCGGCGTAATACCGCGTAATACAATGGAAATACCGAAGTCCGCAGTATCCAGTAACTAGGTTTGCCCTGAATAGCGAGCGCCCCGTTGGCTGCTGCCGGGCCGGACAGCTCCACGGCTTTCTCGGGGTCCGCAGCGCTTTCTCGTGGCGCCTCAGCAGCACGCCGCGGCGGAGGCCGTGCTGACCCGGGCCTGAGCGGACTGCAGGGAGGTGACGCAGAGCTGAGCTCAGCTCGGGGAGAAAACTGAAATAAACGAGGGCAAATTCGTGCCTGGTTGCGCCGCCTTGGCGCCCATTGCGTGACTTTTGCCGGTGCGGGCGGCATCGTTTTGGCCCCATCGGGTTTTGGCCGCTCGCGCGCCAACGTGTTTTACCTCAAACCCCCGCCCCGCCTCCGCGCCGCGCCGCCCCACCGCCGGCATTTGCTAAGGCTTCCTGCCTAGTTTCGACCCCCGGCGGCCCGCGGGGGCTAAGGCGACATTTTTATTTTCCCATTCCGACCAAAAGGGCGCACCGCCATGAGACGGGCTAGCGGGGCAGACCAAACTGTAAACTGGATGAGCAAACCCGCGCTCAGAGCCAACACCGGGCCCGAGCACCGCCTCCTCAGGACGCCCGCCTACGCGCAGCGCAGGGACATGCGAGGCTGCCGAACGCGCGAGAGAAAAGTGGCAAGCACACAGAGTCGCGCCTGGGAGTTCAGTATGCTCCCGAAGCCCGCCCTGCCTGCACTGTGCTGGGCTGTGGTTATGGGCATTCCTTGAGCTGGGCCCGGAGGCCGCGGGCGCTCCGTGAGATAAGTGAGAAGTGGGCGCCCGCGGGCCCGGCCCGGCCCGGCCCGGCGCGGCAGCGGTGTTGGTGTTTGGATGGGAGGAGGACGACTACTGGACTCCAGTCAGTGGAGAATATATGTCAACGTCGGCTCGCTTCCGCCCCGGGCCGGGGCAGAGCGAGAGACCGGCTGGAGCTGGACAAGCGGAGGAGAGGGAAGGAGAGGAGAGGAGAGGAGAGCGACCCGACAACGACATCAACAGGAACAACCTGGAACAGCGTCGCGCGAGAGGACATCCCAGCTTCTTCAGTGGCCACTCTCCTCCTCTCACTCCTCCTCCTCCTCCTCCTCCTCCTCCTCCTCCTCCTCCTCCTCCTCCTCCTCCTCCTCCTCCTCCCCGTCCTGTGTTCTCACGCGCTGCGCGTCGTGGCAGGGCGAGCAGGACTGACCTGGACTGACCGGGCTGAAGAGCCGTCCTGGACTGGGCTGGGCTGGGCACGCCCCCATTAGGCGTGCGAGTGCTAAACTCCAGGACGGCAGGGCGGGGCGGGGCGGGGCGGGGCGGGGCCAGGCAGCAGGACGGGTTTGAGGAAGGAGGCGGGGAGGTGACGGCGCTAGTGCCTTACGCGCAGTGCCCGTGGGCGGGGCAGCGGGGTCAAGCCCAGTAGCGGAGCAGGGCGGGGCGGGGCGGGGCGGGGCGGGCAGGGAATAATGGTGATGATGATGATTGTAGAGCGCGGCCCACGGTGTGACATTAAGCTGGGACTTTATGGCGGAGCGGCGCATCGGGGAGAACTCGCCGTGGAGCTGGTGACACCCAACACGCACTCACGCACACACACACGTAAGAGAGGGAGAAGGAAGCTGACATAAGAGACTGGGGGCGCCGCAGGATTAGAAGACAAGGAAGTGTTCGGTGAGGGCGCCAATGGGCAGGCTGGCGCTTCTCAGCAGAGGGACACGACGAGACAGCTAGGGGGCCACAGCGCTCCGCGGGAAGAGGAACGCCCCGCCCCGCCCCGCCCCGCCCGGTAGCACCTCCACGTATGTCTCAATGAGTCATGGTCCAGCAGGGTCTGCTGGCGCGAGCCGGGAAGCAGGAGGATGTGAGGGGGCCGCACCGGTCAGAGAGGCGGGCGTGGCGGGGCGTGGCGGGTCGGGTGTTCCAAAGGCAAAGGCCTCGCGCAGCCCTCGACAGCCCTGCTGCGCCCCGGGCGGTAAACTCTTCCAAACTGCCTGTAATTATCACCGAAGCCTCCGCCCCGCCGCCACCACCCCGCCCCGCCCCCGCCGCGGCTCCGCACCACAGTCGCATTTTCAGGAGTCTAATTATACGGCTGACCGGCGCGATGCCGTGAAGTGCCGCACCACGCCGCGCCAGGCCGAGACTAACGGCTGCGCCTTTATCGCGTCGAATCGGCCCGCGGATCGCCTCCAAGGCGGTAGCGCCTCCTCAGCCGCGCTCCCCCATCCCTCTTTTCTTTTTTCTTCTTTTTTTTTCTATACCTTCTCCTCCTTTTGACTCTTTGATCTATGTATTATTCGCCAGTCTAGCCCGGCGGGCGCACCAGCGTGTGCTACATTCTGTAAAACGCGTTCGCGTGCCGCGGCGTGGCCTGGCGTGGCGGAGAGCAGAGCCGGCTGCGGGTCATTGATAAAAACTAAAAGGCGGGGCGGGGCGGGGCGGGCTGTGTGGGATCTGGCCCCAGATCTGGGCCCGGCCCGGCACGGCGCGCCCAGACGTCACAATGCCTCCCGCGATAATAAATTGGAGAGCGACTCCGTCTGACTGGCTGCTGCCGCTACTCGTTTTCTGTGATATTATTTTTTTCTGCTTGTTTTATTTCTTTAAGGCGGCCAAGCGTTTATGCAAAATGCTACAGTGATCGAACATCGGGGCGATTATCCTCGTTTTCGATCCGCCGCCGCCGCCGCGCCGGTGGTGTGGTTGGCACACCTGGGCCTGGACCGGACGACCAGTCGTCATAGCACTCGATGAGAAAACCACCGGCGTGGCCAACGAGAAAGTGGAGGAGCGCGCAGCTGCAGGTGCGAGATGTCGCCGTGACGACCCACGGCAGCGGGCTCGCGGCGCACCTGCAGGTGGGGTATGGCACGGCACGGCCACGGAGGGCCCGCGCCCGCTCGCCCTGTGACGACCTGGCGGCGGGCGCCGGGCGGTCTCTGACGGGAGCACACCTGCAGATGCCCTTGATCAGAATAGCAACAGGCGCGGGGCGCGCGCACCTACAGGTGGGGGGTACAGCACGGGCACGTAGAGTCCAGCTGGGAAGCCATCTACCAAAGAGAGAGAAAGAGGTACGGTCCACGGCGGCCGGGCCGCGGCGCGGCTGGCGGCTGTGTGAGCTGAGCGCGCTGATGAGTAACCGTACCCGCGGTGCGGTAGGTATTCAGCTCCATATTTGCCGAGGTGTTTTCGGCCCGAAATAAGCAAGGCGCCGCCAAGCCAAGCGAAGCGGGGCAGGGAGCAGGGACCACCGGCCGCAGCGCAGCGGATGCACGACCCGCCGAATGAGTTTACTCAACGGGGAGCCCAGCCCGTCCCGGCCAAATCGTTTAAATACTGCGGCAGCTAATGGCGCAGAGAGGCGGGGCCGGGAGGGGCCGGAGCGCTGTTAGCTTTGCACCAGAGATGCGGGGCATTTTTTATTCGGGGTCAGTAAAGCCGGGTACGTTACACCGCGGGGATGAGCAGAACGCTGTCGACTGCAGAGATGGGGGTGGGGGGGGGGGGGGGGAGGGACTGCTGCCCCTGTGAGTGAGACTACTCGACCCCGCGCGGCCCGGCATGGGCTTTTCCTCTGAAGGTCACGCTTGTAAAGAAGTCAAAGATGAGTCCCGCCCCGCCACGTCGCGTCCTCATCACGCGCAGCGCAGCGCCATGGCGTATGTTGTCCGGCCGGAGCTCAACACGTTTAATTGGCCTCTGTAAAGTTTATACGGGCGCGGTGCGGCGCGGTGCGGCGCTGCCTGTCCGCGGTGTGTGCAGTGCAGGAGCGGCTCCGGGCCGGCCCGGGCAGAGGCATGCGTGTGAACTCCGGGCTCCGCTCCGGCGCGCTCCGGCCGCGGCCGCGCGGCCCAGCAGCGGGTCGCGATCTGGACTCGACTCATCCTCACCGGGGGATATATCTCTCCGCTTTGCGCCGCCGCCGCCGGTAAGTCGCACGGTTGACCCGCGCCGTTTTACGCCGCGGCCGACGGCGGGCCGTAATGCAGCCGACTGGACGAGATGCGCCCCCCCCCCCCCGGTACCTCTCTAACGGGCGCGGTAACGGGCGCGACTAGAGGCTTATCATTTTATTTATTTATAAAATAAAAAAAAACTTCTTCAGTAAAACAAACGATGAGTTAAGCAAACCGAAAAGGTTACAGCGATGGCACAAAAGTAGGCAATAAGTAGCCCAAGCACGGTCGAGGCTTCTATTATTGCCTACTGATATTTGAGCGCTTCTCCTTGAGGACCTCTCGTGGTTTACTCTTTTTCTCTCTCCCAAACACAACACACAAACGGGGGGCATATGTCGGCTCTAATTACCATCGCCTCGTCCCTTCGCACCTGAGTGGCGCCGGACAGAATTTTATTTTATTGGGTGTCGGACAGAGGTGCGAAGCAGCGTCTGGGATCATCGCCACGCTAATCGCTCAAACACGACCCAGGGGGGGGATATTTCGTCAGTTTTTCGGCTTCGGCGGCCGACGCGCCGCGCCGCGGGGCGGGCACCAGTGGTCACTCCCTGGCCTCTGGGCCCGGCCCGGCCCGCCGCGGGCTCACAGCAAAAGTGACTCGAGCTGCTCGAGTCGACTCGTCATAAACTTTATTGCGATGTCAAGTCATATTTTGGGCGTCCTTTCTTATTGTCTCGCCGTCTCTCTCCCTCGTGTTCCTATAAGAACACGCGGGGAAGTGCCATATATAGGAAGTCTGGTCTGTGTGAGTGGGGGGGGGGGGGGGGGGGGGTCGGTAACTGGTTGCGTAAGCTGGAAGATAAAGGTGTGAATGGCAGGGCATAAAGCGATACAGATCGGAAACCCACCCTGCTATTATGTGCGGTACAGGAGGGGCCGTGCAGGGCGTGGCGTGCCGCGGGCCGCGCGTGGGCCCCGGCCCCGGCCCCGGCGAGGGGTTTCAACCACTCTTGCTAGAAAAGTAGGCAATAAGAAGCCGAAAAAAGAACACCTGTCGAGTGCAGCGCGCTGCATCCGCGCCTGTCTACTAGGCACCGTGCACACACCTGTGCGAAGGTGTTGCCTAGTAGGCAGGCGCAGACGCAACCCGCTCTGCTCCACTGTTTTTTTCGGCTTCTTATTGCCTTCTTTTCTGGCAGCCCTGCTGCGTGTACTTGGTGTACTTCACTGCGCTGCACTTAACTTCTGCGGGTCGGCGCGCGGCGACGGCGACTGTGGTATCGGGATCGGGTCGGGCCGGACGGACGGAAGCGGGCGGGAGAAGCGGAGTGCAGGCAGTGCAGTGGGTCGGGTGGGGTGGGTCGGGGCGGGGCGGGGCGGCCGGAGGAATCCATTACGCTGAATTATCAGAATATCAGAAAGAATGCAGGCGGCTCTGTCGGCAGCGCAAACCTCACACGTTGCACGCTACGCCGCCGGTAGCAGCAGCAGCGAGGTGCACGCTAGCCTGCCCCCCCCCCCCCCCCCCCGCGCGCTCTAGACAGAGAGGCTTTCAGGCAGGGAAATGTGATTTGTGGCCCATCGGTGAACAAGGCTGCTCGGCTAGTGATAAGCGCAAAGGCCCCGCCGCGGAACGCAGGGAGCCGAGCCGAACCGGTTGCAGCGCCGGCCGGCGCAGCCCATCCACCCGGGTCAGTGTATGCGAGAAGGCAAGTAGGCAATAAGTAGCCCAAAAAGTGGAGAAACGTGTGCTGCAGACGATAGGCAACACATTAGCACACGTGCGTGCGTGTTGCCTAATAGGCAGGTGGAGATGCAGTTCGCTTTAGTGCATTTGCGTTTGGGCCACTCATTGCCTATTTTCTAGCAACACCGACCTGGGTGCAGAACGGTGCGCACGGGCTAGATTTGACTCCGTACCAGAGTTGTGAACGTAGAGGAACTTCAAGTATTAAAAATTCGGCACTCAAAGCATTTCGGCCGACTCGACTGTTTCTCGAAGCTGCAGCTGCAGGAGCTGCAGCCAGGAACCCCGCCCCGCATGCCCAGCATTTGAGCTTGGCTTGGCAGCTTGGCACGCTTAGCACTCGCGTGTCGTGTCTTAGTGTCTTCGGCGTTCGCCTCGCCTCGCCAGACGAGCCAACAAAGCCAATAACATGCTACGATAAAACTTAACAGCGATGTCTCAAAAATATGCTTGTGTGCATTATTGACATTGACTTGACATACTACTCTGCTTCCTTATCGGTAGTAGTTCAGTCTTTGAACACAAGCCCAATGGTGCGCAACTGCACACAAGTTCAAAATTATTGTCAATCTCTAAACAGTCTTTGAGAGAGGTAAAAACCACCAGTCTCCAAAAAAAAACTAAGTTCATTTAAGCAAGAGAGCACCGTACACATCGGTAAATGTTCTATTTTTAAAAATGAAAATGAGTGTTGTGTGGTGTGCGATAATCCCTATAATCCCAATAAATCCCTAACTCAACGAAGGGAAGCTTTCAGCAACGAACACACTGACCCCTGAAGAATGAACTCACCAGGTTGCCAAGTTACCAAACAGCGACAGTAACTCAGATGGAAGAAGGCCCTGCAAAAATAATAATACAAAAATTAGCCTACAGAAAAATTCAGCTGACAAGTAGTCCCTAACTGCTTTGGCAATACTCACTGGGGGGAAGATGGCCTGTTCTGTCCTCCATCCTACAGCGTCCTCCATCAAAATGCTTTCTTGATGTACCTGAGTAGAGGCTCTATACACCTGCAACAACGAGCAATGATGAAAATAAGAATTGAAAGTAAGCGTTCACTGATTAAGTAGTAGCAAACATCTGGCACTGCAATATTGACAAAACAAAGAAAATTTGAAGGGTTAAAAATGCGAGCTTACCTTTTGTCTTCTCATTGCAAGGGCAAGGGTTGTGTTGAGGCATCTGACGGTTCAGAAATGGTCACAGCTAAAGACCAAAGTTCTCTTCATTAGGGTCTGTTTCAGACTTTATCCTCCAGCCAAAACGGATATGGTGAACGGCCTGTGCATATGCTTTATGTGCCTCCACTGACGAGTGTGAGAACCAGCTTGACTTAGGCAAACTTGTTTACTAAACAAAGAAATTTGAAGGGTGTTGTCTCACTTTTCTAGCTATGAAGACATTGACAATAAAAAATAAACAAAGGAGAGTGGTAGGGTAGGGAAAAAATCTTCAATCATGACTTACCGATCAGTAACCAGCTGTTTGCTTGGTTACAGTACACCGTCAAGAACTGATAGGTCAAATTAGATTATATCAAGATGGTTATATTCTTCTAGATCACAGACATGGCCAGACACAGCATAAGCCTGAAAGACAAGATGAGACTGATAAACTTACAGAAGTTATTCAGTTAAGTGCGGAAGTTGCCGAGTTCCGCGCGGCTCAGCGGTGATTGCGACATCGAAAACGGGTCAACACTTCTCCTTTTGGAAAGGCGAAGGAACAAGGGAAATATTCTGCACAAATATGGACATTTCAAAGGCAAATAACGGTGCTGGGAAACATAAAGGTGCCACACAATGAAAGGGGCGGGGTTATTACAATCGGCTTTAAAAACATATGAAAGTGGGTAAACCAGCATACCTTTTTAGAAATGAGGAAGGTGTGAGGATAGTTTTTTCAGTAAATGTCGCATGACGTTTAGTGTTTTAGATGCAGCTGGGCTGGGGGATGGGTAATGAAATTCTCTCAGCTGGCGACTGGCGAGCAGTGGCCGTTGCCGTTGGGTTTCAGGTTTGAATGATAACGGCGCGCCAGGTCTCGATGTACATCGATACTATCGTCCTCGGCTCGTTTAGAAGAGCGAGCGGCGAATTTCTCATGTCATGTGTTGCTCCCGCCGCCGGCAGGTGGCGCCACCCAGCAGCGCCCGTGTTGTTGTCTTCTGCACGCGGCTTGTTTTGAAAAGCCTGTCATCATTAGGCCGCGTTTGTTATTGTTGGTGTTCGTTCGGTGTCAGCTGGTGAGAGTGATTCCGTTGATTCAATCATAATTTTCCATCGTCCGTTCTCGGACAATCATGTCCGTCCCTCGCCGGCCTGGCCGCGGAGAAACGGATGAAGATCTTCTAAAACAGCAGGAAGAGTTTCTTGCTAAAAAGGAAAAGCCGTCCGTCAATATTGTGAAAATGGGTGACACGGTCCCTCGAGTTGTTAAGAGCAAAGGTGAGGGTCTAATTAAGCTGTTCGGGCACACCTGTCGTGCCCAGTATACCTTTTTCTTGTGCTCCCTAACCTCGATTGTTATTTACCTGTGGAGTTTGATGTGACAATTTGTTCGAATGTAATGGCAGCGTCAGAAAATCCTTTGCAAGTGGTTGGCTCATTATGTTGTTTGTTGCAGTTGAGTTGGAACCTTTGCCTGAAAGTAACGTCAGTAAAGAACCAAGTGTTTCATCATCTAGCAGCAACGCAAACGATGACATTTCACCTCAGCGTAACAAAGGTTTTGAAAGGCCCACACCATTAAATCCGTCTTGGATGGGCAATCAAAATCTTGATTTGGGGAGTACACCAATGCAAAAAGCTGAGGCATCCAGTAGTAGTAATCCTGGTGATGGAGATCCAGGTCCAGCTAAGAAGAAGAGTTTGTTTGCTCTCCGAATGGAGAAGTCTCGCAATAGCAAGCAAAATGCTGAAATACCCATTTCAAAAAGTGCTGTTTCTGAGAATAAGAATAAATTTGGTAAGTAACTTCTTTAAAATAAACATAATGCTCTTGGCCAAAATAAAAAGATAAGTGATGTTACTTATTTATTTAGGAGAACACAGCTATATTGTCTCTGGCAAGGAAGCAGAAGAAATCCATAAACAGAATGTAGCACAGTTAGAAAAACTATCAGTACAGGAAATTGAGGAAGAAAGAAAGAGACTCATGTCACAGTTAAGCTCGAGCACTATAAAATTTCTTCAGGAAAGAAGGAAAGCAAATCAAAATAAAACCTCTGAAACTGATCACATTCAACTAGCTAAGAGCATTGCAATGAAATCAGCTTCAAAAGCAGTTCCTACACCCTCATCTAATGAGAACTTGTCATCAAAACCCACTGAACCAGATAAAAGTGTGAAAAAGTCCGCTTTGAAAATTGGTGAAAGAGTAAAGGTTTTTTCAAATTCACTTACTTCTCAGCAGAATAAAAATGAAAAGCCAGAAGAATTAGATTTAGTAGGTACTTTACCAATCAATCCAAATGAAGCCAAACAATGGCTCCACATGGATGTTTTGGAAAAAGAAAAGTTTGAGTGGATGCGAGATCTTCCACCTGCCAAAGCTGAACCTGGTCCAGAAGAGCCATATTCTGCTCGGTTTGATTTTGAAGGTAGTGAAAGTTGTTAGTGTGTTACCTGAATTACTATTCTATGAAAGTAGCTCAAAAAAATTAACTTTCTTGTTTTATTTTGTTAAGGTTTGCTCTTACCATATAATGATGAGAAGCTAGATGTAAATAAGGGATTACATCACCATGGGGATGAGCCAGAAAGGCCTGGATACACCCTACAGGAGTTAATGCAATTAAGTCGCAGCTCAGTTCAACAGCAAAGAATAATGGGTTTAAATACTCTTGGAAATGTCTTGCTTAAGGTTCCTTACTTTATTAGAAAATTCTTGTTTCTCAAACTCTTGCCCTGTACTCATAAATTAATTCTTCTGGGAAACTTTTTCTAGGCCAAACTTGGGATTTATGACAATATCCTCCAGCAGAACATTGTTAAGGAATTATTGGATGCTGGAATATTTCTTTTACTTCGCTTTTCAATGGATGATCTCAGTCCTCCTGTTGTATTTGCTGCATTGACAGCCATGAGAAACCTTCTATTTAGTGAGCCTGATGAGGTAAATCACATCACTCTCTCTCAAATAATGCCGTAAAACTAATTACTGCACATTACATTATTTTACTATTTTTATTAATTTTTTTCATCCCAAGGCCAGTTTGGATTATTGTCTCGGTTGTGAAGGGGGCCTTCAACAACCCTTACTTGATGTACCTTATGAAGAGAATGATGCCAAGAAAATTCAGGAACAAAAAGAACAAGAAGCTGAACTCAAAGATTTTGAAATAATTCAACTCGATGTATTAAGAGGAGCTGAAAGAACAAACCTTATTATTCGTCTTGGTTACATTCTTGATGTACTGAAGGGACCCCCTGATGTAGTTTTAGATGTGCTTCTTAGAATAGCTAGACATTCTCGAGGCTTGGCTGAAGCTGTTGTAAGTTGCGGAGGTCTCCTGCGAACAATTCGTGATCAACTGTTGACTTCTCATGGTAGGCATTTAATTTTCCCTTTTTTAAAATTGGATTCTACTCTGATTACTTAAGATGTTCCCCTTTCTCTTTTAGTTGTTTCATCTTTAGCAGCCGGATTTGGGCAGCCCGGCTATGGAGAGCCAAGTTCAAAAGCATTAAGGCTGATGCGCGTACTTGCTGCTCAAAGCCGTACAATTGCAAATACTCTGTTAGATAAATTTAATATGATGGAGCCTGTCATGACATATGTCAGTATGAGGTGAGCTCTACTTTTTTTAAGAGTTTAAGTTACTCTATGCTGTTAAAAAATGTTATGCATGAATTTTTTAATTTTTTTTTAGCTCACCTGAGCTGCCTCATATTCAGGGTTTGGTAATTCATGGGTACTACCTATGGCAAACTCTCATGAGCTATGGACTGGCATCCCAGAGTATTTTGTAAGTTTTTACCTGAAGTTTGTTATACTTATTGGTATGCTCATTTTCAGTTATTAATTTTAACTTGTGTCCTTTTTCAGAGACTTGTTTCCAATTTTGATGAGACAGCTTCATTTCCATGTCCAGCTGACATCTGCTGTTGGCCAGGACGCAACGGCCTCTGGCCATGAACTTGCCACTGCTCTAATTGGAGTAATTGAAAAAGCTTGTTACATAATATCATCAGATCGCAATGTCCTTGAACCTAAACCTATCTTTCAGTTAGTGAAGCTAGTTGTTGACTGTTTGCGGAAGTGGCTTGCACAGCTCTCATCAAATTCTTCTGAAAAGCCATTGGTACATTACAAGTTCCATTTTTTTTTTTTAATTTTTTTGTGAACCCTTTTATAAAATTAATTACCATTCATCCTTTATTTGTTATGTTCAAGTGGTCCTGTTCAAAAATGGTTGGGGCTGCATTTAATTGTTTAGCATCAGCCGCAAATTGTGCCAAAGATCAGGTAAGAACTTCAATTCCCAGTATCTACCTATCTTATATCTTAAAGAATTATTCAACTTGTAATTTAACAATATGATTTCAGGAATCCATGGAATCCAAAAGTATGCTTGAAAGAATTGAAAGTATCACTCATAATAGTGTGATTCCTTTTCTAAGCAGTGCTTGCTTGCAAGTGTTCCTTGAAAATTTGATGTAAGAAAAAATGTTTGTGCTACTGGTGCATTTTTCTTTCTTTCTTTTTTTTTTTTTTTTAAATAGTGAATTAATTTTTTGAAAACTCTTTTGCTTGTATCAGACCGTCCTCACACTTTTTGAGTACTGAGGAAGCAGGAACTAAGAGAGATCCTGCAAATCTTCCTTCACTAGGAGCCATGGAATGGGGTGGAGAAAGCCTCTCACCATGTCTATTACCTAAGGCCCCTCATCCACTGTTTTCAGGCTTACTGCGTTTTATAGGAAGCTTTTACAGAATGATTGGATCAACTTCAAATAAAGTCTGTCATATTTCCTCTTGTTCTGGACATTACATATACTGTATTTTCTTACAAGTAATATTTTTATTTTACACTTACAGCTTGAGTCCCTTTTGTTAGACAGTGTTGCCTTAGAAAGGTATATTCAAGCACTTGTCTCAAAACCTTTGCGTGGTTCAAATCATTGGTTTTGCCGTCATGAAGTGTATATGCTTCACCATCTTATTGTTCTCACTGTTTTACAACCAGCATTAGTTCCATCTAAACATAAGGCAAGTTTACTTTTACTTTTGGATATTTGAAATGAAATGAGTTAATAATGTGTTGGGTTTTTAGGTGTTGTACTCTCAACTTGCATTAAGATTGGTAGATTTGATCCAAGCAAATGATAAATACCTTATTGCCAGTCTTCTACCAATTACTGTGTTTAGCCCAGAATTCATGAGGCAAGTACTACTTGGTATGTGAAAAAAGACAGAATTTTTTTACCTTTCATTTTAAAATCTATTGTTTCTTCTTCATTATCTTCTTTAAGGTGGGGAATGGATTCTCTTTCTTTAGAAGGAAATGACAACAATTTCATCAGTGAATGTTTAACAAGGTAATAATGACTTCAAGTGCTCATTTGCAGTTACTTTCAATGTGTTTTGTATATTATATTCATATTCTGCCTATTTCTCAGGTTGCCTTTAATTGGTTCCCTTTACTTGGACATGCTTGGTGTTCGTTTCTCCAAAGTTCCATCTCCATCTCAGCGGATGAGTCTTACATCACTCTCCAAAGGCACTGACCCAGCCCTCCCGGTTGATTGGCCTTTTGCTCCATTATTACTTCTTTATGGCCAATATAATGCCCAGTTAGTAATTGACTTTCTATCTATTCTTAGTGTGGAGTTTAAACAGTGAAGCTATTAATGACCCAACAAATCAAATTTTACAGGAATAGATCCAGGTGTTCTGAGCAGCATACCTTAGAAATGGTAACAGATTCATTACAATTCTTATACTTGTCTGAAGTATTGTGGCCTAAATCCAGAAGACCTCTCTCTGATACTGCTCGGTGGTGCCGTTTAGCTCTTGTTTTCCTAGCTGGTGAGTAACTCATTGCTCATTTTTAAATTTATAAAGTTTTCCACAGTAATTCTAAAAATGTATTTTCTTTTCTTAAATTTAGGTTCAGACTTATTTTTTGATGACAAAGTTAAAAGATATTTGAAAATGAATCTGGATCGACTTCTTCTACAGCCCTCTAAATTAGATTTTAGCGAGACAATACCAGGACTGTCATCTTTCTATGACTTGTATGTTGTCTGGTTTTTTTCTTGCAGACATCAGTTTCATGAATTTATAAAATGTAAGAAAATGGAATTTTTTGACAGGTATGGGGAACTACTGCTTCAATTTGCTGCAGTTTCATATGGTGATAAACTGTTTGGTGCTTTTCTACTCCTTCCGCTGCAGCAGAAGCAAGACCCACAGCTTAGAAGAATGGTTTGGGGTGAAAATGCGGTTGTACTTCGATCATTATCAACTTCCTTTGATGAGGTAGGCATCAGGGGTTGTGAAGGAAAATTCAATTTATTGGTTCATTTTTCATTTCATCGTTTAGAAATTTCAAGTAGTTACAATATTTATTCTGCTCATTAGGTTGGTGTTCCTTTAGAAGAGTTCCTTGAACCTTGTGAAACAGATCCTTCCCTGTTATCATCCTACTTAGTGTCAATAGCAAGAGGTAAGTGATACATTGCACCACTATCTTTTTCAAAATCAAGTAATTTTTATTGAGATAGTAGATTAAGCAACATTTATCAATCTTTCAGGACATGTTAATCAAAAGCGCTGCCCTGTGCTGTACAGAGTCGCTGTCCATCATGTTTCTACTTTTATCTGTCTACACAAGGACCACCCCTTTGCTATTTCTCTCCGAAAACAAATTGATAACTTAGGAGACAAGGTAAATATTTGCTACATAGGAAATTATAATTTTTATATATATAATATTTCATGTCTTAATTATCTCCTTTCTACCAGAAAATTCAAGATCTATTTTTGAAGTACCCTGCCAGTTTGCAGCAGCAAGTTTAATCTCCATAGCTGTGACAGAAAACCTATAGACTACTGTTGTAGGGGAAAATTGCAATGATTTTCAATAAAACCTGTAATATTTTTATCTAAATACTTGAGCGCTTGAAATGCCTTGTCCCATTCCCCCCGGTGGTGTGAGATGCCCCTGAAGTGCTGCATGCCTGGCCCGGCTCGGCCCGGTCCGTCCGCGTGACTTTGTTGCGTTGCCACTCGTCGATCGACGTACAGTAGCTTGCTCAGTACAGTCTGGCCCGGGAGACCTGCGCTGTGGGCCAGGCTGCAGCTGCAAGGGGAGATTACTTCAAGTGGCCCGGGGCCCGGGGCGGGCACCGCCGGCACGGCCCGGCACGGCCTGCTACTGCAGTTCTGCAACTTTCAGAATCAAGCTCCCAATGAGAACATGATGTGAAAATCTGGTCCTTGACAGTCATTATGAGGACAATATTTAGATGAAAAAGGTCGAAATGACATCACTTTGAAGTGTTCTCCTTGGGATGCGCAGGCACACAGAAATTAAAACCAATGGTTTTATGGGAAAGCTGAAAAAAACACTATGTAGCGACTTCCATTGCTCCCATCCCGATGACAGCTTGACAGCTCTAACACACACACCTGCACAGATGGCTTCTCAGCGAAAGCGGCGGTGGCGCGGCTACCCTCGCCGCTTAAGGGCGGTCCCCTCCTCTCGGGGTGGTCATTGTGGCTCCTCGACGGTCCCCGCAACAATGCGACCCCCGGGCCCCGGGCGCCCCCGAGCTCGCAACCCCGGCGACAGGGCCGAGCCGCCACGCCCCGCCACTCCGCGCCGAGACGTCCAGGAGCGCGGACCGCAGCCCGCCCCGCCCACACATCACTCGCCTGGCCTGCCACCCCCGCCCCGCCCCACCCGCGGTAGCCGAGTCTCCGGTCCCGGCTGCTGCCCCTCCCCACAGAGAGTGACCGCTCTCTCGCCTCCCCCTACTCCTCCTCTCCCCCTTCCTCCTCTTCCTCTTTGACTCCAACCCTTCACCGACCATGAGGGAAATCTGCCACCTGCAGGCGGGCCAATGCGGCAACCAGATCGGCGCCAAGGTATACCCCACCCGGCAGAAACGTAGGCGATAAGCAGCCCGAAAGCCGGCTGCATCTGCGCCTGCCTACTAGGCAACATGCCAGCTCCACCTGTGCTAAGGTGCTGCCTAGGCAGGCGCAGATGCCGCCCGCTTTCCTCCTGCTTATTTCCTTCCTTTCTGGCACCACTGCCACCCCGACACCCTACATCCTCCGACTCTGACCAGCAACACCTGCCGACGGATTCAGAGGATCGGTCCCGCACCTCCTCGTCGTCCCTGTCGCACTCAAAGGCCTCGCCATGTGTGCGATGGGGACGAGGAGGAGGAGGTGCGGGAGCGATCCTCCGACCACGCCTTCCTCTCGATGACCGCCGTCACCCCGTGCCTCCTGCTCGCTCTGCTCGCAGTTCTGGGAGGTCATCTCGGACGAGCACGGCATCGACCCCACCGGCACGTACCATGGCGACTCGGACCTGCAGCTCGAGAGGATCAACGTGTACTACAACGAGGCCACAGGTGCGCCCCCCGGCCCGGCCCGGCCCGGGCAGGAGGACCTTCAGTCCGACCCTAAAGCCACACTTCACCCAGAATAAAATGAAAAGTCGTTGCCACCATCGTTGCACGTTTTCACGCGAGACTTGGCCGTCCGGTCGCAGGCGGCAAGTACGTGCCCCGGGCCGTCATGATCGACCTGGAGCCGGGCACCATGGACTCGATCCGCTCCGGGCCCTTCGGCCAGATCTTCCGGCCGGACAACTTCGTGTTCGGCCAGGGCGGCGCGGGCAACAACTGGGCCAAGGGCCACTACACGGAGGGCGCCGAGCTGGTGGACGCGGTGCTGGACGTGGTCCGGAAGGAGGCCGAGAGCTGTGACTGCCTGCAGGTACGTCCGGACAGGGGAGGGGAGGGGGGGGCGGCACATAGCGTGCACCCCCTGCGCCCAGCCGGAACCACTGCGACCGGAAGTGAGGTCGGGCCGCCCCGCCCCGCCCCGCCGCAGCCCGTCATGAGCTGTCGCGGTGTCACCCGGGCCCGCCTCCCTCCCGGCCGGGGGGCGGGGGCGCGGGGCGGGGCAGGGCAGGCCAGCTTATCGCTTAGGCCCTGCGAGCCACTGGCAGCCACACTTCCTGACAAGCTATCGCTGCTGCGCCCGACTGTGCCCCTACCCGCCGAATATCCGCGGGGTGGGGCGGCGAGTCGATGGGACCAGGCCGCGTCCCGCTGCTCGCTCGCGCTCAAATTTGATAAGCGCGTGGCATACGCCTCGACACCGCACCGCAATTTCGTGGGGGAAAAAATGTGGGTCGAAGTGGGGTGAACGAATACAAACAGGAGGAGGAGGAAGAAAAAAAAGAAATGACAGGCTCGGTATGATGGGCGCGTGCGACGGCCTTGACATGAGATGGTCGGTTCCGGTTGCAGGGCTTCCAGATGACACACTCCCTGGGCGGCGGCACCGGCTCCGGCATGGGCACGCTGACCATCTCCAAGATCAGAGAGGAGTACCCCGACAGGATCATGAACACGCACTCCATCGTGCCCTCGCCCAAGGTGCGCCCCGCCCGGTCCCGCAGCAAGGCGCGCGGCGGCGAGTCGCGTCTCACACTGTACCCGGGGGTCACCCCCCGCGCCCCGCCCGCAGGTGTCCGACGTGGTCGTGGAGCCGTACAACTGCACGCTGTCGGTGCACCAGCTGGTCGAGAACACGGACGAGACGTACTGCATCGACAACGAGGCCCTGTACGACATCTGCTTCCGCACGCTCAAGCTCACCACGCCCACCTTCGGCGACCTGAACCACCTCGTGTCCGCCACCATGTCGGGCGTCACCACCTGCCTGCGCTTCCCCGGCCAGCTCAACTCGGACCTGCGCAAGCTGGCCGTCAACATGATCCCCTTCCCCAGGTCGGCGCCGCCCCCTTGTCCCTAAGCCTCCTCCCCTTCGTGCCCTGGTCCACTGTGACGCCCCTCTTGCAGGCTGCACTTCTTCATGCCCGGGTTCGCACCGCTCACCTCCCGGGGCAGCCAGCAGTACCGCGCGCTCACCGTGCCCGAGCTCACCCAGCAGATGTTCGACGCCAAGAACATGATGTGCGCCTGCGACCCGCGCCACGGCCGGTGAGACCTCACTTTCGGCGAGCTCCCCCTGCCGTCACCACCTCCACCCTCGCCCCGCGCCACTGCACCCTGCCCCTTCACAGGTACCTGACGGTGGCGGCCATCTTCCGGGGCCGCATGTCCATGAAGGAGGTGGACGAGCAGATGCTCAACGTGCAGAACAAGAACAGCAGCTACTTCGTCGAGTGGATCCCCAACAACCTCAAGACGGCCGTGTGCGACATCCCGCCCCGCGGCCTCAAGATGTCCTCCACCTTCGTGGGCAACACGACCGCCATCCAGGAGCTGTTCAAACGGGTGTCGGAGCAGTTCACCGCCATGTTCAGGTCAGTCCGCTGCGTCCGGCCGCCCGCGGGAGGGCGCGAGCCTCTGCGGCCTGAAATCATGCTGCCAAGAGACAAAGTACAGCCCGGTACAGCCTCGCACGGACAGGGGCACGCCGCCGAAGGTCACCTGCGACCTGACTGAAATGTGATAAACGGCCCGCGACACTGTTGCCGCCCGCAGGCCGCCGCGAGCCCCTGTGGGGTAGGCAACCCGCCGGCAGGGGAGCGCCGCGGGCCTGCCTACCGGCGGGAGCGCAGGCGCTCCGCGGCCACCTGCTACAATCACGTGTCTGTCTGTCCTTGCCCCGCCGCACAGGAGAAAGGCCTTCTTGCACTGGTACACCGGCGAGGGCATGGACGAGATGGAGTTCACCGAGGCCGAGTCCAACATGAACGACCTCATCTCCGAGTACCAGCAGTACCAGGAGGCCACCACGGAGGAGGAGGGCGAGTTCGAGGAGGAAGAGGAAGAGTAGCGGGCCGCGGCGTCGACGGAGGAGAAGGGGAAGGGGGGCGTGAGGAGAGGAGTCGGGGGAGGACAGCGAGCGGTCACTCGTCTGTC
The DNA here is from genome assembly GCA_033675135.1 of Frankliniella intonsa. Classification (NCBI taxonomy): domain Eukaryota; kingdom Metazoa; phylum Arthropoda; class Insecta; order Thysanoptera; family Thripidae; genus Frankliniella; species Frankliniella intonsa. Next base: position 9,506,950 of record CM066248.1, read on the forward strand.
TTCTTCATTTTAATATGTCAACTTCAAACATGGGCTAGGTGGGCCAGAGCCAGAGAAGTGCCCGGTGCAGGCATCCCGATTTGAATGAGATTTAATTAAAATCTTATTTTATTTCTTTAAAAAAAAAAAAAATGACAAAAAAAGAGTAGGACCAATCTGGCTATTACGACTGGTTCAAGGTAGCTGACCAGATATCTCGCCGCCTCGATTAAAAAAAAAAAGATCGCGTTAAAAGAAAATGCAAAAAAAGAGAAGGAAATAGAACGAACCAGTCTGACGGATCCAGGGCCACTCACGACTGACGAAAAGCGGGATGCCTCTACCGGTGATCAGGAACGGGTCGCCTTCACACAGCGGGCGGTTAAAACAATAAGTATTGAAATCCATTTTTAACGTACATTCTCGAAATGATCATTCCTTGTTCGGCGGGCGCACGACGGCGCTGACGCCCGGGGCCGCGGGTCACGGAAGGACCCGCCCCCCAGCAAACACTGTATCATCGACCACGCACCTGATTTCCCTTGGGGCGCGTCAGTCCTTCATGTGTTCTAAAATGGTTGTCAATAAATTAATCTTGGAAAATCAATGGAGCCCTTGTCACTACGGTCTCAGCAGAAATACCCCCAAGCAACCCACACACCATGTCAAATATTAATGGAGCACGTTCAAGAGGAGCTGATGTCACCTAACCGCCCCCTCCCCGGGGCGGGGGAGACCACTGCTCTGCCCTACTTTACCTTCCGGTGACCTCGCAGTCCGGCCCGGTCCGGCCGGGGGCGAGCGGTGTCTATCGACGGCAAGGCAATTCGCCTCACAGGAGGTCAGTGGACGTCGAATCGGTGAAGCTGTCCCCCGCACTGTGCTTATCACTAGGCAGCTGGCTGGAAATGAGGGCCGAAACCGCAAGCTGCCTGAGAGATGAGCCGAAGTGCAAGGGTACAGTAGGGCCGTGGGCAGTGGGGCCGCGCAGGGCGGGGCGCGCAGCCGCGCAGCGGGCGTCACGGCAGTGCTGGGGCCCGCACTACTCGAGGGGCGCGGGAGCGCGCGGGGCCTCGGGGTCCGACCAGAGGAGATGTGGACTCTCGTGCTCTCGCCGCAGGACTGCAGCAGCGTGGAGAGGTCCTGCATGACCTAGGCGGCCCCTGCACACCCCGCCCCGCCCCGCCCCGCCCCCTCTGCCCCGAGCTGCCCTATGCTGCCCCCTTCGCCCCCTCCTGCCCTTCCGGCTGCCTCCTTATCCGAGGATAAGTCCGTCTGCGGCGCGCCGGCTATGGTTCTGCGTATGTGCATGTGAGGAGGGCGGGAGAAGGAGCGGGGACCGAAATTTTCCCGCTGCCGTCCGCGACGATAAAGCATTTTCGGCGCGGATAAGCAGCGCTCTGACGCCCCCGGGGGAGGGCGGGGGGTCCTGCCTTCCTGTGTACTGCGGCGCGGTGGAACCCGACCCGCTACAGGAAAATGTATGTGATAATAATACAATAAGCTTGCCGGCCCGGTCGTGCTCATGATGAAGCTGCGCCCTGCCCTCGGTGCGCGTCCAGAGCGTCTGTCGGTGTGGAGCGCGCGCGGTGCGGCGCGGCACGGCACGCGACAGATAAGCCCTCTCTTTCTGGCCTGGCGCGGCGGGGCGGGAGGGGCGGCCCGTATCGCCGAGCTCGTGACCCATCGGGCCTGGTGACCCCCAGGCTCCCACGGGCCCCAGCGGCAGGCCCAGCCCGGGGCGCGGCCATCGGGATCGGGGCGGTAATCTCGCAGGGGCAGGGAAGCGACCCGCTTTGGCCTTCAGGATCAGGACCTCTCGCGGGCGGTGGCAGTGGCGCCAGCGGGGCGGCACGCGACCAGTGTTGCCAGAAAAGTAGGCAATGAGTAGCCCAAACACAGGGGAGCAGAGCGGGCTGCATCTGCTCCTGCCTACTAGGCAACACTTCAGCACAGGTGCGTGCTTGTTGCCCCTGGAAGGCAGGCGCAGCGCAGATGCAACCAGTTCTACTTTACTTGTGTTTCGGCTACTTTACTTATTGCCTGCTGGAACACTTGGCACACTGCGCCACGGTGAGGTAATTCCCTTCCCGCGGCATACCGGTAAGAGCGCGAGGACGGGCGGGTGCCGGGTGGCGGGTGGCGCTCGGCCCCCCCCCCCCCCCCTCTTTTCCCGGTGTGACATCGAACCGTTTGTGTGCGGCCTTCGCGGAGGCAGGTCCATGTCCGGCACAACAGCGTATCGAAGTTCGTCGTATCAAATGACCTTCGTCCGCCTTCAATGGCAGCCCGCCCCAGTTCACGATCGATGCCACCGATAGCGACATGGAAAAGGCCGAGAAGGGGTGTGGACTGAGGGGCCGTGAGGGCGGGGGCGGCGGGGGCGGGGCCGGTAGCAGGGGGCGGGGCCGGCCGGGTTGGGTTGTGAGGCGGGGGCGGGGCGGCGGGGCTCACATAACACCACATGATGCGAGAGACAATGTCCTAGGGGAGTTAGAAATGAGCGTAAGGATGTAAAACCTAAGCCCTTTGCAGTCGCCGCGCCGCACACCGCGCCGTCCAGGCAGGCGCATAGGTGATGGTGGGGAAGGTTAAATAAAGACCCGGGCGAATGAATCCCCCGGGACCCCTTTGTTCTTGGCGTCTGCCCAAAGCAGCGGCTCTTGTGGAGAAAAAGCTCAAGATAATCGACGATAAACCTGAGCTTTGCATATGAAAAGGGTTATCTTTTCCCCCGTTAAACCATAATTTGGAGAATGTAAAGACGATTGTGAGCGGTTCAAAGTTCGCGACCTTGCCTGCGCGCGATACAAAGCTTGAGAATATACAGTGGGGTAACTCAAAGGGCGCTCCCGTGACTGTTCTCCCATTTGAGTTTCGCAGACCAGTCGAGGAAGAAAGACGAAAACAGTGCCCCGTGGCCACACTGTCATTGGCACGAAAACTCTCGCGTTGTCGATCAAACTTAATGATTAATATTTGGGGTTTCGTCATTATCACGGCCTCCTTGACTCGCGTTGTTTTTGTTAGTCCGATCAGCCCGTGGAATCAGCTGACGTCATGTTGGGTCGCGGCCGCCATTACGGTGTTCATCTGTGGAAATCAGCTGTCGCAGAGAATTAGTCTCTCTTATTTGCGCTACAGCGGCCCGAAAATGGATAAACTACTTCTGGATTGATTTGTAAGACGCGCTGAGTACGCCGGATACCGTTTGCATCGAGTTTGTGAGTACAAGCCTCCGAAAAGGGCCGTGTTTACTTTGGGTTCGTGGGGACTTAATGTAGGCCATCGGCCAAAATTTTAGAACCTTGAAAGTGCATTGATTGAGACGTCGTCTGCCTATTTGTTTGTGTTTAAGTTTAGTAAAACTGAATGTAGCTAACGAATAGATTGCCGAACTCTTCTGTGTCTATTTGCTGTTATGAGGTTAGACTCTTGGAAAAATCTTATTAGTTGGGTGTAGGCCTAGAGGTGACAGGTGTCAGAAAACAGACAGTGTTGTGTGTTTTGATTGTTATTTTGAGTCCGAATTTAGAAGACCCAATCTTCTAAAAATGTTTTCAGTTGTTAGGAAAAAAATTTAAATTTTTGTAACCTTGATCTGCCTAAAGTTTTCCATGATGCATTTGCTGTTACCTTCTCAGAGTACATCCTATCCAATAACAAATCCTCTTCTGGGAAGAAAATGAGATCTCACAAGGGGGTTGTAGGAGTTGTATGTATGACACTATTTCTTTGTTAAATTCTTGTACTTTTTGTAATATTGCTCTCTCCTGACTTTTCATATTTTAGATTTGATTTAATTACCTATTATGATATCAACCTCTCTTGGGTAAAAGTGCTCATATTTATTGTAATATTGTCCTCTGATAGTATTTTCTGGGTTTCAATTCAAGCACAAATAATGTCTCATATTTTAAGCAGTCTTTCTTTTGGTTTGGGGCTGAATGGATTTCTTGTGGTGAAGGTGTGTCCTCCCTTTCTCTCAAGATACATTTATGTTTTTCTGAAATATATCAAGTGCTCTTTTTTTAACTTAAATAATGACATTTAATTTAAGTATTGTACTGGAGAGTTCTGAATCTTGTAGTCCAGTAGAATATATATGACACTTACGTAGCATGCACTCTCTTTCCCTCCTATAGGTTAAGGTCTAACCGTAAAATTAAATAAATGTAAAATCAAATTTTCTTAAGAATTAAGCCATAAGGGCTTTTCAAGTGGTGTTTTATTATTTTTATTTTTTGGGGCCTGTGTGCTTTTTGTTCAATTTTCTCGTTTCCCATTGATCCTACTGACTTATATTGTAATGGTATTTTACAGGTATTGGCGATTTAAAATGGAGTGTTCCATCAGTGATCCTCAGCCATCTAGTTTGCAATCTCTCTGTCATATACGAGCATCTGAAGCATATCCAAAGGCCACATTGCAAGTTGAGGACAGTGGAGGTGGAGGGTCATCTGCAGAGGGTTTGCAACCTCTCATTGTTCCATTCACACCAGTTTGTGGAGAGTCTGTGAAGTATCTAGCGCGTACAGCAGATGGAGTTCTTGCTTTGTCAAACTATCGAATTTTTCTTCTTATGACTGATGGGTCCAGTCATAACATACCACTTGGATTAATTGAACAATTAGAGGTTTGGGAATCAATAAATTTACATTTGCATGTACTGCTGGTTATTTTACAATATGTAACACCTGTTTTGATCCTCAGGTCAAAGACATTTTTTATCTTCATGTTCTATGCAAAGACGCTCGTTCCGTGCGTCTAGTATTTCTTAGCAATGATGTGTGTCTTGATTGGTTCCGCCGCCTACTTCGGGGCATAAGTCCTCCAAAATCCATTATTGAAACATTCGCCTTTTCATTTTATGCTTGGTCCAAAGAAGAAGAAGGAGAAAAAGTCATCCAGCGCTTAAAAAGACAACCAGAACAATCATATTTTAGAAAAGAGGTCAAGAGAATTGATTATTAATATGACTGAAGTATGATTCTTTAAATATCTGCTCTGACTCTAATCTTTCAACATGAACTTTTACAGGTGGAAAGATTACAGTTTGACCTACGTGGATCATGGCGTATTTCGAAAGCAAATGAAAATGGTGAACTTTGTACTTCCTATCCAAGAGAAATACTTGTTCCATCATGTATTGCAGATGAGAAATTGAAGAAAGGAGCTGGATTTAGAAGCTATGGCCGGGTACCTGCTGTAGTTTGGAGGTCAGATTTGTTTATGTTATGTTAATGTAGCCTTTTGTGATTTTCAATACTAATCGTTATTTGTGGTCTTTACTTTATCATAATTTTATGATGTATTATGATTTTTCAGGCACACAGGCAATGGTGCTGTGTTGGCTAGGTGTTCCCAGCCTGAGGTTGGATGGTTTGGGTACCGTCTGCCAGAGGATGAAGAACTCTTGAAAGCTATTGCTGATGCTTGTGCTCATGATCGCCTTCATAATGTTACTCTTGATGCAGCAGCTGGAGGGAACTCATTTATGACCTCTTCATTAATTCCAACCACTTCAACCGCTATTTCTGGAGCCTTGACCTGTTCGAATGGATCAGTTCAGACCTCCACTGTGTCCTCTACTGTTTTATCACCTCCATCTGTTAATGGTACCGGTCTGAGCTTGCAGTCTGATTGTAATGGCACCAGCTCTAGTACCTCAAGCCTAAAAGACTCTCTACCTTATGAAGTAGAACTACCGCCTCAGGGAAAGGTAAGACAGCACATTTAACATGACTTTATGTTTGTGGGAATACTAACTAATTTTTTAATTTTTGTCAATGTGAAAAACAATTACAACAAAACAGAAGTTACTAATCATGGATGCTCGTTCTTATACCACGGCAATCGCTAATCGTGCAAGGGGTGGTGGCTGTGAGTGCCCAGAATATTATCCTACATGTGAAATTCAATTCATGAACTTGGCAAATATTCACTCCATAAGAAAAAGTTTTCATTCTCTTCGTGCATTATGTGCCTCATCAGGAGACAACCCCAAGTAAGGACAATTTCAAATATATAAATAAATTTTATTTATTTTCTTTTCTTTTTGCTGCTATATTACCTTAATTTGTTTGCTGTTTGTCTCAAATTTCTTACTTATTTTAATGTCTTTTTTTTTTGCAGTTGGTTTAGCTTGTTAGAGGGAACTAGATGGCTTCAAAATATGTCTGGTTTGATGCGAGCTGCAGTCACAGTAGCTCAAGCTTTGGATAGAGAGGGAAGGCCTGTTGTTGTACATTGCTCTGATGGCTGGGACAGAACTCCACAAATAGTTGCTTTGGCGGAGATTCTCCTTGACCCCTACTACCGTACCATGCAGGTTAGTGACATTTACTTCTCATTTTCCTGTTCCCTGTTTAAGCTAATTAATTTGTAATGGAACAGATTCTTATGTATATATGTTAATTTTAACGCTTTTTACAGGGATTTCAAATTCTTTGTGAACGTGAATGGCTTGATTTTGGTCATAAGTTTGCTGACCGATGTGGCAATGGTATTGGAGGAGAAGACCACAATGAACGATGCCCTGTTTTCTTACAATGGGTAGATTGTGTTCATCAGCTACTATCCCAGTTTGAGTGTCTGTTTGAATTTTCGGAAGCATACCTTGTGAAACTAGTCCAACACACATATTCCAATCTGTTTGGAACCTTCTTATGCAATTCGAATACTGATCGTGCAAACTCAAGTATTGCAGAAGGAACTTTTTCTGTGTGGCAATTCCTACAGGATGACTGTTTTAAAAACCATTTATACCTACCAGAAGATAGGGTATAAAAGTTATACATTTTTGTCAATTTCCTCTTAAAAAATAACACTAAACAAATTAACTTATATTACTTATTTTTCAGGTATTATGGCCATCCTGTAATGTCCGTGATTTGAAAGTATGGAGTGAACTGTACTTAGGATCACCAGATCGGGCTACATCAACATTGTCTGCCGCACCAGCTCCAGTAAATACTGTTACAACAACACACAGTGCTCCTGGCTCAGTTGTGGGTAGTTCAAATGCAGCACACGGCGGTGGTAGCACTACAGAAGACCTGGAAAGCTCAGGTCGTTCTAACGGATTTGTGAAAACTCGTTCATATGATGATATAATTACTGCCTGTGATGAGCGAGAAAGCCATAGCTCTCTTGCAGATCAGCCGAGGAGATGTTCTGATTCTAGTATTAATGTGGATCTGTAAGTTGATAAGCAAAAATGTGTTTTATTTATTTAGAAATTATTAATCTAATTCTTTGTTTATTTCATAGAAAATACACAAACAGTTCAGCAGGAGAGGATATTGATCAAGTGGATGGGGAATGTGAGTCAATAAGTCCTAATGAACAGACAGAAGAAGAAAATAAACTTATATCAGAACTATGTCAAGATGCCATTGGACTCGAAATTTCTGATGCGGTTTCAAGTTTATCGGATACAGAAATCACTTCTCCAGTCCTTCCAAATGCTCTCAGTACAAACCAAGATGTATTATCAGGCAGCCAGTGTCGTGAGGAACAGTCTGATGATGAAGATACGGAGATAACTGTTACAACTGAAGTGACTGAAACTCTTTGTACACTGAACACTAGTGAAAGTCAAAACAAAACATTCTCTAATGCAACTGATGAGGGAGACTCATCTGGTCCAAGTAGTTTACCCACTCAACAACTTCTAAGTGAGGATACTAGTTCAAAATCAGTTTGGAAATCCAAAGAAAATGTTCAACCTGGACATTCTGTGGACAGTTCAACTGATACTCTAGTTGCTCCAGAGCAACTTGCTAATGACTGTATTCAAACAGCTGCTGGTTCAGCCCCTCTTCTTTGTAATGGTATTAGGTAAGGTTTTACGTTGTTTCCTATACTTATATTTTTAAATAAGATGGCTTGTTTTTCAATATTGCTATTCTACAATTTCAGTTCCTCTGTCAGTACTGTTCCTGGTTTGACAGCCAGTTCCAGTTCAGTTGACATGGCAGTGCCTTCTATCCACTCAAGTTCTGTGGGGATTTGTAATTCCTCTGCTCCCCAGTATCTAACATTCCCTTATGGAGCAGTTAATACAATGCCTTCATTACTTGCAAATGGTGTATCAGATGGTGATGTTATATCAACTAGTAATGGAGACATGTGCAGGGTTTGTGCTGATAGCAGAAGATTTTTAGCAGATAACCACAGGTATATTTTGCTGAAGTAAACCATCAGATTTGCTGTGATGTACAAGTAATGATTTTTCTGTTCTTACAGGGACCACTCTGGGAGTAGTTCTCGCTACTCTACACCACCTCTTAACAGTCGCACACCAAGTAGTGGTTACCCAGCAACTCCTGCAACTCCTTGTGAAGATAGAACAATTTTACCATCCTCATTACAAGGTGGCTGTGTTCAGCTAGATGATGTCGATGGACTTGCTGCTCCCCACAGTGATGTTCAAATTAGGTTGCGCCAAATCATTGCTGAACATCAGGTAAATCTTACTTAGGTTGTTCATAGATTTCATTATTCTGCTCATATGATTTCTCAAAAGATATTTTAAAATTAGTCTAACCCAAATCTTTTTTTCAATTTTTCAGGCTCGTGTGCAGGAACTGGAAAGAGATTTACACATGACAAGAATGGCACTAACACAGCAAGTTTGTCATCAGTGTAACCACGCTCCTCCAGATCGTAGTGATGATGTGGTCAGTGATTTTCTAGAATATTCTGAAAATTTTATCTGATGATAGATGCTTTTACTGCTCTTATTTTCATAATGATATAGAGCATAATGAAATAGAGCTTTTATAGTATAGTGTTGTGACCCTTTTCAAACATCACATTGTGTCATTAACCTTTGAAAGGGATAAGTATAAAAGGTTGATACCAAAATAAGATTTCTGCATCAGATCTATTAACAGTGGTTCTTTCTTCTAACTGTCCAGAAAGTATGATGTAAGTACCAAGTTGTTTATGTCAATATTTTCATTGCTTTTAGCGATCTCTACCCGAATCCGCCTGCTCTGGTGAACCTGCCTCAGCTGGTGAGAGCATACCATCAGATGTTTCGTGGGAAGCATTAGAGGAAGTACCTGACGGGAATCCAGTTCTATGGTGGCCAGATTATGCTGCAAGTCATTGTATGCGATGTAATCGTGAGTTCAATGTTGTTCGACGCAGGCACCATTGCAGGTATTAAGTAGATGATTATTTTCTTTCAGCACATAGCTCGAGTTATTTTTGGTAGACTTATTGTGACTCTTTTGCCATTTTTAGGAATTGTGGTAAAATTTTCTGCTCTGAATGCTCAGAAAATATGGTGCCCCTGCCAAACAAGCAGGTTTTTGAACCTGTGCGTGTTTGCACCACATGTTACTCCTTGTTACATACAGATACTATTGAAAATATTACAAACAACATTAATACACGAAGAAGCGGACCTGTTGTTAATGTGAACCCGCATATTATTTCAAATGGACATTCCATGGATGTACCTGCGGATATGGCCGAGTCAGCATTATCAACGTTTGCTCAACAACATCATCACACAACCAATGGCAACAGCTGTACTTATGCTTCTGTGGCATCAGGGAGTGCTCATGCAGATCAGAGGAATGGTATGACAATACCAGATGCTACCAAAGTTGGAAATTCACAGGCACAACCACAGACAAGAAAGGCTACAGCAGCGTACTCTTAGAATCTTTTGGTAGAAGACTTGAAAAAATTAAAACTATAGGTTTATTTCTCCTTGGAAGACATACTGTAGAACAAGTGGGGGAACTTTTTCCAGAGCTGCTATCCATGCTTCAACTTTGATATCCTGTTTTTATTACCTTTGCAAGCACTGGATAAATTAAAAATTTATTTCTTTGCACTTTCAATTTTCTGATATTTTTTTTCAGAAAGCTGCATATTTGAATGTGGCCAAAATGCTATAAAAACTGGCTTGATTTGCAGCTCATTGTTGATTCTTTGTTGTTTGTGTGGTTCTGGCACATAAATGGTCTTGTCTACATTTTGTGGTCTTCAATTCCATAAATTACTGTTCTGTTTTTGTTATAAGTAAAGAGCTGCCAAAACTAAACAATGTTAAAAAGTTCACTAGTAACTTGTTTAAATAAGTTTTATTTTTTGTAAAAAATTTTACCCTTGTTATGTGTTTTTGCAAACCAATGAGAGAAAGGGAAGTTTACTGAGTGTTCCTGTACATTTGTGTTATTTTAAAAAGCTATTTAGCTTTATGGTAAATTCAAATATGCTCATAAGGAGATTATAAATCTTACCAATTCATTTGTCTGTGATAGAGAAGCAAAGGTCAGCCCTTGAAATTCAGGATTGTGTTTCACCATGTAAATTTTTAGGAAAGTACCATTCTTGTTTAATGGTCTTGGATGAGTAATGTGTTGTTTAAAAAGTTGTTTGAGTTATTTTGTCAGACACGTTACTTGTGTAATATATTTGTAAATATGTTAATTTGTAAATTTGTTAACATCTATGCATAATGAAGTTGAAATTGGAAGATGCATATGTGCAGTTAGTAGTGTGTGTGGTCATGTGTTCTGATCAGATGCTAGTCATGTCAGAGTTATTTGTAAATTACAGTTAGAGCTGTGAAAAAAAAATTAAATTGGATGACTTGTTATATAATGCAGGAGTTTAATAAAATTAGTCAATTTATTATAAAGCTGTTCACAGAACTCTAGTGAAATGTGCTACTAATTGAGCTGTAAAAGAAATGTCTGGGGTACATACAGAAAATTTATAAACTGAAAAAATTAAACTTTGGTACTTTTTCTATTTTTGTACCTGTGCCATTTTGGTTATAGATCAATTCTCACATGAAGATGTATTGTAATTATTGTAGATAGCAATGTTTACTTCAACACTAATCCTTTGAATTATCAAGAATTTCATCCATGGGACAAAATTTTCTTGCAAATGACTGAAAAGTAATTGCTTGATTGTTACCGCCATGAGATCTACATATTTGTCTCAAGTTGATTTACCTTATAAATTGCATTTGAAGAATGTAATTAGTGAACAGTCATGTTTTGTATCAAAGTATTATTGAAAGTATCGCCACTTAAATACAATGGAGTAACTGGGGGCTGACCTTTACTTCTTCATCATTTTAACAAAGTTCTCTTAATGCAGCGGTATCTGAACTTTTATGTGATATGGTTTGCAAGCATCCTTGGTGCTCTATCGATTGATGGAATCTGAAATGTGATCAATTTTTGTGTACTAACTTAAAAAAAAAACCTTAAAAAGAATTTGCTGTGGTATTAACATGCATTTGGTAGGAAAATCCTATATTCCTTCTACTCATATAATTATCCCCATCCTTCATGTAGCCTGTGGAATCAACTCTCAATCCCAACCATAAATTTGAGGTATAGTATGGTCTAAACTCTTTGTTTTCAAAGACTGGTTTGGAACAGGAAGTACTAAATCACCACATATCTGTCAACCATATTTGTTAAGATTTTGCAGTAATTAAGAATCATTTGGAGAAATGTTTTCCTATAATGGATTGAACTCTTAAAGCTTTCTCAACTCTATTTGACATGAGACTTGTAGAAAGAAATTCTTTGTACTGATAGAATGTTACTTAAATGGATTGCCTGTACTAGCAAGTTTTGTGGATTGGTTATTATTTTTTATTTTAAATTTATTTTCCCTTGCAATTGATCTTGTTACTCATGTTGTTATTATTGCTGTGGGCCAGGCCATGAATATATGTATATCTGTTAAAAGGACTTTTAGAACCCTGGAAAAAAAATGATTACTCTTGAGATAACTACCTAGATTGTTATCTCTGATTACTCCTTGATTGTTTTGGACTGATGTAAAGGGCACATAAAAATGATGATGTCAGGGTAAATGTAACTATTGTAGAGTCACTCATTCATAGGGAAGACTATATCAATTTCTACATTAGTTTTCTGCCTACATTCCCCTAATTTTTCATAGTTGAGCAAAAGTTGAGCTATAAACAATATTGTAGTTATTCCTTTTTACAGAAAGGGTATAAATTAATTCAGTCACTTTTGTTACATGTAAAGAAAATGGCTGGCAACAATAGTAACACACAACAAATTTTCTGAGAAATTTATTTCATCATGACTTTCCTACTTTTCTGGAATGGTTAACTAAGTATTTTGTGGTGCAGACCCAAGCATTTGCAATGATTACCCATAAACTACTGTGTGTGCATTTTGTCATGTGCCTCTCTCTCTGATTTTTTACTCTGTGTGTAAAATGCTATCCTTGTGATATTTTTTTCACCAGGATTCTTATTTATTTCTGAATAATAATTGTAGTATGACTGATTTTTCACATTTTCAGTTGTATGAATATCTTGGTATTCTCTCTTGTGTGTTGCTGTAGGCCTATCTCCCTAAAATTAGACCAAAAGCAATAGTACTGTATACCTTATGACCTGGGAAAAAATATTCAGTTGATATATCTCTAGTGCGAGAGCTGTGTGCAGACTGTGGTGTGGGATCTAAGAGACTGAAGGGGTTGATAGATATGTGGCTTCCATTCTTGTGTGTAATGTGGCATTATGGATTTTGTGAAGCCGTGCGTAATGCACTTCGGGTTGTGTTGCTGTAATTGTATACAGTGAAGCATGTATATTGTACGTATGAGAAGAGATTATTTATAAATGTAGATATTGTACTATCACCTTACAAATAAACAAACTTACCGGTAATCTGAACCTCACGCGTCCATTTATTATTAAGACGTGTGGTTGCACCTCTGTCCTAATACCCTTCTGGTCTTCCCTCTGGCGCGCTCTATGCTGCCTGCCTGCCCCTCCCGCCCCCGCCAAAATGGCCAGTAACTTTTGTTGAAGTGCGCTCCACAAGGTGCCGCAAAACTCAAACGAACATGTCGCCGGAGGCATTGCCTATTATACCGCGCTGGCGCCGGGTTGCCTTTGCTGGACCTGCTCACTTCGAGAGTCGGGGGTGTCTCTTTTTCTCTATCTCTGTCTCTCTTTTCCCGTCAATCAGAAGACCAGTGGTGGGACAGAGACAGAGAGCACATCCCCGATCACGAAGTGAGCAGGCCCTGGGCCCAGGCCAGGCTCGGGTTGCCTGCTTCCTGGTGCTGGTGCTGCACCCAGGGGGCCGTGGCCAGGTGGGGGACAGCCTGAGGAGTGCTGCTCCCCTCTGCCCCTGCCCCCCCTCTGCCGCTGCCCCTCCCACTGCGGCCCGGCCCGCCGCCGCCTGGCCACTAGTCCTGAGCGCACCGTCCCCGGAGCAGGAGGAAGAGAGGTGTCCTGTTGTGATCCCGGAGCTGGCAAGGCAACCCGAGTCGAGCGAAAACCGGCAGGAAAGGGGATCCCGTCCAGTGACAGAGAGGGACACACGGCCGCCACCGGGCCACCACCGGGAGGGAAGATCCCTCGCCCTTCACAAATGGTGAGCAATGAGTGTGAACAGTTCACCGCGATCTCGCTATGCCCCGCGTCCGAAGCGGCGCGCCGCCCGAGCCTGAGCGGTGCGCGTTGCGTTACGTAAGTTACGGCGCTAGCCGCCATGCGAGCCCCTAGCGCTCCACGAAACGGATTAAAATAGGATATTATATGATTATTACTCGACGGTGGCGTAGAGGCGCCCGAGCTGAACGAATAGGCAATGTCGGTGTATCGCGTTCAGTCAGGCAGTCAGTCAGGGGCGGATCCAGGTGTCACAGGCTAGCATTTAGGGGCGACACGAGGCGCTTTGTGCTTTGACGCGGGTGGTTGTGCCTCGGCGTCGTCCTGACCTGACACCACTGTGATCTCCGAGTTCCACCCGGTACACACTCCCTCCTCCTCTCCTTCCCCTTCCCCCGGCTGCAGCGATAACGAACCGCTGCGTTATCGCGAGCGCCCTCCAGACCACACCGATATGACTGTGAGCTTCAATGCAGCTCGTCAGGTGAACCGCAAGCGCCATCGACATCAGTGCAGTCGATTCACATTCATCAAACAGTACCTCGCTCAGAATTTCGCCAAATTTGATTCCCGATTCTTTTTTTGTCCGGCCATAGTGTGTCCTTGTCGAGTTGTGCAATTAAACGCGGGGCCCCGTGTTATGTAACGTGGTGATTCGTACCTTCAGAAACTATACGGGCCACGCCTCACTCGACTCGTCTGGTCTCTTTACTTAATCCTCGGCTTTGTAGAAAACGAAACACATCGCTCAAAAAGTTTGCATTTTCGCGAGGCCTTGATATGGCCGTCGAGTAAATAATCCATCTCGTTAAAAGGCGAGAGGCGTCAAGAGTAACTAAAATAAAAGAAAGAAAAACAAACAGCGGTCTCTCTGCTCTGCTCCGTCCGGTTCGCTCCGGATCCGACAGGTGTAGCGGGCCGTGCTTTTCTGCTCCGATGCCCAGTTTCATGCTTGCCTGTATTATGAGTTTCCGCGGCCATCGTTGCTCGCGGGGGTGATGGAACGATAGTATCACAGCCTCCCACGGAGCGAAACGTTACGATATTGGAACGACATCGCTTTGCAAACGTCCGCACCAGCCCGTTCTGATCTAGGGTCACAAGGAAAGCAGGCAGTACGCCACCTGAACACAGCGGTGCGAAGCGGGCTGCATCAGCGCCTGCGGGCCAGGCAACATGCACGCACCCGTGATCAGTGGTTGCCGGGCCGGCGGGCGGGCGGTGTTTCTGCCCGTGGGACGGGCTCGTTCGGATATACCGGACCGCCATGTGATTCGTACAGTGACCTTTACGAGGGGGCAAAGGGACGAGACGGCAGGATGAGTAGCCCCCCCCCCCCCCCCCCGCGCTCGCCTCAGCGTCATTCTGCAGTCATGTGATAGTCAAGTCCAGCCTCGCTGGCACGCGGCTCGCTGTCCAGGTGGCGTCCCACTCATTATGTGACCGCCCCGCGCTAGAAGGCCGCCCTAACGCATTGCGTAACACACGTATCTTCGCGCGAGCATTCATCACTTACAGCTTCTTCCGTCACTCTCGCGAGCAGAGCTGCCAGAAAAGTTGGCAAAACTTGCCCACGATACACCTGTGTGAAGCGGGCGGTATCAGCGCCCGCCAACTAGGCAAAATAAACTCTCCTGTGTGGGAGAACTGGCCTGATAGGCAGGCGTTGATACCGCCCGCTTCACACAGGTGTATCGTGGGCGATGTTTGCCTACTTATCTGGCAACACTGCGACAGAGTGCTACTGCTGCTGCTGGGCCGGGCAAAAGTTTGATGATGCGCGAACTGGATTGTAATAAAAACGAAAAGGGACTCCGAAACGATTGGGTCGTGCATCTCTTGAACTGGTCCGGGCACTGAGGGTTTGGGAGGGGGGGGGGGGGGGCAAAACTCGCGTGCGCGTCCTACAGGCCCCCCTGGACCGGAGCCAGCGAGGTACGCCCGTCCCGTCCAGCTCCAGCTCCAGCTCCAGCCCTTGGACTTGGAAAGTTCCACAGAGCCGGTCGGCGGCCCCGCTCGAGCTGGAGCAGGCCGCCACGAGGAGGCAAAACAGATTCCAGTTTTCCTACCGAAATTTGGGCCAAACAACAACGGTGCCACTGCCTGATGAATTTGCCCGCTCTACTGTTATTTAGATAAAAAGCACCTCAGATTTTTAAAAAATAGAATGCCTACTATTTATGCAACCTACGAACCCTCCCCTATCAACGTTCCCCTCTCGTAAATATTTTTGCGTGGTAAGGGAGAAGCCGTGGTACTCTAACGGTGCACCCCAGCCCAGCACCCTGCGCGTATGGTGTCCTAGGCGCGAGCCAAGTTCAAGGGCGAGCGGTGTGTCCGCACCTACCCTATCGTATCCTATCCCAGCGCGTATCCCGTCGGCCCCGCCCCGCCCCGCCCCGCCCCGCCGTCTCATGGACGCACGCTCCTTACGTAACGTAGGCAGAGCCAGCATAGCGGAGCGACGGGCGGGGCGGGGCGGGGCGGGGCGGGGCGGGGCGGGGCGGGGCGGGGCGGGGCGGGGCGGACGGGGTGGGGCGGCCGTTCTAGCCGCCACGCACCGCACTGCAGGCCCCACCGGCCCCGCCCCGCCCCGCTCAGGCATCAACTGTCAAGGGGGCCGGGCAAGGGATTTTCAGCTCCTGACATGGCAACCGGCTCGTGATGGCTGATGGGGTACTGCGTGAATGGGAGTAAGAAGGACGTACTTGCACCCTGTCGACTGCGCCTCGGGGAGGGAAGAAAATAAAACTGGCTTTATAAAGGGGGGAGACTTGAACGCGAGCACCTGATGGAGATCACGAAGCGTGAAGTCGTGGTGATTGAGAGAAGGAGGGAGGGGAAGTGCGGCGCCATGGATGTGAATCTCGATGCCAATCGTCAGCTCGGTGTCGGTGTTCTGTCTCGCAGAGGTAGCCGCCAGCCCAGCCGCCTACGCCTAGTGCAGCCATGGCTACGGAGAGGACCCCGCTGCGCACGGGCGGCCCAGCGGCCGGCCCCGGCGCCTACGACCAGGCCCCCACCTACGTGTTCATGAGCAACCCCGGCCGCGCGCACCGCAACAAGATACGCCAGTTCCAGTGCTGCGTCTGCGCCGCCATCCTGTGAGTATGGCGGGAGAGAGAGAGAGAGAGGAGAGGGGGGCAGGGAGAGGTCCTCGGGATGCTGACCGACGGGGTGCTGTTCGCTTAGCGGCGTGTTCGTGATGGCGCTCATCATCACCGTCTCGTACTCCGTGGAGCACGACGACCTGGACAACGACAACGCCACGACCCCGATGCCGCCGCCGCCGATGCCCCCCGTCAACGGCAGCCTCAAGCTGCTGCTCGGCAGCTCGTGGCCCAAGCCTGGTGAGTCCCGGCCCGGCCCGGACAGGAGTCCTGTCTGGCGCCTCCTTATTCACGCTCTATTGGGGTTGTCCGCGTACTGTGCTGTGCCCTGGTAGGGTGGTGTGTCAAAGTATTAACGGCCCTCATAGGTGCAGGACGACCATCGGAGTTGGTAGAGCCCCAGGGGTACAAATATTGTGTAGGTCTATGAGCTCCGATGGTGGTCCTGAACCGAATGAGAGCCCATAATATTGTCACCCCCAGCCACCCGGGACACGCACACGCTTACGACCGTATCGCTCTCCCTCTCTGCCCCACCGCAGACGCCGCATCGCCGCCGTGGCCTGGGCCCGAGCCCGACGCCGCCTCCCTCAAGCAGGCCATGCAGTCCGCGCACGACGAGCTGAGCGCGCGCGCCGCCCTCGAGGCCAAGATGACGCCGCTGCAGCCCGACACGCCGTCGTACCGCGCCAACCAGGCGGTGCACACGCGACCCGAGGCCACCGCCCTGGCGCAGCGCGCGCTGCTCGAGGAGAAGGCCACCAAGAAGCTCCTGCGCGAGTAAGTGGAACGGCCATACTTTCCCCCCGAAATCTAACCCGATTTTCCCCTTTTACGCCGGTATAGTCTCGTGCCCTCGTTGTGCGTGCCGGCGTGCGGGTGCGGGTGGGTCCGCCGCGGGCTGCGGCCGGCCCCCGCCCCGCCCCCATGGGAGGGAAGCCTTTCTGTGCGTAGCGGCTTGGCGACGGCCGCAGGGGGGGGGGGGGGGGCGCTCCCCTAACCGGCCGTCAGCGCCCCCCCCCCCCCCTACCCTTCACGTAACTCCCTAGTTGGACACGCATTTTGGATTACCAGCTACGCCATTTCCGGGGCAGCTAGATTGTCCGACCTATCTTTGTGCGACCTGGCGATTTCCCCGAAATTCGAAATGCGCTGTCCGACCTGGATTTTGCCCCAGCTCGAATAAAGTGACAGCCGCAATAACTGCGATGTTTGCCCAGGATAACTAACATTGAAAAAGACCGTCGAGGTAAAACACTTACCAGCGGAGTCCTCCCGGCGACGTTCTACAAAATGGCGGCGGCAGGCCGTGGGTGGTCCATGTTATTGGCGATCTTGACATCACACACTGTCCCGATTTATGACTTTTATCGAAGAATAGTCTAACCTGACACTACTTGAATATCTTATGTTCACGCCGATACTTTGCACAGATGCTAAAAGTTTTGTTCAAACCGCGAAAACGAATAAAAACGCCGTACCGAACGAGGCGAGACGATACCTTCGGGCGACACCGCGGCACTGAGCTTCATTTCAAACTGTCCCTTCAACCGTTACTGACTGCGGGGCTGCCAACTTCAATCCAACCTCACCGCACTCGTTGCTGATGCATTAAAAATTCCGGATTTAAGTAAATGTGCTTACTGCCAATTTGGCAAAAAAAAAAAGAAAAAAAGAAAAAAAAGCAGCTAACGTGATGGAAAAAGAGACTTTTTCGTGAATTATTATTGTACATTTTTTGACGAATTGTGCAGATCTAAAAGCTGTTACTGAGCCTGATCGGGTCAGGACGCGGGAGGGGGGGGGGGGGCTCTCGATCCTCTCGATCCATCACAACAAACAAGAGGATCGTCTGCTGAGACTACTGTAACATCATAACCTAGGGACGACTCGGAAAATCCAGTGGCTTCGAGGTTCAGATTTGTTTTACCTCCAATTTACCCGTTTTAACAAGGACATACACCCGCGATTTCCTCGCACTTCGCGGTACCGCACGCACTAGAAACTCAAGTGTGTGAAGGGTCCCCCGGTGCAGCTAGATTCTTCGACCTGTCCCGCTCCGAGTGGGTGACAGCTCTCGGGAAAACTCACACCTTCACCTTAAGTGTATGAAAGTTCTGCCAAACTTCACACCGTTACATGTTGAAGCTTCGAGGAGAGCGACGTACACTGTGTTTGGGTGTCCAGCGCGCAGCTCCTAACGCCGCCGCCGTGTCCTCAGGTCCGGCAAGAAGCTGTCGTGGCGCTCGGGGGCGGGCCGCGGGCCTCGGCTGCACGCCGCCGCCGCCCCGGGCCCCGAGGAGGCCGCCTGCGCCGAGGACGAGCTTGCCATGCCGTGCCCCGCCACGCCGTACCGCAGCGCCGACGGCACGTGCAACAACGTCAAGGTGAGCGGGTCCTTGTCGTTGTCGGGGATGGGAATGCTATGAGCCGAGAGCCCTGGTCACTCTTGCGCGTACTCCTGGCTGGGGGGCGCTCTCTCTCTCTCTCTCTCTCACACCCAAACGGTGACTAACGCCGAGGCCTCCCGCCGCAGCACCCCCGCACGTGGGGCGTGGCGATGCGCCCCTTCCGGCGCGCGATGCCGCCCGCCTACCTGGACGGCGTGTCGCAGCCCCGCGGCGTGGCGCAGGGCCTGCCCTCGGCGCGCGAGGTGTCCCTCGGCGTGCACCGCCCACTCTACCGCAACGACCCGGACTTCACCGTCATGCTGGCCGTGTGGGGCCAGTTCCTCGACCACGACATCACGGCCACGGCGCTCTCGCAGGCGGCCGACGGCAGCGCCATCTCGTGCTGCGACCTGCCGCCCGAGGAGCAGCACCCGGAGTGCTTCCCCGTGCGCCTGGCCGCCGGCGACCCCTTTTACCATAAGTACAACGTGACGTGCATGGAGTTCGTGCGCTCGGCGCCCGCGCCCACCTGCAGCCTGGGCCAGCGCGAGCAGCTCAACCAGGCGTCGTCCTTCATCGACGCCTCGGTGGTGTACGGCCCGTCCTCGGCGCTCATGCGCTCCCTGCGCGAGGAGCCGTCCCCGGCGGCGGCCGCCGTGTCGGCCGACGAGGACGGCGGGGACGCGGGCGGCGCTGCGCGCCCCGCCCTGGGCCGCCTGCGCATGTCCATGAGCCCCGACGGCCGGGAGCTGCTGCCCGTCAGCGAGGACCCCATGGACGGCTGTAACCGACAGGAGATGAACGACCGCGGGCGCTACTGCTTCAAGTCCGGTAAGTCAAGGCTATCCGACAATAAATACTGACTCGCAGCTGGGTGATGGTCTGACAGAGAACCGAAAAGACTATCAGACTAACCTATTACAGTACTTAGCGACATTCACACACTTATACTTGGGTTCCCGGTGTGCTGATCCCTCTGCATTCGTGTCTCGTACAGGCGACGGCCGCGCCAACGAGAACCTGCACCTGACGACGATGCACCTGCTGTGGGCGCGCCAGCACAACCGCGTGGCCGCCACGCTGCAGCGCCTCAACCCGCACTGGAACGACGAGCGGGTGTTCCAGGAGTCGCGGCGCATCGTGGCGGCGCAGATGCAGCACGTCACCTACAAGGAGTTCCTGCCCGTCGTCCTGGGGCCGCACGTCATGGCCCAGCTCGACCTCAACCCCAAGGAGGCGGGCTACGACTCGTCCTACGACCCGGAGGTGGACGCCACGGTGTGCAACTCGTTCGCCGCGTCCTCGTTCCGCTTCGCGCACACGCTGCTGCCCGGGCTGCTCAAGCTCATCGGCAACGACACGTCCAGCCCGGAGTACATGGAGCTGCACCAGATGCTCTTCGACCCCTACAGCCTGTACTCCCGCGAGGGCGCGGACCGCGCGCTGCGCGGCGCCATGGACACGAGCATCGAGCGCGCCGACAGCTACTTCAACACGGAGGTACGTCACGCACCAGAAAAGCTCTACTTAAATTCAAACTTTCATAAAATTTTCCAATAATAATTATATTTTGAGGATGAATATAAAACATTTTTTTTTTGGCCGAATTATCTTTTTAACGGATGAACGAAAGTTTCGGTTTTAGCGTGAAAGGAAACAAATTTATTTTGATGAAAGGAGAATCTTTTTTTTTTTTTTAGATAATGTACGTGGGAAATTTTCTTGTCTCGAAAATAAAATTGAATGCGATGCGTCTGTGTTCCGGTCCGGTCCGGGCCGCAGGTGACGCAGAAGCTGTTCGCGCCGCGCTCTATCGGACGCGGGTCCTCGGGCGTGCCGGCCTGCGGGCTCGACCTGGTGTCGCTCAACGTGCAGCGCGGCCGCGACCACGGCCTGCAGCCCTACCCGGCCTGGAGGGAGCACTGCGGCTTCGCGCGCCCGGCCTCCTGGGACGACCTGGACGGCGTCGTGGACGGCGAGTCGCTGCAGCGCATGAAGGAGATCTACAAGTAAGTGAGGGAGGGGTCCCTGGGGGCGCCGCCGCGGCGCGCCGCTGGTGGTACGGGTTGCCTACCCTCCGGCTGATGCAGCCCGCTTTACTGGGCTACTTTATTGCCTACTTCACTGGGACATTTGGTGACGGCGAGCCTGTGGTTGCCCCGGCCCGGCAGGTCCCTGGACGACGTGGACGTGTACACGGGCGCGCTGTCCGAGTACCCCGTGGAGGGCGGGCTCCTGGGCGGCACCCTGACCTGCCTGCTGGCCGACCAGTTCGTGCGCCTCAAGCGCGGGGACCGCTACTGGTACGAGACGGACCAGCAGCCGCAGGCCTTCACGCCAGGTGAGTTACACACTGGAAACGCACTTGCAGGTGCGTGAATCCCCACTCAAGCCTACTCTACAAAGTACTCTACGAATGAAAACACACACACGTACAAGTGTGCGATATTCACACCCTTGGGTAGTCTCCTGGTTACGGAGCGCAGTCCGGGACTGGGTGGTGAGGTTCCGAAAAAGGAAAAAAAAAACTACTAGCGTGAAATACTGTAACTCGGCGCGTCATCCGCTGCTCTGCGTTCTGACAGCCCAACTCGC
Organism: Frankliniella intonsa; assembly: GCA_033675135.1. Taxonomy (NCBI): domain Eukaryota; kingdom Metazoa; phylum Arthropoda; class Insecta; order Thysanoptera; family Thripidae; genus Frankliniella; species Frankliniella intonsa. The sequence goes on from CM066248.1 coordinate 9,528,456, forward strand.
TGAGATCCGGAAGGCGTCGCTGGCGAGCGTGATCTGCGGCACCTCGGACGGCGTGCACTCCGCGCAGCCGCAGGTGATGCGGCGCGCCAAGGGCACCCAGGGCGGCGCCAAGGGCAACCAGCGCGTCGCCTGCGCCCAGCTGCCCCGCACCAACCTGCGCGCCTGGCTCGAGCGCGACGCGCGCTACGTCTACCACCGCGCCGACGCGCTCCGGGCCTCGGACCACGCGCCCCAGGACCACGACGACGTCCCCGACAGCCTGGTGCTGGTCGGCACCACGGCCGACGACGCGGGCCTCAAACCGAGCACGGGTAAGAGATGGGGCGGGGCGGGGCGCTCGTGTGTCGCGCGACAGGATTTCGTCGGTATGACGTCCGTTACGTCTTCGTGATAGTTTTTTTCAACAGTAGAGTGAACCACTGCTGCCTTCAACTTCTTTTTCCAGCTGTTTTCTTATTTTTTTTCTGAGTTTTAAATTTTTTACAATGTTTTTAAAAGTTTCCCTTATTTTTAAACCGTGATGCAGTCGTTTGAATTTTGAAAAACTCAACAAATGACATTTAAAGAGACCCGATAACTATGGTTGCTATGCGTTTGACAGAATCAGTTGCCGAGACTCTATCGCCGCCGTAGCTCCGTAAGGTCACAGGTACAGTGAGGGCTGTAGGGTGATTCAGATTTTTGTGTGTGGTAGAATAGAAAATGGTGTGGTTTTCCCCGGCCTGTAGAAGACTAGCAAACGCACAGCCTTCAGCCCAAACGTTATTGGATGGACATGGAATCCTTCTTCTAGAACCCAAAGTCGGCATTTCCCCCCAATGTCTCACCTGCTTAATGACGATATCTGCTTCAGCACAGCTGTCCCAACCAGCGGTCCCACTTTCCCCACTCCAGTGCGTGCTGTACATAGTGGAAGGCTAAAATGTCAACTGGAACTGTTAATCACGTCCGTCTAGCTAGACTGTTCCGTTAATCATCCATAGGTCACATCGTGACAAGACATTTCCTGTCGCCTTCAGCAGTGCATTTCGCTGACCCCTGTCCTCTGCTTGCAGCGCGCGCCGTGCGGGTCGGCGGCCGCGTGACCGGCGGCTCCGTGACCACCTCCTCGGGCGCCTCGCTGTGGTCGGGCGCCGTCCCGACGACCATCCCCGTCCCGGTGCTGGCCTCGGGCGCCTTCCTGTCCGGCGGCGTCCAGTGGGACGGCTCCCTCGTGCTGTCCGGCGCTTCGGCCACCGTCAAGGGCACCTTCACCGTCGCCACGTTCGCCGCGGGCCCCGGGGCGCCGCCGCAGCCCAGCGGCAGCACGGCGGGCCGCTTCGACGTGACCATGGACGTGCTGTGGGACTCGTCGGCCGACGGCGTCATCGACCTCTCCGGCACGTTCCGCAGCCCCATCTACCTGCGCAGCAAGGACGGCAAGAGCAGCGCGCCGCTGGTCAGCGCCAAGGGCGGCAGCGGCCCGCTCGCGCCAGTCATCCTGCATGGCGAACACGACGCTAACGGCACCGCCTTCCTGTGGAACGGCAACGTGACCCTGGTGCTGCCCACGATGGCGCAGGACGACATGACGGTCGAGGAGGCGCCGCCCGCGCTGCAGCAAACCGCGTACAGCGGCGTGGCCGCGCCCACCGCCAACGTCCGCGTCGTGGCCGAGGTGCTGTCCGGCAGCGTGACGGCGCAGCCGGAGGGCGGCGCCCAGGTCACGTGGTGGGACGGCGCCCTGCCTGTCACCATCCCGACGTCTCCGTTCGACGCCCGCGAGGATGACGGCGCCGCGGCGGCGGACCCCAGCGGCCTAGCCAAGCCGGCGGCGCGCGTGGACGGCGTGCTGTGGGCGGCCAAGGTGGCCGCCTCGTCGCCCACCACGGCGCAGGTGTCAGGCACGTTCAAGTTCCCGCGCTTTGTGCACGGCAACTACTCCGGCGCCGGCGTGCGCGTGGAGTGGTGGTCCGGGAGCTTCGCGCTCAACGTCCGTCTGCTGGGCCGCGTGGACGACGAGGTGGACGGCGGCCTGGAGGGCCTCCTCGCGCCCGGCCAGAGCTACACCTCCCGCCTGGTTTTCCAGTCCGAAAAATCCAGTGCCGGCGCGTACGTGGCCTCCGCAAGCTCTCCCCTATCCCTGATGGCGGCCGCGCAGGAGGTGGTGGACGGCGCGCTGCCCGCACCCGTCATCCTCAAGGGCGCCCTCTCCGCGGACGGCGCTTCGTTCTCCTGGTCGGGGCAGGCCGTCCTCGTGATCCCCCGGCCCGCGGCCGAGCGGCCCGCCGTGCAGCTGTTGGGCCAGGCCCCCAGGAAGGCGGTGTACGCCGCCCCGCCCCGCGCCCAGCCCGAGGTCCGCCTCGTCGCCATGGCCAAGTCCGGCAGCGTCACTGCCGCGCGGGACGACGGCTCGTCCGGCGAGACCACCGTCTGGTCCGGGACGTTGCCCGCCGCTATTCCCCTACCACTGTTCGACGCCAAGTCCACTGCCGCGCCGTCACCCTCCGTCGCCGACAACGACGGCTCCCCGCTGTACGCACACGGCGTGGTGTGGCGGGGGTCGCTCGTCACCTCCGGGACGACCGCCACCCTCCGGGGCACCTTCACGGCCCCGCGGTACCTGCACGCCCCGCGCACCGACAACACGACGGGCTTCGCCATCGAATGGTGGAAGGGCAGCTTCTCCCTGGAGCTGGAGTCGCAGTGGGCGTCGGCGGCCTTGGAGGGCGCCGTCGACCCTGCGGCATCCTACTCGTCCCCCGTGTTCCTCAAGGCCGCGACCAAGGCCGGCGCGGCTGACGACGGCGCCGGGGCCACCGCGCTCCCGCAGCGCACGCCGCTCGCCGCCTTCGTGGCGGCCAGCATGGAGCAGAGCGAGGGCGCGCTGCGGGCGCCGCTCATCCTGCAGGGCACCTACTCCGCGGACGGCTCTGTGTTCTACTGGTCCGGCGGCCTGGTGCTCGCCCTGCCGCGGCCCGCCCCCGCCCTCACGCTGCAGTCCGCCCCCGCGATGCAGCCCGCCAAGCAGGCCGCCACCGCGGCCGCCACGCCGGCTCCAGTCCGCCGCATCGGCATCCGGGTCACGTCGGGCAACATGTACGCGTACCCGGAGGGCGCGTGGTTCTGGCGCACCTGGTGGTCCGGCTCGCTGCCCGCCGCCGTCCCGGTGCCGCTCTTCGACTCGTACAAGTCCGAGTACGCGCCCTACCCCAGCGGTCCCCTGTTCCACGCGTGCGGCGTGGACTGGACGGGCTCAATCACAGCCACCTCGCCCACGCGCGCCAAGATCGAGGGCAAGTTCAGCATGCCGAACTACCGGCACGGCCCGGGCGGCGTGGACATCACGTGGTACTACGGCACGTTCCTGTTCGAGGGGGACCTGCTGTGGAACACGTCGCTGGCGGGGCTGGACGGCCTGAGCTCCTCCTCCTTCTCCTCACACCTCTACTTCAAGTCGCAGAAGCCGCTGCCCATCTCCAAGTACCCCGTGCGCAGCGCCGGCCAGGGCCAGTCGCAGGCCGCCGCGCTGCAGCAGTTCGTGGCGGACAGCGTGCAGGCCATGGACGGCGCCACCCGCGTCCCCATCGTCCTGGATGGTACCTACTCGGACGACCGCCATACCTTCTACTGGTCCGGCGACGCCGTCATCACGGTGCCGGAGCCCGTCCGCGCGCCGCTGATGCTGCAGGGCAAGAAGCCGTCCAAGACGGTGGAGAAGGACGACGGCACGCCCAGCAAGCCGGCCAAGCCGGCCAAGCCCGTGAAGCCACCGAAGCTGCGCATCGCCGCCATGGTGACGGGCGGCTCCGTCAACGCGTCCTACGACAACTCGTCCGTCGTGGAGCTCTGGTCCGGCGCCGTGCCCATGTGGCTGCCCAACCCGCTGTTCGGCTTGTCGTCCTGGGACCTGGACCCGACCATCAAGTGGTCCGGGAAGCTCACGGTTCTCGACTCGTCCGGCAAGCTCCTGCGCCTGGAAGGCACGTTCACGGCGCCGTACCTGGAGCAGGCCGGCGACGAGGTGGTGCGTCACGAGTGGAAGGGCGACTTCTCCGTGGAGCTGCGCAACCTGTACAGCGCCGTGACGCAGCCCGAGGTGCTCAAGCCCGGCAACGTGTACTCATCCCGCGTCGTGTTCGCGCCGGCCAAGACGTCCGCCGGCGGGGAGGTGTCGGCGCCGCAGCTGGTGCTCACGGCCGACGGCAGCGACGAGAAGCTGGCCGTGATCGTGCTGCAGGGCCAGTACTGGTTCTGGTCCAAGAGCTGGTGGTGGTGGAACGGCATGGCGTCCATGGGCGTGCCGCTGGACGACGACGCGACGAACCCCAACGCGTTCGTCAAGCCCGACTACAGCGCCAACAAGAAGCTCATGTCGTCTGGGATGAAGGCGGCGTCGGCGTCGGCGTCGGCCAACAAGGTCGCCGTCGCCGTGGTCGAAGGCAAGGTGACGGCGCAGCGCGAGACGGACGCCGGCCCGGCCGCGACCTGGTGGTCCGGGCAGCTCCCCGTCGACATCCCCGCGTCGCCCTTCGACGGCGTGGCCACCAACGAGTCGACGCCGTTCAACCGGTCGGCCGTCGTCCCCGGCGGCGTGTCCCGCGGCGTGACCTGGACGGGGTCGCTGCGCCCGCTGACCGATGCCGGCGACAACGGCGACGCCCAGCTGGAGGGCAGCTTCCGCTTCCCCAAGTTCCTCCACCCGTCGGCGGCCGGCGGCGGCAGCTTCTCCATCGAGTGGTGGACGGGGCAGTTCTCGCTGCGCCTGCGCCCGCTGGCCGGCTCCTCGCTGGCGGGCGTCCTGGCCCAGACGGCCACCTACTCCTCCCCGATCGTGTTCAAGCCGATGGCCTCCAACGACACCATCACGTCGCTGCTCAAGCAGGACGGCGACCAGAACGTGGACGTGATGTTCGTCATGGCGAGCGACGCCGCGGCCCAGGGCGCGAGCAAACTCACCGTCCTGCTGCAGGGTGACTTCTCCGCGGACAAGGCCATGTTCTCCTGGACGGGCAACGCCGTGCTGGTGCTGCCGCCGCCCGCCCCGGGGAAGAAGATGCGACCCCTGAAGCTGACCGCTTCTGCTCCGAAGAAAGCGTCTGCCTCGAAGAAGGCCTCTGGGTCGTCGACGGGCACGAAGATCGGCGCTGTGGTCACGTCCGGGACGGTGTCCGCCGGCAAGATGGGCGAGACGACCAGCCCGTTGTGGACGGGCACCCTGCCTGTGAGCCTGCCCGCCGGCAAGCCAGCCAGCATCCTGTGGTCGGGGACCCTGAGCACGTCGTCCCCCACCACGGCCAGCATCAGCGGCACCTTCACCACCGCCCTGCCCGAGGACTCGGCCAACGGCACCACGCTGGCCTGGTGGAGCGGGGACTTCTCCCTGCAGCTGCAGCTGCTCTGGAACGCGTCGCTGTCCGGCTGCATCCGGCCGGGCGTCAAGTACGCCACGCCGCTGTACTATCGGTCCGAGAAGCTGGCGCCCCAGCTGTCACAGCAGGTGGCGTCGCTCGGGCAGCAGATGGCGAGCGGCGGCGAGCAGGTGCAGGCCTTCCTGGACGGCACGTACACCCTGGACAAGACCGCTTTCTTGTGGTCCGGGAAGGTGTTCCTCACGCTGCCCAAGACGTGCGGCTCGGCGCCCGGCGCCCGCCCGGCACCACCGCTGCAGCTGAAGGCCGCGCCCGGCGCCGCGCCCACCGGCGGCCGCGTGACGGGGGCCGTGGTGTCCTCCGGCTGGGTGACGCCCTCCTTGTGGTCGGGCGGGCTGCCCGTGCGCGTGCCCGCGGCCGCCATCCGTAGCGTGCGCCCGCTCACCTGGCGCGGCACGCTCTCCTGCGGCTACGGCGGTACCGTCTACGTCAAGGGCAGCTACGCGGCGCCGCAGTACCGCCACGACGCCGCCGGCCTCACCGTCGACTGGCTCACCGGGGACTTCTCCTTCACGGCGCGCCTGCTGTGGGACACCGGGGCCGTGCTCGACGGCGCGCTCACCGGCGTGGCCAACTACACCAGCGCCATCTACCTGCAGAACTCGGACTCGCTCCGCGCCCTGGAGGGCGTCCAGGACAGCGTGCCCGCCGTGTGGGACCGCATGATGGACAAGGCTGTCGGCGGCGCGGCGGCCGCAGGCAAGAAGGTTCCCATCGTGTTGCAGGGAGAGTTCTCCGAGGACGGCGTCACCTTCTTGTGGTCTGGGGGTGTCCTCGTCGGGCTGCCCGTCGCGGCTTGAGGAAGAGGCTTTCACATTAGACATTACATGTATTTTACATTTAAAAAAAAATTGCCGGAAACTCTCTGGTGTGATCTAAATTATCATTTAAATAGATGATGGGGTATGTAAGAAATGTCTTTGCTTACTCATGAATGCAGACTTTATAAAGAATTCCAGTTGCAGCGCAAGTCATATTTTCATATAAAGGAGGCGAATCAATAATGTGATATTAAGTATTGACCTTTAATGTCTACTGCATAGCTGCACCAGTTTATTTTATCCTACTGATACTATTGTGCCATAATAAAAATTAGTCGACACTGAGATATTAATTGTCTCTGTTAAATGGAAGCTGATATGTGATTTGTAGGTATTCATATAACGTACTAAACCCTCTTACAGCAGAAATAATTTATTCCAGATTTAGATTAGCCATTTGAATAGAATAAACTATTTTCTGTACCAAATGAGATCTTAGATTTGTTAAGATTTTTAATTCATCTGTATCGGTGTGCTGAAGCAAGATAAAAAGTCTCATTTTATCTAGATATAATAGTATTTTTAATTTGTGGACATTAGGGTAGGATTTCCAAGGTTGTTTTCTATAGTAAGTTGTTCTCTGAATTTTCCGCTTAAAGTTTGTTTTGTTTTTATTTCACCTTACAAAAAATATTAAAAAAATAAAATGTACAGATAGGCTTGTTTGTTCTGTAAACCGAATGGTCTCATGTCTTTTTTGCTGAATAAACTACAGTTTACCTACTCTACATTCCTGTTCAAAGTTTAATTGATTCAAAGTACCCGCTATTCACCACACCGGAAGAAGAACAAACAGGATAGCTCGACGCAGTTCAGCCTTGCTACCAATCATGTATGGTAAATCAGAAAAGTTGAAAAATAGAAAACATAGGTAAAATAGGCAAAAATGGTAAACTAACTATTTGTTTCTTCAAATTCCCAATCAAACAAAAAAACCCGTCCGGTCATCTATACTGACCGTTCTAATTTGGTACTTCTGGAACACACCCTAAACCAGAAAGGCGGGTGAAAAGTAGCCGTTGCGGACGTTAAACGCGTAGAGCGACTCAGCGACTGTTCGCCTCGGTTAGGTTTTTATAAAAGTTATATCTTTCGTGTACTAAAAATGTCGAGTAGCTCGGAGGAAAGTGATTATGAAGACATTAAGGAATTCTTTTCATCTACCGATTGGCAGGAAATGTCAAGTTATGAAAAGAGAAGCTACATGAGCGCGAAAGAAAATTTTCACGCAATGCAAGAGGCAGGTGAGTGATTCAGATCATCAGCTCTTGGGAAGACTTATTAAAGGAATTCTCGTCATTCTTCTCTCCATAGTAGTAAAAATAGTTTTCAAGCTGCATTGTGCTTAATTTGTAGGTCTCTCCCCTAAACCACCCCAATTTATGCGCGACAAGCCGAAGCCGAGAGTGCCGAGAAAACCGGCTGTGAAGAGGGTTAAGTGCCAAGAAGATGATGATGATGACTTGGATGAGAAAGATTTAGATTGGTCACCCAGAAAGGAAAGCCAGGTAAATTAGAAACATTTTGTCATTTTACCAGCTTTAAGAAGTGTCGAGAATGAAGTGCACATCAGAACGTGTTTCGTTGTCTTTGCAGACCGCAAAATGTACCCGGCCCTCTCGTGCTAAGGTATTTGTCGTGCCAGCAAAAGTGAAGAGGTAGGTACACCCAAGGCCACCCATCTATTAAGGAGGTGCAGAATGCACTCATTTGCCTAAAATCTTTCGTAGGCCGACGCGAGGGAAGGAGAACGTTGCTCCGCCCACCCCTGCAGCAGCGCCCCCGCCGCCCGCGGCTCTGGGAAGTTCGTCTGGGCCGGGTCCGTCCGGGACCGCGACCTGCCAGCCGCCGGCAGCTGCCTCTGGGCACGGTAAGGCTCTGGTGCACCCTGCTCCTCTCCCAAGACTCTACTCTCCCGTCCCGTCTGGTGCCTCTCTTTCTCTCTACATTACCCCGTGTGTCCCTCGCGTCCTCAGGTTCGGGGCCCCTCCCGCCAGGCGCCGCCCGCTACCCCAAGAGGACCGGCACCCGGGGCAAGGTGTACGCCGAGGACCCCGACCTGGACGACGACGACTTCCTGTGTGAGTGTTAGAGGCTTCTTTCAGCGCACTGCAGTTTGCATGGAGTGTTGTGTGTCCACTGTGTGGCCACGCTTCCTGGTTAACTCCTAGGAGAGCGGAAACAGTCCCGCGCGGAATGTGTTAAGTGTCACGTTACCATTTCCCTCCCGTAGTTTGCGACGACTGCGGGCGCGAGTGGGAGGGCGACTGCCCCGAGCACGGTCCTCTCCAGGTCGTCCCGGACACAGAGGTGAGCAGATACATATGTGCTACGGACCCACCCCTCGGCTGTCAGACTCCTCCTTCACCCTGACTCCTCCCTGCCGGTCCTGCTCCAGGTGGCGGCCGGTGCCCCCGAGCGCGCGCTGCACACGGCGCCCAGCTCCCTGGCGGTGCTTCAGAGCAAGATCCCGGGCGCGGGCATGGGCGTCTGGGCCAAGGAGCCCATCCCACGCCGGGTGCGCTTCGGCCCCTACGAGGGAGACATCACCACCAAACGGGACACGGGCTACGGCTGGGAGGTGAGTCTTACGGTCACCCGCCTCCCCCCCCCCACCAAAGACGACGGTGTCTCACCCTTTATCATCAACATTTTCATTTTCCTCCTTTTTTAAGATCCGCCGCGAGGGCAAGACGGTGCACTGCGTGGACGCGCTGGACGTCTCCCACTCCAACTGGATGCGGTACGTCAACTGTGCCCGGCACGCCGGCGAGGAGAACCTGTACCCCTACCAGCACAAGGGCCGGCTGTACTACCGCACAGTGACCGACATCCCGGCGCACGCCGAGCTGCTCGTGTGGTACGGCGACTCGTACGCCAAGGACCTGGGCATCGACCCCAAGGCGCACCGCGAGCCGGCCGCGGACGCGCGCCCCTACAGTGAGTGGCTCCCTGTGGCACTGTCGGCGTCCTGCTTGAACTTCTAACTGCGCTTCTAACTCTCTCTTCGTGTCCTCAGCCGGCGCCTTCCCCTGCGAGCTGCAGTGCGGCCTCTGCTTCGTGAGCCCGCTGCTGGTGGCCCAGCACCGGCGCTCAGGACAGTGTTACGCTGAGATCAAGCGCAGGCGAGCGTGCAGTGCGCCCGCGGCAGCGTCTGGGGCAGAGGGACAGGCCGCCGGCGTGTCGTCGGCACCAGCGCAGCTGACCACCACGCGGGAGAGACCCTACAGCTGCAGCACCTGCGGGGCGGCGTTTGCTAAGAGCTGCGACCTCCGTAGGCACATGCGCACCCACACGGGGGAGAAGCCCTACAGCTGCAGCACCTGCGGGGCGGCGTTTGTTCAGAGCTCCGACCTCCGTATTCACATGCGCACCCACACGGGGGAGAAGCCCTACAGCTGCAGCACCTGCGGGGCGGCGTTTGCTGATCGCTCGGCCCTCCGTAGGCACATGCGCACCCACACGGGGGAGAAGCCCTACAGCTGCAGCACCTGCGGGGCTGCGTTTGCTGCGAGCTGCGACCTCCGTACGCACATGCGCACCCACACGGGGGAGAAGCCCTACAGCTGCAGCACCTGCGGGGCTGCGTTTTCTGTTCGCTCGGCCTTCCGGACGCACATGCGCATCCACACGGGGGAGAGGCCCTACAGCTGCAGCACCTGCGGGGCTGCGTTTTCTGATCGCTCGGCCTTCCGGACGCACATGCGCATCCACACGGGGGCGAAGCCCTACAGCTGCAGCACCTGCGGGGCGGCGTTTGTTAGGAGCGACTATCTCCGAAGGCACCAGCTTGCTCAGCACGAATTCTCATAAATAAGCCTTTTAAAGTGTAATATATAAGTCCAAATCCGAAAAAATTAAAAACAAAAAAATTGGGTTTGTTTCACTTGTATTTAATTTTATTTAATTTTTCAAAACTGCATACCCCTCTGTAAAGAACTGAACATGTAAGTCTCTTTGTCTTTTACAATGTTATACATCTATCTTTTAAAAAAATGTAAGTTTCTTTCACTATTGGTCATTTACAATTAAGTATTAGTTCCAGTAGATTTTAGAACTTAACTTTGATGACAGAATTAGATTACCCGAATTTTGTTAGATGTTTCTTTATTTTAAGTCCTGAAAAGTAAGCTTAATACTATCCCATACTAGTAGGCTGCTGCCAATTTTTGATTCATTAGTAAATACAAATTTCCTCTCATAAGCCTGAAAATCTGTTTTCACCGTTCTGTTTACAAATTTTTACATTTTGGTTTTGAAATCTTGCTCAGAGCTTCCTTGTGTGTAACCAGAAGCTTTATTTTTTTATCACCATAGAAATTAATACTTTCAAGATAAATATTAGGAAGAAACTGTTGGTGGTACTAGTGTAGCTGTCTATTTCTCAATTAAAAAGTAAATATGCATTTTCATTCAATTATTAGCTTTCAAGGGGCTTCAGGCAATTATTTAACATTTGTCATAGTGTGTGTTATTGGGCTAGTCTATATAAACCATCCCTTGTTTCACTTTGTATCATACCAATCGTCAAGATTTTCAACACTTTTAATGCTCATATTTTTTCCCTTCTTTTCTTTTAGCAAAGAAAGGCTTGCTCTTAATTGCATTTACTTTTGTTTTTAATGCATCCATGTATACCAATTCTTCTTTGGCTAAAGAATTTTGTTTCATATTGGATAAAAGATTTGCCATAAGTGTCAAAATTCAGACGTTATTTTTATGCGTGTGTTTCCCTGATGAAATAAAATGACATTTTACTTCTTTGAAGCTCACTGTGTTTTCGACGCACACTTCTTTGACAAATCTCACAAAAAAAAATTTTCGCGTTGCTCGCTCTTTATAATTTTCTTGGGGCTCTCATTCAACAGTTCAACATTGGAAAGCAACACCTCAAAATGCACAAAAATATCCTCAGTGAACAAGTTTTTAAACTGTAATTCGAAGTGGTTTACGTCAAATTGCAATGGTGTGGTGGAGAGAGGGCTTTCAGAGGGGCGCCAAAATGTTACGCCGCGCTTGGCAAGCACAGATTCAAAAAGAGAAATTACATACATCATAACTTTATTTGTATACCTGTACAATCTAAATTTCTGTGCAGACAGAAGATAAGCAAGCTTTCCATTAATTATAATACATCACTTCTGTCAGAGCCTTCATGAGACAGTTAAATTTGAATTTTCTTTCAACATGTGAAGAACCGAAAAAACTGTACATCCACCATAATACTAATTTGTACATCTAGAAATGAACAAAAGTGGTTAATGGAGTATCCTGTCTGATATGATACACAAGAAAGGGGTATACACGAATAAAAGTTACCCATAAGGCTGCTTTGACAAGATTAAAATTAGGAGCATGATGAGAAGATACCAATCTGTCCTGCAGATTCTGGTCTACTCCCATAACAATGAACCAAAGACAATATAAAAAGACAATGGAAAAGGTACTGTAATTGGGTGGGATATATAACAGCTTTTGAAAAAAACGCCCAGCTTCAAGGTAATTTGTTCACTTAAAATTCCCAACTAGAACATAATTAAAAACATCTCTTGAGGCTTTGACTCCCATTGGTGCAACCAGCCACATACAAGATAAACAAATTTGTAATTTGGTCTTCAATCAGAACAGAAATTTGACACAACTGCATGGGTCAGCAAAAGGGAATGGATTCAAGGATCTTTCCTCTATGAATAATATATAATATTTATATATATATATATGTTACCGGTAATGACCGCCGGCCCGGAAAACCTAAGATTGCCTTTAGGAAATGTTAAGAGTGCCAAATTCAGTTTAGGAAATGTTGAAATATTAATATCCACCTAACATTGCCCAGGAAAATTTGTGTCAAACTAAGATTGCCGAAATGCCGTCGGCAATCTTAGGTTTCCTAAACAACATTTCCTGAAATAAAATTCAAAATAATAGTTCATAAGTAGATTTATTACACTTTTATAAGAAAACTTCAAAGCTTAAAATTTTAAAATATGAAAACTTAAATTCGAAACTATAGAAACAAAGCAGAAGTACAATATAAAATTATTAAATTCAACAATAGGAAACATGATTATTTATTAGTGCATGATAGCGAACCGTGGCACTTGGAATTGCATTTTAATTCTTTTGCTCTGCAAGTACATTTTCCATGTTTGCAGCAAGTCTTGCAGTTGCACTTAGTGAATCCCTGCCCACCAGAAAGGCTGGCACTTGTGAACAGCTGTTTATTATTTTTTGATTTTTTTAAATGATCAAAAGTGTTTTTCTAACTCAAAACCTTATAACTATTGTTTTTAATCTGCTTATGATACATTTGCGTATGATACATTTTAGAATTCCATGGTGCTAATTTTTTATGTACCAATTCTTACTGGAGGTAACTTTATGTTAGAGTTACTGTACTGTACATGTAATAAGTAATGATTTATCCTTAAGTACTTAAGCGCTGCTTAAATTTTAGCTTCTGCTTCTAGCGCCCTCGCAACCCCGCATATCCCCGCCCACCTCACCTACTTGTTGAATGTTGAGCTATATCGGTTTATTCGTCCCATTGGTCAATGTTTTGATGTGAGTGCAAACGGCGTCAGAAAAAAAGAGAAAAAGGTCTATCCAAAATAAAAGGGGTTAATTTTCCGTAAATTTTAATATTTTCTAGAAAAGTACAAACATTTGAGTAAACAACCACACACAACTAATGTAAAATAATGTATTGCAAAATCTGTATTATTCTCATAAATCCAAACGTATGCGAGCCCCTCCCGTCCCGGCGCGGCGCTCACATGGCGGGCAGCTCGACGTAGTCGCGGTCCGCCCAGGCGTCGTCCGGCGGCGGGGTGGCGGCCCCCGGGGGCAGCTGCTCCAGCAGCGGGCGGCCGTCGGCGCCGAGGCCCAGGTAGCTGAGCAGCAGCGCGGGGGGCGCCAGGCCGTGGGGCAGCGCGTTCTGCGGCACCGGGACGTCGTCCGTCTGCCACTGCCAGTGCGACAGCTTGCTCAGCTGGAAGCCCTGCGGGAGGTGAGCGGAGGGGTCATGAGCGGGGTGGGGTGCAGCACTGTATTGGATGTCATTTCATCCCACGTTTGTGTTCATTCCGAATTAAATTCCACTCTGATAAAACACTGACCGCGGCCACTATGTGGTCACGCTCGCAGACGATAAAATCGCACTGCTCTGTTTTTTAGTCCAGGCCAGGGCTGGCTCACCTCGGGCAGACAGTGGCGCTGCTGGCAGTAGTACGCCCCGGACGAGTCGGTGTGGCACCAGGTGCCGTCCGGGAAGTAGGCGTTGACGCCCATGTCGTTGAGGTCGAGGCGCGGCGTGTAGTACGAGCCCGTGTCTCGCCGCCGACAGAAGATGGCGCACGACATCCACAGGCGGCCTGCGCGACCACAAGGAAAGACTAGGTGCAGCAGACTCTATAAGCTAGGAAAGAGACGGACGGCGGGACCACCCAGCGGCGGGCCGTTCCTCAGCTCCAGGTGAAGGGGAGGCGACGGTTAGATTTAGGACATGCAAGGTGAGTGGCGCCTGATTCTCTCCCGATCAAATAATGCAAACACGGACTGGGGCGGGTGACGGGAGTTTCTGGACAAAGCGTCAAATACCGAACGGGTCCGCCTACGGGGCGCTGGGCCGCTCGTGGGGCGCCTGCATACCCTGCTCGTGGGGCGCCTGCATACCCTGCTCGTAGGGCGCCTGCATACCTTTCTCTTGGGGCCCCTGCATACCCTGCTCGAAGGGCGCCTGCATACCTTGCTCGTGGGGTCCCTGCATACCTTGCTCGTGGGGCGCGTGCATACCTTGCTCGTGGGGCGCGTGCATACCTTGCTCGTGGGGCGCGTGCATACCCTGCTCGTGGGGCGCCTGCATACCTTGCTCGTGGGGCGCCTGCAGCCCTGCGCCGGTGGGGTCCAGGTCCGGCAGCAGCGACGCGAAGTGGCGGCACTGCGCGCTCGCGTACTCCACCACGGTGGGGCGCCGGGCCTTGGGGCACACGCGCGCCAAGATCGAGGGCACGTTCAGCATGCCGAACTACCGGCACGGCCCGGGCGGCGTGGACATCACGTGGTACTACGGCACGTTCCTGTTCGAGGGCGATCTGCTGTGGAACACGTCGCTGGCGGGGCTGGACGGCCTGAGCTCCTCCTCCTTCTCCTCGCACCTCTACTTCAAGTCGCAGAAGCCGCTGCCCATCTCCAAGTACCCCGTGCGCAGCGCCAGCCAGGGCCAGTCGCAGGCCGCCGCGCTGCAGCAGTTCGTGGCGGACAGCGTGCAGGCCATGGACGGCGCCACCCGCGTCCCCATCGTCCTGGATGGTACCTACTCGGACGACCGCCATACCTTCTACTGGTCCGGCGACGCCGTCATCACGGTGCCGGAGCCCGTCCGCGTGCCGCTGATACTGCAGGGCAAGAAGCCGTCAAAGACCGCGGAGAAGGACGACGGCACGCCCAGCAAGCCGGCCAAGCCCGTGAAGCCGCCGAAGCTGCGCATCGCCGCCATGGTGACGGGCGGCTCCGTCAACGCGTCCTACGACAACTCGTCCGTCGTGGAGCTCTGGTCCGGCGCCGTGCCCATGTGGCTGCCCAACTCGCTGTTCGGCTTGTCGTCCTGGGACCTGGACCCGACCATCAAGTGGTCCGGGAAGCTCACGGTTCTCGACTCGTCCGGCAAGCTCCTGCGCCTGGAAGGCACGTTCACGGCGCCGTACCTGGAGCAGGCCGGCGACGAGGTGGTGCGTCACGAGTGGAAGGGCGACCTCTCCGTGGAGCTGCGCAACCTGTACAGCGCCGTGACGCAGCCCGAGGTGCTCAAGCCCGGCAACGTGTACTCCTCCCGCGTCGTGTTCGCGCCGGCCAAGACGTCTGCCGGCGGGGAGGTGTCGGCGCCGCAGCTGGTGCTCACGGCCGACGGCAGCGACGAGAAGCTGGCCGTGATCGTGCTGCAGGGCCAGTACTGGTTCTGGTCCAAGAGCTGGTGGTGGTGGAACGGCATGGCGTCCATGGGCGTGCCGCTGGACGACGACGCGACGAACCCCAACGCGTTCGTCAAGCCCGACTACAGCGCCAACAAGAAGCTCATGTCGTCTGGGATGAAGGCGGCGTCGGCGTCGGCGTCGGCCAACAAGGTCGCCGTCGCCGTGGTCGAAGGCAAGGTGACGGCGCAGCGCGAGACGGACGCCGGCCCGGCCGCGACCTGGTGGTCCGGGCAGCTCCCCGTCGACATCCCCGCGTCGCCCTTCGACGGCGTGGCCACCAACGAGTCGACGCCGTTCAACCGGTCGGCCGTCGTCCCCGGCGGCGTGTCCCGCGGCGTGACCTGGACGGGGTCGCTGACCGATGCCGGCGACAACGGCGACGCCCAGCTGGAGGGCAGCTTCCGCTTCCCCAAGTTCCTCCACCCGTCGGCGGCCGGCGGAGGCAGCTTCTCCATCGAGTGGTGGACGGGGCAGTTCTCGCTGCGCCTGCGCCCGCTGGCCGGCTCCTCGCTGGCGGGCGTCCTGGCCCAGACGGCCACCTACTCCTCCCAGATCGTGTTCAAGCCGATGGCCTCCAACGATACCATCACGTCGCTGCTCAAGCAGGACGGCGACCAGAACGTGGTCGTTATGTTCGTCATGGCGAGCGACGCCGCGTCCCAGGGTGCGAGCAAACTCACCGTCCTGCTGCAGGGTGACTTCTCCGCGGACAAGGCCATGTTCTCCTGGACGGGCAACGCCGTGCTGGTGCTGCCGCCGCCCGCCCCGGGGAAGAAGATGCGACCCCTAAAATTGACCGCTTCTGCTCCGAAGAAAGCGTCTGCCTCGAAGAAGGCCTCTGGATCGTCGACGGGTACAAAGATCGGCGCTGTGGTCACGTCCGGGACGGTGTCCCCCGGCAAGATGGGCGAGACGACCAGCCCGATGTGGACGGGCACCCTGCCCGTGAGCCTGCCCGCCGGCAAGCCAGCCAGCATCCTGTGGTCGGGGACCCTCAGCACGTCGTCCCCCACCACGGCCAGCATCAGCGGCACCTTCACCACCGCCCTGCCCGAGGACTCGGCCAACGGCACCACGCTGGCCTGGTGGAGCGGGGACTTCTCCCTGCAGCTGCAGCTGCTCTGGAACGCGTCGCTGTCCGGCTGCATCCGGCCGGGCGTCAAGTACGCCACGCCGCTGTACTATCGGTCCGAGAAGCTGGCGCCCCAGCTGTCACAGCAGGTGGCGTCGCTCGGGCAGCAGATGGCGAGCGGCGGCGAGCAGGTGCAGGCCTTCCTGGACGGCACGTACACCCTGGACAAGACCGCCTTCTTGTGGTCCGGGAAGGTGTTCCTCACGCTGCCCAAGACGTGCGGCTCGGCGCCCGGCGCCCGCCCCGCGCCGCCACTGCAGCTGAAGGCCGCGCCCGGCGCCGCGCCCACCGGCGGCCGCCGGCCCCCGGGCCGTGGTGTCCTCCGGCTGGGTGACGCCCTCCTTGTGGTCTGGCGGGCTGCCCGTGCGCGTGCCCGCGGCCGCCATCCGTAGCGTGCGTCCGCTCACCTGGCGCGGCACGCTGTCCCGCGGCTACGGCGGTACCGTCTACGTCAAGGGCAGCTACGCGGCGCCGCAGTACCGCCAAGACGCCGCCGGCCTCACTGTCGACTGGCTCACCGGGGACTTCTCCTTCACGGCGCGCCTGCTGTGGGACACCGGGGCCGTGCTCGACGGCGCGCTCACCGGCGTGGCCAACTACACCAGCGCCATCTACCTGCAGAACTCGGACTCGTTCCGCGCCCTGGAGGGCGTCCAGGACAGCGTGCCCGCCGTGTGGGACCGCATGATGGACAAGGCTGTCGGCGGCGCGGCGGCCGCAGGCAAGAAGGTTCCCATCGTGTTGCAGGGAGAGTTCTCCGAGGACGGCGTCACCTTCTTGTGGTCTGGGGGTGTCCTCGTCGGGCTGCCCGTCGCGGCTTGAGGAAGAGGCTTTCACATTAGACATTACATGTATTTTACATTTAAAAAAAAAATATCCGGAAACTCTCTGGTGTGATCTAAATTATCATTTAAATAGATGATGGGGTATGTAAGAAATGTCTTTGCTTACTTATGAATGCAGACTTTATAAAGAATTCCAGTTGCAGCGCAAGTCATATTTTCATATAAAGGAGGCGAATCAATAATGTGATATTAAGTATTGACCTTTAATGTCTACTGCATAGCTGCACCAGTTTATTTCATCCTACTGATACTATTGTGCCATAATAAAAATTAGTTGACACTGAGATATTAATTGTCTCAGTTAAATGGAAGCTGATATGTGATTTGTAGGTATTCATATAACGTACTAAACCCTCTTACAGCAGAAATAATTTATTCCAGATTTAGATTGGCCATTTGAATAGAATAAACTAATTTCTGTACCAAATGAGATCTTAGATTTGTTAAGATTTTTAATTCATCTGTATCGGTGTGCTTAAGCAAGATAAAAAGTCTCATTTTATCTAGATATAATAGTATTTTTAATTTGTGGACATTAGGGTAGGATTTCCAAGGTTGTTTTCTATAGTAGGTTGTTCTCTGAATTTTCCGCTTAAAGTTTGTTTTGTTTTTATTTCACCTTACAAAAAATATTAAAAAAACAAAATGTACAGATAGGCTTGTTTGTTCTGTAAACCGAATGGTCTCATGTCTTTTTTGCTAAATAAACTTCAGTTTACCTACTCTACATTCCTGTTCAAAGTTTAATTGATTCAAAGTACCCGCTATTCACCAACCGGAAGAAGAACAAACAGGATATCTCGACGCAGTTCAGCCTTGCTACCAATCATGTATGGTAAATCAGAAAAGTTGAAAAATAGAAAACATTGGTAAAATAGGCAAAAATGGTAAACTAACTATTTGTTTCTTCAAATTCCCAATCAAACAAAAAAACCCGTCCGGTCATCTATACTGACCGTTCTAATTTGGTACTTCTGGAACACACCCTAAACCAGAAAGGCGGGTGAAAAGTAGCCGTTGCGGACGTTAAACGCGTAGAGCGACTCAGCGACTGTTCGCCTCGGTTAGGTTTTTATAAAAGTTATATCTTTCGTGTACTAAAAATGTCGAGTAGCTCGGAGGAAAGTGATTATGAAGACATTAAGGAATTCTTTTCATCTACCGATTGGCAGGAAATGTCAAGTTATGAAAAGAGAAGCTACATGAGCGCGAAAGAAAATTTTCACGCAATGCAAGAGGCAGGTGAGTGATTCAGATCATCAGCTCTTGGGAAGACTTATTAAAGGAATTCTCGTCATTCTTCTCTCCATAGTAGTAAAAATAGTTTTCAAGCTGCATTGTGCTTAATTTTTAGGTCTCTCCCCTAAACCACCCCAATTTATGCGCGACAAGCCGAAGCCGAGAGTGCTAAGAAAGCCGGCTGTGAAGAGGGTTAGGTGCCTAGAAGATGATGATGATGACTTGGATGAGAAAGATTTAGATTGGTCACCCAGAAAGGAAAGCCAGGTAAATTAGAAACATTTTGTCATTTTACCAGCTTTAAGAAGTGTCGAGAATGAAGTGCACATCAGAACGTGTTTCGTTGTCTTTGCAGACCGCAAAATGTACCCGGCCCTCTCGTGCTAAGGCATTTGTCGTGCCAGCAAAAGTGAAGAGGCTGGGAAGTTCGTCTGGGCCGGGTCCGTCCGGGACCGCGACCTGCCAGCCGACGGCAGCTGCCTCTGGGCACGGTAAGGCTCTGGTGCACCCTGTTCCTCTCCCAAGACTCTACTCTCCCGTCCCGCCTGGTGCCTCTCTTTATCTCTACATTACCCCGTGTGTCCCTCGCGTCCTCAGGTTCGGGGCCCCTCCCGCCAGGCGCCGCCCGCTACCCCCAGAGGACCGGCACCCGGGGCAAGGTGTACGCCGAGGACCCCGACCTGGACGACGACGACTTCCTGTGTGAGTGTTAGAGTTAAGACTCTTGGGCTGCTTTCAGCGCACTGCAGTTTGCATTGAGTGTTGTGTGGCCACTGTGTGGCCACGCTTCCTGGTTAACTCCCAGGAGAGCGGAAACACTCCCGCGCGGAATGTGTTAAGTGTCACGTTACCATATTTCCCTCCCGTAGTTTGCGACGACTGCGGGCGCGAGTGGGAGGGCGACTGCCCCGAGCACGGTCCTCTCCAGGTCGTCCCGGACACAGAGGTGAGCAGATACGTATATGCTACGGACCCACCCCTCGGCTGTCAGACTCCTCCTTCACCCTGACTCCTCCCTGCCGGTCCTGCTCCAGGTGGCGGCCGGTGCCCCCGAGCGCGCGCTGCACACGGTGCCCAGCTCCCTGGCGGTGCTGCAGAGCAAAATCCCGGGCGCGGGCATGGGCGTCTGGGCCAAGGAGCCCATCCCACGCCGGGTGCGCTTCGGCCCCTACGAGGGAGACATCACCACCAACCGGGACACGGGCTACGGCTGGGAGGTGAATCTTACGGCCACAACCTCCTCAAAGACCACGGTGTCTCACCCTTTATCATATCTACATTTTTATTTTCTCCGTTTTTAGATCCGCCGCGAGGGCAAGACGGTGCACTGCGTGGACGCGCTGGACGTCTCCCACTCCAACTGGATGCGCTACGTCAACTGCGCCCGGCACGCCGGCGAGGAGAACCTGTACCCCTACCAGCACAAGGGCCGGCTGTACTACCGCACGGTGACCGACATCCCGGCGCACGCCGAGCTCCTCGTGTGGTACGGCGACTCGTACGCCAAGGACCTGGGCATCGACCCCAAGGCGCACCGCGAGCCGGCCGCGGACGCGCGCCCCTACAGTGAGTGGCTCTCTGTGGCACTGTCGGCGTCCTACTTGAACTTCGCGCTTTTACCTCTCTCTTCGTGTCCTCAGCCGGAGCCTTCCCCTGCGAGATGCAGTGCGGCCTCTGCTTCGTGAGCCCGCTGCTGCTGGCCCAGCACCGGCGCTCA
This sequence comes from Frankliniella intonsa, assembly GCA_033675135.1. NCBI lineage: Eukaryota > Metazoa > Arthropoda > Insecta > Thysanoptera > Thripidae > Frankliniella > Frankliniella intonsa. The sequence continues at coordinate 9,548,593 of CM066248.1, forward strand.
GGCCGGTGTTACGCTGAGATCAAGCGCCGGCGAGCGTGCAGTGCGCCCGCGGCAGCGTCTGGGGCAGAGGGACAGGCCGCCGCCGTGTCGTCAGCGCCAGCGCAGCGGACCACCACGCGGGAGAGACCCTACAGCTGCAGCATGCGCACCCACACGGGGGAGAAGCAGAAGCCCTACAGCTGCAGCACCTGCGGGGCTGCGTTTGCTAGAAGCTTCGACCTCCGCACGCACATGCGCACCCACACGGGCGAGAAGCCCTACAGCTGCAGCACCTGCGGGGCTGCGTTTGCTAAAAACTACGACCTCCGCACGCACATGCGCACCCACACGGGCGAGAAGCCCTACAGCTGCAGCACCTGCGGGGCTGCGTTTTCGGATCGCTCGGCCTTCCGTACGCACATGCGCATCCACAAGGGGGAGAAGCCCTACAGCTGCAGCACCTGCGGGGCTGCGTTTTCTGATAGCTCGGTCCTCCGGATTCACATGCGCATCCACACGGGGGAGAAGCCCTACAGCTGCAGCACCTGCGGGGCGGCGTTTGCTAAGAGCTTCCACCTCCGTGACCACATGCGTGCTAAGCACGAACAGAATTCTCATAGATAAGCCTTTCAAAGTACACTGTGAAAAAAATTTCAAAACTGCATACCCCTCTGTAAAGAACTGAACATGTAAGTCTCTTTGTCTTTTACAATGTTATACATCTATCTTTTAAAAAAATGTAAGTTTCTTTCACTATTGGTCATTTACAATTAAGTATTAGTTCCAGTAGATTTTAGAACTTAACTTTGATGACAGAATTAGATTACCCGAATTTTGTTAGATGTTTCTTTATTTTAAGTCCTGAAAAGTAAGCTTAATACTATCCCATACTAGTAGGCTGCTGCCAATTTTTGATTCATTAGTAAATACAAATTTCCTCTCATAAGCCTGAAAATCTGTTTTCACCGTTCTGTTTACAAATTTTTACATTTTGGTTTTGAAATCTTGCTCAGAGCTTCCTTGTGTGTAACCAGAAGCTTTATTTTTTTATCACCATAGAAATTAATACTTTCAAGATAAATATTAGGAAGAAACTGTTGGTGGTACTAGTGTAGCTGTCTATTTCTCAATTAAAAAGTAAATATGCATTTTCATTCAATTATTAGCTTTCAAGGGGCTTCAGGCAATTATTTAACATTTGTCATAGTGTGTGTTATTGGGCTAGTCTATATAAACCATCCCTTGTTTCACTTTGTATCATACCAATCGTCAAGATTTTCAACACTTTTAATGCTCATATTTTTTCCCTTCTTTTCTTTTAGCAAAGAAAGGCTTGCTCTTAATTGCATTTACTTTTGTTTTTAATGCATCCATGTATACCAATTCTTCTTTGGCTAAAGAATTTTGTTTCATATTGGATAAAAGATTTGCCATAAGTGTCAAAATTCAGACGTTATTTTTATGCGTGTGTTTCCCTGATGAAATAAAATGACATTTTACTTCTTTGAAGCTCACTGTGTTTTCGACGCACACTTCTTTGACAAATCTCACAAAAATTTTCGCGTTGCTCGCTCTTTATAATTTTCTTGGGGCTCTCATTCAACAGTTCAACATTGGAAAGCAACACCTCAAAATGCACAAAAATATCCTCAGTGAACAAGTTTTTAAACTGTAATTCGAAGTGGTTTACGTCAAATTGCAATGGTGTGGTGGAGAGAGGGCTTTCAGAGGGGCGCCAAAATGTTACGCCGCGCTTGGCAAGCACAGATTCAAAAAGAGAAATTACATACATCATAACTTTATTTGTATACCTGTACAATCTAAATTTCTGTGCAGACAGAAGATAAGCAAGCTTTCCATTAATTATAATACATCACTTCTGTCAGAGCCTTCATGAGACAGTTAAATTTGAATTTTCTTTCAACATGTGAAGAACTGTGAAAAAAATTTAATTACATTTTCATTACATTGTAATGAAGCAATTTTCATTACAATTCCATGACAAATTTAATGACATTTAATGACAATATCTTTCTTAAAATGTAATGAAATTTCATTGAGCAAGTGTTGTGAAGTGTCATGACATCTTTCTAAAAAAGTAATGAAATTTCAGTGAACAAGTGTTCTGAAACGCCATGACATGTAATGGAATATCACCGCAATTGTGTCGTAAAATGTCAGGACTCATTACTTCAAATGTAATGAAATATCAAGACGGTTCGTGTCACTGTGCGCATTAAATTTGGTAATATACCCTTAGACCTCATGACTATGGTAATCTTTTAAGAGCAAATAATAAAAAAATAAAGTAAATCATTCAATTTATTTCTCAGCAAATGTACATAAAACACCAAAATATCATAAAAACAATAATTGTGAACAATAATATACTAAATATTGAGTATACATATACTCACAATAAAAACTAAACAACATCAAAGTATTGAAAATAGGAAAAAACGGCCACAGGTTTTGAAATAAAAATGTTATTTAAGTAAGTAAAATTTGTTACATGTCAATATATATACATAGCTATATATATATACTACACATAGTCACGTTATTAGAATGAAGAGAACTTTATACTTCGTGACTGCCTGGAAGACAAAAAGAATTTAGCAAAAGGTTAAATTACAAAGGCTGACAGTTTAGAACTCATTTTACTTACCATTGATGACAGCAGTAAAAGTGTTTCTATCTCAAGACACAAGACAGATATTTTTCAAAAGGCCTCTCAGAGAAACATACATTAAAATCCAATAGCCCATGGAGACGTGAATGCTTGCAGTTCATTGGACAGGTTCACAACTTTCGCATTCACATTTCCTGTGTATCTCTTTGGAACTTTGCTGCCTTTCAAGGTGTATATACATTAATTACTTAAAGAATTTATAAATACATCAAAAATGTTTTAAAATTAATGTTTTTGTTTTTTTTTAAATCTGCTTATGATGCATTTGCGTCTAAAGTATGTTGTTTATCTAAGGTTTGGTTTAAGTTTTAGAATTCCATGGTATTAATGTTTTATATCCCATTCTTGCTGGAGGTAATGTAAAATTAGAGTTACTGTACATGTAAGCAGTAATCATTTATATTTAAGTACGTAAGCCCTCCTTACTTTTAGCTTTTGCTTCTAGAGCTCTCGCAACCCCGCCTTTCCACCACTTATCCCCACCCACCTCACCAACTTGTTAAGCTCTATTGGTTTGTTCGTCTATTGGTCTGAATAACAGAAAAGAAGAAAGGCCTATTCTGAAACGGGGTTATCAAATTATAATGATCCGTAAATTTTAATATTTTCTAGAAAAGTACAAACATTTGAGTAAAAAACCACACAAACTAATGTAAAATAATGCATTACAAAAACCTGTATTATTCAAATAAATCTTAACGCAAGCGTGCCGCGCCCGTCCCGGCCCGACGGCTGGCCGGCGGGGCGGCGCTCACATGGCGGGCAGCTCGACGTAGTCGCGGTCCGCCCAGGCGTCGTCCGGCGGCGGGGTGGCGGCCCCCGGGGGCAGCTGCTCCAGCAGCGGGCGGCCGTCGGCGCCGAGGCCCAGGTAGCTGAGCAGCAGCGCGGGGGGCGGCAGGCCGTGGGGCAGCGCGTTCTGCGGCACCGGGACGTCGTCCGTCTGCCACTGCCAGTGCGACAGCTTGCTCAGCTGGAAGCCCTGCCGGAGGGGAACGGAGGGGTCATGAGCGGGGTGGGGTGCGGCACCGTATGGGATGTCATTCCATCCCACGGTTGTCTTCATCCCGAGCTAAATTCCTCTCTGATAAAACACTGACCGCGGCCACTATGTGGTCACGCTCGCAGAGGATAAAATCGCCCTGCGCTGTGTTTTTTTGTCCAGGCCAGGGCTGGCTCACCTCGGGCAGGCAGTGGCGCTGCTGGCAGTAGTACGCCCCGGACGAGTCGCTGTGGCACCAGGTGCCGTCCGGGAAGTAGGCGTTGACGCCCATGTCGTTGAGGTCGAGGCGCGGCGTGTAGTACGAGCCCGTGTCGCGCCGCCGACAGAAGATGGCGCACGACATCCACAGGCGGCCTGCGCGCCCACAGGAAAGACTAGCTGCAGCAGGCTCTACAGGCTAAGAAACGGACGGCGGGACTACCCAGCGGCGGGACGTTCCTCACTGTCAGCTCCAGGCGAAGAGGAGAGGACGGTAGGCAGAGGTGGCAGAGCGGGCGGCTTGGATTTAGGACATGCAAGGTGAGTGGCACCTGATTCTCTCCCGATCAAATAATGCAAACATGCCATTGGGGCGGGTGAAAGGTGTTTCTTGACAAAAGCGTCAAATACCGAACGGGTCCGCCTACGCTGGGCCGCTCAGGAGGCATACGTATCTTGCTCGTGAGGCGCCTGCATACCTTGCTCGTAGGGCGCCTGCATAGCTTGCTCGTTCGGCGCCTGCACGCCTTGCTCGTGGGGCGCCTGCATACCTTGCTCGTAGGGCGCCTGCATACCTTGCTCTTGGGGCCCCTGCATACCCTGCTCGAAGGGCGCCTGCATACCTTGCTCGTGGGGCGCGTGCATACCTTGCTCGTGGGGTCCCTGCATACCTTGCTCGTGGGGCGCGTGCATACCCTGCTCGTAGGGCGCCTGCATACCTTGCTCGTGGGGCGCCTGCAGCCCTGCACCGGTGGGGTCCAGGTCCGGCAGCAGCGACGCGAAGTGGCGGCACTGCGCGCTCGCGTACTCCACCACGGTGGGGCGCCGGGCCTTGGGGCACACCTGCGAGAGAGGCGGTCGTGTCGCGTCACTGCGTCCCCGTCTCTGTCCGTCACTGTGACGCGCGCGGGGCGATGCGACGGCACAGACACACACTCACGTTGTCGTCCTTGCACAGCACCACGTCCACGCTCGAGCCCTCGCAGCCCTCGTCCGTGTTCACCGGCCGGGGGTTGGTGCACGACCGCCGCCGCTTCTGGAAACCTGGGAAAGTGGGAAACATCCTGGACTCATCGACAGCACTAGCCATTCATCTCTGTCCCCCACCCTCTCTCCCTCTCGCAGCTCGTGCGCGAGAGCACGGCTAGTGCTGCCGATGCACCTGCCCCTACCTCTGGCCTTGGCGATGCAGCCGGACTGGCAGGGCTCGGAGCGCCACGGGCTCCAGCCGCCGCGCACCACCTTGGTGGGCTTCTTGCGCTTCATGGGGACGCACTGGCCGCCCTGGCACCACTGCAGCACCGGCCAGGGGCACGTTAATAGGTATACAAATTATTGCAGAAATAAGAAAAATAAATTGCAGTCGACACGACGCGATACCTTTCCCGTTCCGCAGCTCGTGCCCGTGAGCGCGGGGCCCGCGAAGTAGAAGCCGGAGCGGTGTGGGGTGCGGCACTGCAGGTTGTCGCAGATGTCCTGGGGACACGGGAGCGAGACAGGTTAGCCTGGGGTTATTTTGACAGTGTACCCGTGCCTCGCCGCTCTGTGCGGGTGGGCGGGGTCCTGGGCACGCATACCGCCAGGCGGGCCGGGTAGCGCAGCTCGGCGTCGTGGTCGCGGAGCAGCATCTCGCACTGCTTCTTGGCGCTCCACGCCTGGCCGGGCTCGTCCTTGTACATGGCCATGTGGTCCATGTCCTTGGGCGGCGCGCGCGGCCGGTCCATGAGGCAGTCGGCGTTCGCCTGCTGCAGCACCTCCATGGAGCACGTCGACCAGACCGTCTCGCCCTGGGTGGACAGGGAGAGGTGTGCCCATTGTATCGACAGCTGTATTCATTTGAGGCCTGCTTCTCAACTTAGGTGCGATAGAGAGACAAATGACTAAAGCTGTCGATGGAGAGCATCGTGTGCATAGTGCGACAGATAGGGAACAGGAGGCGACCTCCATGGTGGAGTCAGGAGCGCGTACCTGGGTGCCCCGTGACGGGGACATGATGAAGCCGTCCTTGGGGCAGGTGTTGCTAGTGCTGTCGTGGTGCATACCTAGGCTGCAGGGGAGTAAAACAGAACGTGTGATACACCATTCGAACGCAAAATTTCGCGCACGAAAAATCAAACATAATTTAATTTCTCCTTTTGCGGCCGGCCGTAGGTCTCACTTGTGTCCGATCTCGTGCGCCAGGATGTACACGGAGGTGAAGCCGGCCGAGGGGTAGGGCTTGCCGAACACGTTGACGGTGCCGAGCTCGGCGATGACGCACGCGTACCGGTCCAGGCAGACGCCGCCCACCGTGGCCAGGCCTGCGGGTCGGACAGCGAGAGGAAGGGGGTCATGGAGGAGCCCAGGGTCCTGACAGCGGGAGGAGGGGGGCAAGGACTCGACACTCACCCATCGTCACGCCGCTCTTGCGACCGTTTTCGTAGGCGAAAAAGTCCAAGCTACAAAAGTAATACAAAAATAAGCAATATTACGGGATGCAGGGAAATATTGGAAAACTAAAGTAGTCGAAAGAAGATGTGGTGGCGTGGTCCTAGAGGCCTACCCGGACACGTAGAGCCCCATGTCCCAGTGGTGCGGGTCCTCGTCGCCCGGGGGGTTGTGCCGCTCGTTGTACTCGCAGAAGGAGTCGAGCAGCGGGCCGCGGTCGCCCTGGTGGTGCGGCAGGTCGCGCGGCTGCGCGCGGAACAGCTCCAGCCGCACCAGGGCGATGTCCACGGGCCGGCCCAGGCTCGGGTGGTGGTACAGGGCCTGCACCTGCACGCGGGGGAGCACACGCGTCAGGGGCAGTGCTGCCGGGACAGTAGGCAATCAGTAGCCCAAACACGGTGCCTGCCTACTGGGCAACATACACGCACCTCTGCTCAGTATATTGCCTAGTAGGCAGCCTGCAGTTGTACCTTCTTTACTCCACCGTGCTAGGAGAACTTAATGCCTACTTTGATGGCAAAACAGGTCATAGGGACTATTGGCTAGCGAGGGTTGGGCGCCTGCCAGGTAGGCAATCTGTCAGAAGGTGGGACACCTGCGCGATGCCGTTGGCCTACCCCGCGTTGCGCAGGTGCTTCCCCGGTGCTCACCCCGTTGAGGTAGGCCAGGACCATGTCGCGCAGCTGCCTCTCGTCGTTCGACACGAAGGGCGCGAACAGGCGGTACGCCGCCTCGTCCAGGAAGAGGGCCGTCTCCAGCACGAGGCGGGCCTGCGCGCCGCCGCGCGCCTGCTGCCGCTGCTGCTGGGTCTGAATGCCCACGTAGCGGTTCCTCGCAGAGAGGACGGCCTCCACTTCCTGGTGCTCGACTATGCGAAATAGAGATGGATTAGCTTACTGCGCCCACGAGCTGCATACGAGTTCCTAGTAATGGGCTTAGACTTTTTACATGTTGCTATTTATCTCAAGTCACCGGTGTCATATAATTAATCACTGAAAAGGCAGTACAGTACGCAGTTGACCCTATGCCGGAAACGCAGCGCGAGTCGCTTCCATTTAAACAAAGAACTGCGGGCGAGTCGGGCCATTATTTCTGTGAGGCATTCTGCCGGTGGTGTATGTGACCGCACCTGCCCGCGAGACATTTTCATAATGACCTTAAACTCGCAGTGCATCACTCAGCACTCCCTCCGCGCCCGCATCGCAGCCCCCCCCCCCCCAAATGTCCCCCCCTCCCGACCCGCCTCGGCACCAGGTGCGAAATAGGGGCGTTCCGCAGAAAATTATCGCAAAGCCAATGACCTTCACAAGACACCCCCCACTACCTTCTCGCAAGTGGCGTACTGTACCGACCTGCGTCTCCGTCGGAGAACAGATGGCTGTGGCGCTCTAGCGGCAGCCTCTTGATCAGGTGCGGGACCCGGCCGCTGCCGCTACCGTCACCGTCCGCGAGGCCGTTCCCGCCGTCCTCGGCTTCGGCCTCGGCCAGGTGCGCGTGCAGGCGCTCGGGCAGCGGCCAGATCTCGAGGGACTCGTTGCCGCGCAGGACGAGGCCGTGCACGGTGCCAGGGCGGCAGAGGCTGAGCGCTGCCACCATGCCGCCGGTGCCGGGGCCGGGGCCGAGGCCGGGCTCGTCCCGGTGCAGGAAGTGGCAGCGGGGCGCGGCCTTCAGCGCCTCGGCCTCCTCCGCGTCGAGCGCGCCGCCGCCGCCGCGCAGGACCACCTTGAAGCTCGGCGCGACGAGATGGCGGTTGCGGCGCAGCATCAGCCCCACGGGGCTGTGCAAGATCACGCGGTGAGTGGCGGCGCGCAGCGCGCAGGGGAAGCAGGCTTCAACTTCAGTCGAATATTTCCAGTAAACTAGCATCAACTTTAATGGGCCTCGGCAAACTTTGATGACCTTTCAAGAACCTCGTTTAAGAGATCAGCGACTTTGAAATTTCGGTGAACTTCAGCGGCGTAGTTCACGAACTTCTACCTTGGGTCGGTGTAAAGCGTTTTGGGGCCTAATTCGTCCTGGTGCACACGACACAGTCCCTCCCCTCCCCGACCAGAGTCGCCTCACCTGCCGAACGCGTGGAACTCGTAAGGGAAGGCCGCGCCCTCGGCCTCCTCGCCGTCGCCAGCCTCCACGGCCTCCACGTCCTCCAGTTCGACGGGCGCGGGGTGCGCCGCGGGCAGCAGTACCACCTGGTAGTCGGGCAGGTCCTCGGCGAGGCTCTGGCCGAACAGTCGCAACAGCTCCTCGGGGGTCAGCAGCTCGTGCAGGCTCGGCTGTAACCCACGCATTTGGAGAAGTGTGAATTTCTCCACAGCCCCTCGTTGGTGTAGGGTCCCCTATCAAGTACCGGGCTTAGAAAAAAAAACACACACGTACGATCAGCCTACTTTACGGGCGCCGGGGTGCCTTCCGGCGAGAGCCGCGCTACGCAAGCCCGCATACTGTTACGTGATTTGTGACACACCCCACACATCTCTGAGACCGTAGAAAAAGTACCACAAAAGGCACTTACGGTGCGCGCGGCGGCCAGGGTCCCGCCCAGCAGGACCAAGGCCAGGAGCAGGGCCTTGGCCGAGGCTCCCGGGGACAGGCGGGACTCCGGCATGGTGTCGGGGCGGCGGCTGTCGGGCGAGTGGCGGCCCCGGGGAAGTAGCCTCACAGGTGGCCGGTGACGCCAGGGCGTCCGGGGGGGAGCGCGCGCAGGGGCAGCGACCTGGCGCCAGGCAGGCCCCCTGCAAGGGGCGGGGCGGGGAGGAGGGAGGGGCCGACGGGGAGGTGGCCGCCCACGCCTGGGTCCTCGCCGGCAGGTGTTCTGGAACCGGCGGGGCGGGGCGGGGCGGGGCGGGGCGCGGCGGGTTAAGCTCGCGAATGGCTAGGCTAGATGCGGGGCGTCCGCTGAGGCGGGTACAACGAATCCTTTATTGCACCCCCTATACGATAACTGGCGGCGAATGCACCACGGCTCGCCACGCCGCTGTATCTACATGCATTAAATGGCTTGTTCGCGTTGTCGCGCGCAGACCCGGGCTCCCCTCCTCTGACATGAACTATTTTTTTTTTGTGTTCCTTTATTTTATCGAGACATTTTTATCAGCGATTTCGACAACGTCACAATACTCAGTGGCGACGTAACTCGCACAAAATATCGGTTACGGACTCCACAGAAAAAAATCGTACTGGCGGTACTCGCATTGTTCTATTTTAAACAGCGATGCCGATAATGAGAAGAAAATAAAACGGTTTAGAATCGATTTTTTCTTGAGAGTTGCCAAACTAGGCCAAAACCCCGCAGGAAAGAAAGGCAGTCGAATTCGATCACAACCACCGGTCTTACCTGGTGGTCACCTGACCGAGAATACCCCGCGCCCCGCCGGGAGAACGCGTGGTGTACCGACCGCACTGCCCCTCCCACCCCAGCCGGCCTGTAAGTTGCCTGCGCTATTTTTACAAACGTCCGTGGTATTTTCGTGCACCGCCCCGCCCCGCCCCGCCCCGCGCCGGCGCGCAGGTCTGCGCTCAGGAGCGGCCGCCGCAGGGCGCAGTGCGAGGAGCAGCCCGCCATGGACGTGCTGACCGCGGCCGCCGACATCAGGAGCGTTTTATTCGCCACCGAAACCGGCGCTGATAACGGCTGAAGCAGTGACCTACTCCGGATACCGCCGGCGGGGTCCCCGCCCCAGTCCCCGTCACCCCTGGGCGCTGAGCGACTGGGGCAGGGCGCGCTGACAGTCAGCAGACGTGAGTACTCGGGGCGGGGCGGGGCGGGGCGGGGCGGGGCGGGGCGGGGCGGGGCGGGGGGGGGCGGGGCGGGGAGGGGCGGAGGGGATGGCGCGGACACGACCGAGCCGCCTGGGCCATAACGATTCACGATCGGCCGGCTGGCCGGCCGGTGGCGCGGGAAGCAGGACAACAACGCCGTCTGCCAGCCCGGGCCCGCGTCTGCCCCGCCCCGCCCCGCCCCGCCCTGTCCCCTGACCCGCGTACGACGGCGGCGCTGAGGGGCGGGGTGCGGGGCCGCGGAGGAGACGGCCGCGCCGTATCGATAAGCTTCGGAGAGGAGGAAAACAAAACAACGATGCGTGGAGCATGCTGAAGCGTGCCGCGCTGCGCCGCCGGGGCGAGGCGGGGCGGGGCGGGGAGGGTAAAAAATAAAGCTTAAAGTCGTGATGGTCTTGTCGGGTTGAGGAACTCGCCACGATCCACTTCCGGTATTTCCGCACTGACCAACATTCGGCTCTGCCGTCCGAGTCACGCCATTCGTAGGCCGATCTCGCGGGGCGATGCATCCCGGCGTCGACCGCGGGCGTCAGGAGCGGGGGCGGGAGCAGGCGGCGGGGGCGGCGCGCGCGCCCGTCATGGGGGCGGGCGCCGGGGGCAGAGGACCGCGCAAGGAGGCCGGCATCGTCGTCAACCTCTCCTCGGGGAATATCCGCGGATGGTATGTTTGGCTCGGATTCGAAAGCCTATGCCTGCGAGATATTCTGCGGTGCCTTATTGTTTTAAGTCCCAGGGAATTAGTATCACGTCCCGTTGAGACTCCGCGTGTTCGTAATCATGCTAAGGCAGGAATGCGTCGGCGTCGGTGTGTTGCAGGCGTACTCAGTGCAGCATGGCGGGGGCGGGGCCGGGGGCAGAGGCGGTGCGCTCGGGGTCCCCGCCCGCAGCGCCGGCGCCGACTCTCCGGCCCGAGTCTAAGGGCCCACACGGGGCAACCGGGGACGGTACGTATGTAGTACAGTAGTGTAGTGGAAAACTGAAACTGAAATTCCAAGTCGATAAATGTCGTTCAGGTGAGTTGATTTTTATCGCACACTTGTAGGTGTGCGACAAACTATTCACACGAGCGGCAGTCCATTCATACACTTGCAGATATGCGAAATGTTTTACAGCTATAGCTTGGAAGTGTAAGAACGGGCCGTCGCTTGTGTGAGTAGAATACGTCGCAATCCTACCAGTATGCGACAAATTCACTCATCTGCAAGTGAGTGACATTCGTATACTTGGACTTCCAGTGTAAAAGTGCACTGCACGGTATGAGGAGTGGTTGTTTGGGCGGAATGAAGTCAGACGCTTGTCGCGGCCGGCAGCTGGAGACGCCCTGGTGCCGCCCGTGCTGTCCCTGCCCCCGGAGGCCCTGGCGCACGTCTTCTCCATGCTGGAGCCGCTGGAGGTGGTGACGGCCAGCCAGGCGCACCCGGGCTGGCTGGAGGTGGCCAACCACCTGGTGCTGGTGCCGCGGGGACACCTGGCTGTGCGGCTGGACGATGGCCGCGACGGGCCCACCGCCCCCGTTGAACTGCCGCGGCTGCCCGTCCACACGCTGCACCTCGTGGGCGTGCAGCCCCGCGGCGTGCACGGCGTGCGGGCCGCGCTGCAGAGCCTCGCCACGACCATGCGGCTCGACAACGTGAGCGTCGTCTGGCTGCACGAGGAGGGCGTCGCGGACTGCGACGTCGTCCACCGAACGGAGGCGTGCCAGGTTAGTGCCAGGACACCCGCATTATTAGGGATTTTTAAGAAAAAATGCCTTATGACTTTGAGTGCTACGCGACCACAATATGGTCTTACAATTTCATTTTGTTATAAATATTGTGCGTATGTGGCGAGACTATGTTCTCCAATTAACTTTCACCCTATTCACATGATACAGCGCGCCTCCCTGTACGCCATCATGGACCTCTGCCCCAGCGTGACGAGCCTCAACTTCTCCAACGTCCGCCAGAGCGCGACGTACGTGCGGCTCATCGTGGACGCGGGCCCGCGGCCCAGCTTCCGCTCGCGCTTCGTGTTCACGGAGCTCAGCCACCACGCGACCAGCGTCCTCGGCGCCCTGGACGAGCTGGGCGCCTTCTTCGAGGAGACGGTGGTGACGGTGTGGCGGCCGCAGCTGTCCGTGACCGCGTTCTACCCGCACTACTGGGAGCCCGGCGGCGACCTGCGCCTGCCCTACCCGTCCGAGGTGCGCAAGCTGTGCCTGTACGGCTCGGGCCTGCAGGCGGCCGCCTACCGCACCGTGGGCGGCATGGCGGCGCTGCAGGAGCTGCGGCTGTGCGACGCGGACGGCCTGGGCGACGACGCGCTGCTCGCGCTCGCCACCCGGGTGCGCCGCCTGCGCAGGCTCGCCGTGCACGACGCGCCCGCCGTGTCCTCGGAGGGCTGGGCGGCCGCGCTGCGCGGGCCCGGGCTGCGCCACCTGGAGAGCCTCGAGGTGGCGGGCTGTCTGCAGCTGGACGACGACGCGCTCGGGGCGCTGCAGGTGAGGGGACGGCCTCCCCAATGTAGGAGGAGTGCGAATTTATATTCGACAATTGTCCCTACAAGTGTGTGAAATTCCTTGCAAAATTCGCACCTTATCTTTACTTTTTGCGAAATTCACAAACTTGGGTTCTGCCCTCTTTAAAATGATAACTGCATACAGTGGCAGCGTTGCGTTACACACACTCTAACGCCCCTGTGCAGGCCGTGGACGCCCTGGAGGAGCTGACGGCCGTCGCCCTGGACCTGGAGGGCTGCGCCAAGGCTAGCGGCGCGGCGGTGGACGCGCTGGCGGTCGCCTGCCCCAACGTCGAGTCCCTCACGCTCGTCGTGGCCTTCTCGCCCAGCCTGGTGGACGCCCTGGAGCGGGCACCGTCCCTGTTCGCGCGCCTCCGCCGGCTGTCGGTGCGGGTGCAGGGTTCCGGCTGGCCGGGCAACCCCAAGGAGGCCATCGCGGGCGTGGACCGGCTCAAGCGACGCCTGCGCGCGGTCTGCCCGCCCGCCGTCCACATGGACGTCAGTCTCACCTTCGTCAAGCTGGGCATGGCCGTGTCCAGCATGCCGGAGCACGACCACTGAGCTCCGGTGAACGTCGGAGGTGCTCGGGCGGTCTACCCTTCCACGCGACCCCCGCCCCCGCACCGGGGTCGGTGGATACTTATCTAGTCAAGTTCTGTGGCCATAATATTTCGAATAGTATTTTCAAGTCATCTCCTTGACTATAGCTGTGATATTAACTGTGTAGTAACACATTTGTTAATTTTATGTATTTATTATTATTACGACGAATTTAGGCGATTGAAGGCCTAGGTACAAAAATATGGAAGTTGATAGCGATGGAATTCTGATGTAACGGTCTAGGTTTGACCAGCGAGCAAGGTTGATTGAGTAATAAAATAAGAAAAACAATTTTGTTTTTGTTTTTGTTTTTCTTTATTTTGTTGTTTTAAATGTTTTTCCGTTTTTTTTTTAGTTTGGATGGACAGACAGGGCAGGCAGTGGCTGTTACAGGCGCGCGCCACGCCACGCCACGCCCTAGCCGGAGCGGGCCGTCCTCCGCAGGTACTGGGCCGGGAAGCACTCCGGGAAGGGCTGGAGGAGGCAGTCCTTGCGGCCGCGGCAGCCGCTCAGCGGGCACGAGTCCTGCAGGCCGTTGCGCCGCGGGCACTCGCAGCGCCGCTGCACCCGGCCCATCCGCACCTCGGCCTGGGCGGCCACCGGGGCGCGCGCCGGCCACTCCTGTGCGGGCACGACGGAAAGCAACGGCTCAGAGGGCGTCGATGAAGCTGTCGAGGAGCCGCAGGCTCTGCGCGCTCGTCACGCTGCCGGGGCCCGCGAGCGTCGGGCTGGGCGGGGAGGCCGTCATCTGCGAGGGGAGCGTGAACCACGAGTGCGGGAGAGGCCTGGAGCGCGGCCGCAGGCTGTCCTGCTGCCGCTGGCGCACGCGCGCCTCCAGGAGGGCCGCCGCCGCCGTGCACCGGGCCTCGTTGGCGTCGCGCTGCCGGCGGCCGCCCCCGCGGCACTGGTCGCCTGGCGAGGCCTCCGTGTCCTGGACGACGGCCTCGTCCTCGTCGGGCAGGATGCTTCGCCACGGGGGCCTCCTGCGCATGCGCGGCGATGGTCCCGCCGGCGCCGGGGCCCGTGTGCGCCGCCGCGGGGGGACGCGCGGGGGCGGCGGCGCCGCACTCGCAGCGGGTGGCGTTTCTGCCTGGCCGTCGCCGGGGAGCGCGCCACGCCACTCAGGCCGGCGTCGAAGGGGTGGCGTCGGCGGCGGCCGCGCGGTCTGCGGCTGGCGCCGTGCCTGAGGGGGTGGCGTGGTCGGCGCGGAGGCCGGGGCCGACCTGCTCGCGCCCCGCTCCGTCGCACCGGACGACTTCCGCGCCCTGCGCTTGACGCGCGTGAACCTCCGACGGAAGTTGCTGATGCACGGGACGACGGGCTGCGTCGTGAGCACGCTGAGGTCCGGGCCGATCTTGCGCCGCGGCGACAGCGCCGGAGCGGTGACGGGCCGGCCGGCGCCGCCGGAGCCGACGGAGCCACGACGGCTGGAGGACGTGATGACGATGCGCGGCCCGGGGCCCGTCCTGGGGCTCTTCCTGGTGCCCCTGGGCACGCCGGGGGACACACCCGTGGACACGCCCGGGGACACGCCCGTGGACACGCCCCTCGCGACGCTCTTGGGGCGGCGCTCCGCCGTCGCCTCCTGCTCCGCCGCCCGCGTGGCCGCCTCCACGGCGCGCCGCGTCGCCTCACTCAGGATGACCTTTTTGTAGAGCGACAGCCACGACGACCTCTGACGAGCGTGGTCCTCCGGGACGGCGGACACCGGCTGCGCCTGGGAGTCGCTCAGGCTGTCCTGTTCGCCGGCTGGGTGCGGGTCACCGGCCGGGACCTCCGGTGGAGTCGTCGGGGCAGCCTCCCTGTCCTCGTGCTCCTGGCGCTCGCTGGTCTCGGGGACCACGTCCTCCTTGGACGAGGCCGCCGACAGGTTCTGCGGCGATGTGACGATGCTCTCCAGGTCCACCGGTCGGTCCGCGGGGGCCGCGGCCTGCGGCTGAGGCGCGTCCTCGCAGCGCGGGGCTGCGCGGGTGGGGGTGCGGGCGACATAGCGACAGCGCAGCGTGGGGACGGCGACGGGTGGGCGGCGCGCCAGGTCCCACGGCGGCTGCAGGGCGCTGGTCAGGGAGCCCGTCACGGAGCCGCTGAGCGCGCTCAGCCTCCTGCTGGTGGCGGCGGAGAGCAGGCTACCGCGAGGGCCGGCGCCGGCCACCAGCGGCCCCCAGCGCAGCGAGGTGGGCAGGCGCACGGGCACGGGCGGCCGCAGGCTGGCGCTCACGTGCACGGCCCTGGCCGCGCGGTACGCCAGGGTCAGCTGGTGACGCAGCAGCACGCTGGACGCCGCGAGGTGCGCGTCGACGGCCTGCCCCGCGCGGGTCTTGGACACGCTGGCGACCGTGGGCCGGGCGTACGACGCCGCGCCACCGCCGCCGCTGCTCACAGACGCGCGCCGGCGCCGGGGCGGTGGCGGCGGCGTCGCGGTCTCGGCGTCGCACCGCTTCCGCCTTCGGCGCCTATGACGACGCGCCCCGCCCGCCCCTGCGCCCGCCCCGTTGCTCCGCCGCGGGGCTCGCGACGGGCGCGGCGCGGGGGTCTGCATGTCGCGGGGGAGGCTGCGAGGGCTGTGCTTACTGGAAAGGGACGCAGGGCACGCTCACAGCCTCGGCACCGCCCGCACGAGGCTGCTCAAACCACCGGCAGCGCGCCGCACCCTTGAACCAGGAGGCTTACCGGGCAGGTGCACGAGTTGGCGATCGCCACCAGGGGTGGTGCGCTGGTTTTGCCTTTGCCGTCAGGTGCGCATACGCTGCTCATAGTACTGTGGGGCAACAGAAAAGAGGCGTTTTTTGTTACTCCTTTAGTTTCCTGTAAGATACGTGTCAGTGGGCTGCATCTGCGCCTGCCGGGTAGGCAACGTGCATATAGGTGTGCGACGGTGTTGCCTAGCACGCAGGCGTAGATGCAGCCAACTTCTGTGTTTCGGCTATTTATTGCCTGCTTGTCTGGAGACACCTATACATGTTGCGGCGCGAGCAGACTTTTAGACAAGACTTTGGATCTACCTGGCGTCGAGGATATTTGCCAGGTCCCGGAGTTTCTGGACGAGGGCTGCGCGGTTCTCTGCCATTTTCGCTTTTGTCTGGTTTTGATTAATTGATTGATTTGTCCTAGTGTCACTTAAAAGTCACTTGAAGATTTAGAATGTGTTGAGTCGAAATGGGAGGGGTTGTGCGCGCGGAGTTGGGCCCACACAGCGGAGGGTGTATCCCTAGCAACGGGCAAGGCGGGTGTCAAAACGCAACAGGCGGCACGCTACTGTGCGCATGTTGTTGTTGATGTTGTCGTTGAGCTCACCGTCCTCAGCTCATGTAGGCGTGCAGGGCTTGCAGCAGGCGGGTGGGTAGTCGTAGCGGCAGTACTCCGGGGTGCGGTCGGGCAGCGCGGCGTACTTGGTGAGCTGCTTGCGGCCGAGCGCGCACTGCGGGTAGGGCAGGGCCGCGCAGCCGCTCTCCTGGTCCGCGCCCTGCATGGTGTTGGCCAGCATGCACCGCCACGACAGGCACGAGTCCTGCAGCCCGTTGCGCTTGACGCAGTTGCACACCGGGTAGTGCCTGCCGCCCCGCAGCTCCGTCTTCATCTGCGGCACCCGCCTGGCGGGCCCCGGGTACAGCTCCTGTCAGCAGGCGCCAGGCGCCAGCGTCAGGCGTACGTCCGGGAACAGCGAGGAGTCAACTATTTTTTATTTTTTTATTTTTGTTCCACTGGGTGGTTTAGAAAAATTGAAGAAAAAAAAATTAGAAATTTTAAATTTAAGAAATTAGAAAATTTTTAGAAAGTCTGGAAACCTCATTTCATTTGTAAATAAAAAATTCAGTCCTCTGGGGAGTGGCTACCACCTGCCCGAGGCGGCTCGGGCAGCATTGCTAGAGAAAAGTGGGCGATAAGTAGTCCAGGCACAGCGGAGTGAAGCTGGCTGCATCTGCACCTGCGTCCTCCTTCCCTTCCTCACCAGGTTGACGTACAGCTGCCCCATGACGCGCTGCCCCGTGGCGTACAGCGGCAGCCTCCTGCCCTGGGCCGGGGTGGCGCAGTCGCGAGGAGCCGGGGTGGCGGGCTACGACGCGACACGGGGGAAGTCCGCATGAGGCGGGCGTTAACGCGAATTGCACGCTATAGGGCGCTCGTGTGGGTTCTCTTTGATTCCGTCTTTTTTAACAGCATGATAAAGTTGCCCACCGAACACATGTCATACTTGACTTTTGTAACAACTCTTCCACTCACCACATTTTGCTGGTACGGGACGCAGCAGCACGAGAGCGGCTCGTTCCTGTAGGGGGTGGGGCGGAGCGCATCAGTACAATAGCGGTGAGTGCACTGCGCCCAGCAGGACCGTGCGCGGCGTGAATACTCAACACTTACAGAACGGCCTCCCCTAGTTTGTTAGTAAGTGCCCGAATGTCATCCATATTATTTTTTATTTTAAATACAGAGATGTGGAGAACTTGAAAATTTTAAAAGTTGTAATCTAAATTGGTGATGAGTGTTACTGTAAGGCAGGTTGTGCCCTGTCCATTGTTGCTTGGCATCCTTGTGCATTCTTGTAATATCCTTCCTTGGAAGTGTATACCAGTGTATACAAGACAATGTGTAGAAGTTATAGACGCTGATAGCTAATAATGCAATTCAATAAATTAATGTCTTTTCATCTTCTTCTTTTTAGAAAAGTAATTGAGGTTTGTCACAAATGTGTTACAGGTACATCTGTGAAAGTTGGGGCAGTTAGACACAAGGATCAATTACTTTTAAAGTAACTTATATTTAAAATTAATTAATAGAGAACCTTTTCAGCACCACACACATAATATGAAAACAAAATTACAACACACCAACAAAATCATCTTCAAAAGCAGTTGAAATAAAATAGAACACCATATTCAACGGCTCTCTGCAAGGTCCTTCCGTTCATGGTTGTTCCCGCTCAACTTTTTTCTTTAAAAAAAGGCCCAATGTAGCTGGAAAATATTTGCTTGAGTGCTCCCCTCCCATTGCATTTGGATTTGGTGTGCTGTGCTGGGTTGACCAAGATTGATTCGGTCCTTCCTGCCAAAATAATAATTATGTAATTTTAAAATGCTGAACTAGCGATACATTAATACATGTAAATTGGCATAAGTTGAATGTTAACTCACATATCACACGATGTCCCATTTTTTTTCCTTTAGTGGTAAATACTTTATAATGCATTCTTTGAACTGTTGGCAGTAATATAATGGTACAATACCACTAATAAAAATAATGTAACTCCCAGCACATTGGCAAATATTGCTAACTGAACGTCGGTGATCATGGTGAAATCCTGCAACAATATTAAAACAATGTTAAAACAATGCTGCCATCGCTAAATGATGGTATGCACTAACTTTGAGTCTAAGAAATGAACCGATAACCAAGAATGAGTATGTATTGTAAGAGAAACTATGATTAGAAATCTGCCCTGACAGATAGAATATTATGCAGCGCTGTTTTACGAGCTCAATTATCCCACAGGTATTGCATAACACATTGGTTCATTCAAACCACACATCGATTAATTAGATTTAGACAAGGATGGGCGGTATCCCAGCCTCGCCGGCAGTGTCAAATAGTTGAGGTAAGTGCAATCAATAAGCTTGAGAGGTCCTAAACAATGTATAATCTTGATCGCAATATATGTAGACCACACGTTTCTTCCATTAAAAATAAAATATTCAAGATACAGGACGGTATAATATTAAACTCACCTAGTTTTCTGCTGCAAATTACGTGGCAACAACACCAACGGCGTAATACAACCACTAAAATGTCAACACAAGAAGCAAGCAAAGAATAAGAAACACGTCACAGCCTTCCTTCGAGAAGGCTGTTTTCGAAATACGTGCTGCCATCTGTTATTGCTATCCGTAAACGCCCATTTCCAAGCGAGGGGTGCGGACGAAACGCATCAGAAACCTCGTTTCTCGTTTTCCGTGGCGGGCGCGCCATCTTGGATTTACGCCGGCACAGCGCTGATTTTACAAGGAATTTTGGACCAAAGTTACCGCATATTGAGCTCTGCTCTATTTTGTTATCTGTAAGGAAGACCCCTAACTCCTCAATCATTCGACTCCGGAATGCAGTAGGTACGAAGAAATCCACCGGTGAAGAGCGCCGTAGGCTTGTTGAAGGTATAATGGCGCATGGAACGGCTAGGCTTGTCTGAGTTTACCCCGAGTTGCATTCATTTCCCTCGATTTGCCTGGTTTGCCGAATTTCTCAAGTATAGTATTAACATAGATCTGTGAGCTGTAATCTATATTTGTGCGGTAAAGCTATTCGTTGGGCTATCAAATCTGCCAACAAAGTCGAGCTGCAAGTCATGGCCTACTGGATTTATGTAACTTTTGTCGTTTCGGAAGGTTTCACTAGTCTTAATTACTCTGAGACTAAATTGGGAATTAGTGCGGCATTGCTCCAGTTTGCTCACAATTGATCGGGTAATTCAGTTTTGGTCTGCTTCGGCAGTGTTTTGGTTCCACCCTAGTGGTGGGATGGGCCGCCACATAACCTGTCATAGACCACACCGATCAATTTCTTGTGCGCTAACAGTTATTTTTACCCTCAAAGGAATTAATAGTTTTGATGATACCTTTCGAGGTACCCTTTTAAAAGCTTGATTAACTCTGACATGTTGCAGAATGAGCTATGTTACAGAGATAGGCTTTATCTGTTGGGCACATTTTAACCTAGCCTGTCTAACTTGATCTTGATTCCCTTTAACTCTGGCTATAATTTGTAAATTGTGTGTTACTCATCAATGAAACTATTGTGATGTTGTGTGCCCTGTGGATGAAACTATCCTTTGAGAGAGTTTATGGGTTTTGCTCTTTGAATGAAAGCTAAATCTGTTGTGAAAGGTTTTATTCTTCTTATTGTGACATTATTATCTAGTTTGCTGCCTTAAAAAATTTTATTTAGTTTTTTCAAGCTAATTATTATGGACATCCTTTGAATTGTTTGACAGGACACATTTTGCAAGCTTATGTTGGGCGCCAGCTGCTTGATAACAACTTTTCCTCTATTGAAAGTTTTCAACCCTTCATCCGCAAAATGGCACTGCCCAGTAGGGCACGAGTGTATGCAGAGGTGAATTCTCACAAGCCCCGTGATTACTGGGATTATGAATCATATGTTGTAGACTGGGCGTAAGTTAATTGACTTGTCTGTCTTACTTTTATAAATGTGTCTTGTAGCTTAGATTAATGAATGTATAATCTTATTTAAGGCAACAAGATGACTACCAGTTAGTGCGAAAACTTGGAAGAGGGAAGTACAGTGAAGTTTTTGAAGCAATGAATATTGCCAAAAATGAAAGATGTGTAGTCAAAATATTAAAGGTAGGTTCCTTCTTGAGTGCCATGCATCATATTTTCTTATCTGGATTCAAAATGTCTTATCCCAATGAATCTTTCTGCAGCCTGTGAAGAAGAAGAAGATTAAGAGAGAAATTAAGATCTTGGAAAATTTGCGTGGTGGCACCAACATTATCACACTGCAGGCAGTGGTGAAAGACCCGGTGTCTAGAACACCAGCACTCATTTTTGAACATGTGAACAACACTGACTTCAAACAGCTGTATCAAACTCTAACAGACTATGACATTCGGTACTACCTGTATGAATTACTGAAGGTAATTAACACTTAATTTTTTCTGATGTGTGTCCATTTATCCAGGTGATAATGTTGTTGTATTTTCCTCCAGGCTTTAGACTACTGCCATAGTATGGGAATCATGCACAGGGATGTGAAACCTCACAATGTCATGATTGATCATGAGAACAGAAAACTGAGACTCATTGATTGGGGTCTCGCAGAGTTCTACCATCCAGGCCAAGAGTACAATGTTCGTGTTGCCAGTCGTTATTTCAAAGGGCCTGAATTGCTAGCAGACTACCAGGTAAGAAAACCTCTCAGGTAGTGCCACAAGCATAATTTTTTACTTCTTCATTATCATTAATGGGGAATTTTTGTTTATAGATGTATGATTATTCACTTGACATGTGGTCTTTGGGCTGCATGTTGGCTAGTATGATCTTCAGGAAAGAGCCATTTTTCCATGGACATGACAACTACGATCAGTTGGTGAGAATTGCAAAAGTGCTTGGCACTGAAGAATTGTTCGAGTACCTTGAGAAGTACCATGTTGAGCTAGATCCTAGATTTAATGATATTCTTGGCAGGTAATGGTCACTCCATTCTTTTGTATTTTTGCTTATACCCAATGCATTTGCTAATTCTATGGCCTTCTTTTAGACATTCACGGAAGCGATGGGAACGTTTTGTTCACACTGAAAATCAGCATTTGGTTTCTCCTGAAGCATTGGATTTCTTGGATAAACTCCTACGATATGATCATTATGAGAGGCTGACAGCCCGAGAAGCAATGGAACATCCCTACTTCTGTAAGTCCTTGTTTTGCTTGTTTCTATGTAGAACCCAGCAAATGACCCATCTAATGTTCCTCTTGTTTTATGCAGACCC
Organism: Frankliniella intonsa; assembly: GCA_033675135.1. Classification (NCBI taxonomy): domain Eukaryota; kingdom Metazoa; phylum Arthropoda; class Insecta; order Thysanoptera; family Thripidae; genus Frankliniella; species Frankliniella intonsa. Next base: position 9,570,258 of record CM066248.1, read on the forward strand.
CATTGTAAAGGATCAGGGTCGTCTCAATATGGTTTCATCCTCTCCTACTCCCATGTCAGGCACTGGACCTGCCGGTGAATAGGCTCACAGGTAATTTTGATATTGTGCAACAGTCTTCTATAGAATTCCAATGACCATCATTGAAATTTTTTTCAATGTCATCTATCTTGCAGGTGGAAATTTGTTCATTTTTATTTGCCAACCCCCTGTGTTTTACCATCATCAACTGGCATCAGTAATTTTCTACCATAACTATGTTATGGTTAATTGAAGTAATTATTCCAACAAATTAGAATCAAGAAAATGAAGTGATTAGCATTTTTCCACAATGTAAACCCTATTTAAATGGTAAAACATTTTTCTAAGGTTACCTGCCTGACATTTGTTTGTATAAAGAAAGCCCGGAAGATGTTTCTTCATTTTGTCATGCTAAAGGTAATCCAGTAAGGTCTCTTCAGCATTTTTCATAATTTAATGTGATGTCTGAAACAGGCATGCATGTAACAAGGGATGGCGCTGTTGTTTCCCCCTCCTTTTTTTTTTTGTGTGTGTTACTGCATGATTTGTTTTAAAAGCTGTAAGAGTTCTTACTGCATTAACTGTATCATGCTCTTTAGTTACTTCAGATCAAACAATCTTGTATTGTATGTGAGTGAATGTGTGAGTGATTGTGTGTGTGTGTGCGCTTGGATGACTGAATATGTGTGGGCAAAACGGCCATTGGCTGCATTTTTCAGTTCTGATTCCGTACTTGGGAGTTTGATCTGCTGTTTTCATATAATGTACTTGCAATTCTCTATTATTTTAACAGAACATAGTATTGGAATTACCAGGTATTCAGCTGGTAATCAAAATTGCCAATTGACACCTAATTTACTTTTCAGCAGCTACAGGTCTTAAATGTTCCTTTCAGTCCATTTTTTTTTTAAATGTTAGTTCAAGTAATTTAATATAGAGATGCAAAACTGAATACTGATAGTAGGAATCTTTGTATTTGATTTACATTGGGAAGAGTGTCCATTGTGATTATTTTTAGGGCTCCTGTAAAGCTCTCCTCACTCTGACACCTAGTTCTATATTGTACATGAATGTCATTAAACATCTTTTATCCCAAGACAACCAAATTTCTTTTCTTTTTGTGCAATTTATTTATTGTGAAGTCTTGTATCTTTTCTAGTTGAATGGAAGCATAGCTCAGTTAATATACTAATGAATTGTCTTACAAATGAGGGTAACTTATCAAATACCTACCCTCTACTTGAGTTAATATTGTGATATTTCTTCTCAAGCATGAAAGCAGCTTTGTAAGGATTAGAAACCGGACACTCTTCATTTCAAATGACAAACATGTCCTGGCGAAAGCAGGAAGACTCCTAAGCAATGATTTGTGAAACAAAGTTTGGAAACACAAGGGTGATATTTAATGTACATTTTATCCAGTATGCTACTATTGTCCTAATCTGAAAACTCGTGCATATTTTGGGGTCTATGGTGACTTGAAAATTTTATGAAAATCACTAGACATATTGAAATGACGTGCTTCACAACTTATCTGGAACCTTGTTAACTTAATTTTCTCATATGCACTGCCCGCTCACATTGAGTTCACTGTAAATGTTTCTTTTTTTTTTTTTAAATTGTTTTTATTATACTGAAACCTAATCCATTGTATTCATTGTTACATTTTCAGTGAGAAACAGATGTTCTATGAATATTGTTTGCATTTCTGTGGAGTTCATTTCCTGTACTGTGGACTTGTTTGCTTTTTGCAAATTTGTTGTATATATCTATCCATATACAGCAGCTGATTAAATGGATGTTATTCATTTTCTTTAACAATTTTATCATTGAAAACAGCACACTATTTACATAGTATGAAAAGAAACCAACTCTGTAAATATTTTTTTATCCCATTTATTATTAATACTTACTACTATATTGTTACATGATTCAAGAATTATGAGGGAACTGATGTATTGATTCTTAAACCATGCATATCTTTAATTTCTTCTTTTAAGGCCTATTTAAACAAAAAATATTTATTAGTTCCATACATGGAATACAGTTGACCATCATTTCAGTATGTATAATTACCTCATTGACCATCCTATGCTGCTTGACAATGTTGAGCCCCTTTAATTCTGGAGCCTCTACAGTAATATCATACATAGCACCACAACCCCCTTAAAGAAAAAAGAAAGTTTACATAAAGAAAAATCAAATCATACTCAACTAGCAACAAAAGTTCACTCGTATTTAAGACTGAAAAACATTACCTGATATATCAACTACTTCAATAACGTTAGCTTTTGGAAATGTCTTTTGCAGAATTCTTTTAATTTTCACTTCACCAGAATTTGATGAACATTTTCTTAAAAACGTTTGAGTGAACTGAAAGTAAGCAAAAGTTTATGCTACAATTCCACGACCAGCTATCAAACTGCCGCAATGCAAATTTTATATAACCTAAGACGACTCTCTTTTTAACTTACGAATAACTGTCTGGCAGAGACCTGGGTGCTTATTCTTGAAAACATTCTACTTGACTAGTGATCAGAATAATAATCATAAAGTTGTCATCCCTTTCCCGCTAGTGCAAAGGTACAGAGTTTAAAGTTAAAAAAACAATGTCAGAGGTACATGGCCGGTTGTAGAGGCCTGTCTCTCGGTCTCGGTTTCCTTTCTTTTTTCGCTCCTGTGAAACAGTAGAAGCATAACAAAGTTTGACCTTGGACAGCAGCAAGGCGCTTGCAAGGCGCGCTAAAATTCAAACAACGCCGCAGATCTAGTGAATACGATTCTTCGATTTTGTTTCCCGGGCGAAACTGCAGTGATTCCTGACAGCACACGGGGTGGGTTTACAGTCAATTTCTCGTATACGTTACATAGTGTGTAACGAAGGTTCCTTGTGAATGCTATAGCCTTTGCATTTTTATTATGATTTGCGGTCGAAAAAAAATTGCTTTAAAATGACGGGGTATGTGCAAGTGGAGCCTAGTGTACCCTCAAACCAACAGCCGAGGGTGGGTTCGTACGAAAACCGGGCTTTTCGGCAAGAGTCAACGCTGCCGGCAAGCGCTGAGGGTAGGGGGTAGGGTGAGGGAGCAGCGCCGTGACGGGAGGCAACCCACCCATCTTCTGAGTCGGTTTGGATGCAAGTCCACCTCATCGGCGCTGTGCAGATCCGAACAGTATAAGATAAAACATAATAAGTGTCCAGTGGGTACCGAATCCCGGTCCAGTGCCCTGCGTTCCAGTCATTCCAGCGACGCCCCTCGCCTCCCCTCCCCTCACCCCTCGACATTACGCGTTGACAGATGGCACTCTGGCACGGCAGTCCCTGACGTCACGGAGAACACCTGACCACCTGACGCCCCCCACCCCGCGACTGACAGTATACTGTGCCTTACCTGCGCTGGTGTCGACTGTACCGAGTGTTTCGTTTGCCCACCGAGAAAACTAAATAGGGGCGTCAAGCGTGGCAAAAGTTAACTAACAAAAAGATCATGTTTGTGACACTTGCGATGACCCCGTGGCCACCGGGGAAGGGGCAGAAGGGAAGACCGCCAACTCGACAATACTTTTCAGAGACCGTCCTACATCATGTTCTCCACGACTTTCGATTTTCCGGGGCAAACGCGGAAAGAAGCGGCGGGTTAGCTGAGCCCGGGGAAGCACAGTCGGGGAAGGCCGAGCCTGGCTCGGCTCAGCCGTAGGGCCGCCGGGGCCGCGCCGCGCCGGGCCGGGTACGTAGGTGCCAGCCAGGCCCCCGCGGCCCCCGGCCCGCGGCATAGCGAGCCCAGCCCGTCGGTATGCTCGCCGCCGCGCCGCGCCCCGCCACGCCCCGCCCGGCCCCGGCCCGGCCCAGCCCCAGCAGTAGCCGGTCGACCGCCGCCGCGCCGCGTCGTACGAACCGCAACGAGAGCGCGCTTCGAGCGCCTCGCCGCGCCGCGCCGCACCGCACCGCGACCCGAGCGCGACGTGTCGCCAGGAGGCCAAGTAGTGCGACGTAAAGGCGGTGGCGCGCCTGGTGCGGCCACGCGTCATGCGCGACAACCCGTGGCCGAGCATCCCCCGAGGACTGCAGCACGCCCGCCGCTCCCTGCGCGCCCTGGTGGCGCACGCCAAACGCAGCAGCTCCGGCTCCACGCCGTCCCCGTCCCCGGCGCCCTCGCCGTCCGTGCCCAGCGCCCGGCCCCGGTCGCTGTCCCTCGCGCCGCGGCCGCCGCCCGCATCGCCCTCGCCGTCGCCGCGCACGCCCAGCACCCCGGGCCCCGCCGCGTGGCCCTCGCCACGCACACCCAACACTCCGGGCCCCGCCGCACGGCCCCCGCCCGCCCCCGCCGGGTACGCGAGGCCGGCGTCGACGCCGACGCGGACCGGCGGAATGACGCTGCCGCCGCAGCGGCCCGCGCGCCGGCTGCCCGCCGTGCACAGCGTGAGGGACTACCCCGAGCACCTCAACCCGTTCCGGGATGACGAGGAGGCGGAGGCGGCCGCGCCGCCGGCCCTGCCCGGCATGGAGGACGACGAGCCGACGCTGAGGCCGACGCAGGACAAGTTCGGCACGTGGACCGTGCCCCGGCGCCGGTCGCACCTCAACTTCGAGCAGACCTGGTGAGTCACGGGCGCGGGGCGGGGCAGGGCGGGGCGGGGCGGGGCGGGGCGGGGCGGGGCGGGGACGCCGTCAGCTGACGGCGCGGCGCGCGTGCCGCGGACCGCACCCCGCGACCTTACTCACGATGCGCGTGGGCGTGAAACGGAACGGTTCGGGTGGCGCGCCGTGACGGTGGAGGTGGCGCCAGGCCAGGTGGTCAAAGAGACACTTCGACAAAGAAGTCGGTGAGTCCGCGGCACCGCACGGCACGGCACGGCCAGCGTGCGCTCAATGCGGTCTGGTCTTACTGACCTCTCGTACTTGTCTCCGTTCTTGTTGCACTCGTGGGGTGCAGGCATTGCTAAATTGTGGCACCGCCAAAAGTGCGACGAGGACGGACGGAGATACGAGAGCGGTATTCTGAAGCAGTTGTCTGCTCGCGGGCGCGGGCACTGTCCTACCGCCGCAGAGGCAGTAGGAGCGTTTTTCCGCCGGTGTTTTGCTGTCGCTGCTTTCAATTACTGCGCCGAGGAATAGAGTTCCGCAAGAAGGTAAAGGCTCAATGGCTGTCCTGGCCCTGGCCAGTGTTGCCTGAAGAGTAGGCAATAGGTAGCGTAGCCCAAACACAGCGGAGGAAAGCGGGCTGCATCTGCGCCTGCCTACTAGGCAACACGAGCACAGATGCGTGCGCGTTGCCTAGTATGCAGGTGCAGATGCAGCCCACTTTACTCCACCGTGTTTGGGCTACTTTTCTGGCAGCACTGCTCGGCATGTGGTGGTGGTGGTCCTGGGGAGCGCCTTGAGGATAGGCAGCGCCTAGCGCTCGCGTGTGACGCGTTGCCTACACTGGAACCCCTAGTATGTGCGAATGTCGCAGCCTTGTAGGTGTGTGGATAATTATTTGCACAGCTGACAACACTCACTCGCTCAAGTGTATACGAATGGGATCTCGCACACACCTGAAAGTGTGAAGACATTCACAGACTTGGGCTTCGAGAGCATGCCGCACTCGCTATAGCACCCCGGGTTATCGCCAGAGGGATATCTCGCACAGCCCGGGCTGCCCCTGCCCCGCCGGCCCCACCGCGACCCGGCCCGGGCTGCTGCTGCTGGGCTATCCGGCCGGGGAGGAGGCTGAGGCCGCCATAGAGATGCTGCTTGCCCTCGTTCATGCGAGAGTAAGAGAAAGTGCATCGGTAGTCCCCGTGGTACCGCCCCGCCCCGTGTGTATGCTGGTGTACCTGTGTGCGTGTGTCTGTGCGCGAGTTGGCTGCAGTGGGCGGGGATGGAGCAGATCCGCCCGATGGTCGGCTAGTCAGTCTCCGATCGCATATCGCACAACGCGTGCGTGGAGTGCGTGGCGAGGCGTGTGGAGTGCGTGGCGAGACACTACGCAAGCGCACGGCGGACGTCAGCGAGCGTGCGGCGCACGCATGCATCCACTCTCAAAGTGTGCATAAATATTTATTCGAGCCTCCCTGCTGCTCGGCGAGGCGCGCGCCTCACCCTCACGAGGACCTAATCGCATTGTGGAACAGGCCGACCGAGTGTCGCTCTCGCGACCAGTGCTGCCAGAAAAGTAGGCAATCAGTAACCCAAACACAGTGGAGTAAAGCGGGCTGCATCTGCGCCTGCCTACTAGGCAGCACCCTACACATGGGGCGAACTATGTTGCCTAGTAGGCAGGTGCAGATGCAGCCCGCTTTACCGCGGAGTGTTTTGGGCGACTGATTGCCTACTTTTCTGGCAGCACTGGCACTGGCAGTTACTGCGAGGTGTGAGGGCAGCGCGAGCAGCGGTGCGCGCGGGGCAGCAGAGTCTCGCGAAGGAATGCAAGCTGCACGGGTGTACGAAGGGCGGGGCGGGGCGGGGCGGGGCGGGGCGGGGCGGGGCGGGGCGGGGCGGGGCGGGGCGGGGCGGGGCGGGGCGCGGCGGGGCGGGGCGGGCGGGGCGGGCTTAGGATGGTATGGCGAACCTGCACGCCTGAGCAGAGACAGTGGGGCCGAGAGGGGGCGGGCGGGGCGGGGCGGGGCGGGGCGGGGCGGGGCGGGGCCCTGCAGGGCAGGGCGGGTGCACCAAACCGTGCTGGCTGGTGACATTGAGCGTTACGTGATTCCTTTTATTTTCCTCCATGTTCGGCCCCCCTCCCCTCCCCTTCCCTCCGCGCCGCGCCCGATCGCTCTGCTATAGGCGGACGCCGGGACGGGACGGGATGCGCGGCTCCGTGGCCGCTCTCTGTGTCCTCACACTTTTGAAGTCCAAAGGTTCAAATATCGCGACGAGCAGGTGAGTGGATTTTTTCACACACTTGTAGGTGAGCGAACACCCATTACTTACAAGTCATAGCCAGTTCCTTACCTAAAAAAGTGTGAAAAACTTAACTCACCTACACGTGAGCTTTATTCATACACAAGGATTTCCAGGGCAGCGAGCAGTGGATGAGCTTATTGTACTGGAGGCGAGGCCTGGCGTGAGCCACCGCCTGCATTGCATGTTGCAGTCGTCCACGATTGTAACACACATTCGGTAAGAGGGATTTTTGCAGAGAATCTGCGAGGGACGTTTGCATTTTTACCGATGCATCCGCCTTGTCGCACGACGGAGCGGCGGGGGGCGCGGCGAGGCGCGGCTGTCGATGCAGAGCGCACTGGAGCGTTGAGCCATGGGCGAGGCTGGGCGCCTGGGCAGCGAAGGACGGGAGCACCGCAACTAACCAACCATTTTTTATTCTGTTTCGGGAGGTCCGGATAAAACTATGAACACTGAATATTTATTCAAATGTATTATTTGACGAAGGCCACGGGGTGGGGGTGGGGGTGGCGTCCGGAGATGTGCATTGCGCACGCCGCGCCTTTGTGTTTTCCGTGCCTTTTCGAGATGCCGTTCTTTGTTTGCGGAAATATCCGAGGAAGCATGGAGGCCGCCTGCCGCCGCCCACCTAGACGACATGTCGGCCATGTTGATCGCGAGGCGGGGCGGTGGGGAGGGGGGGGGCATGACTCGATACAGTAGGCAGCACGTCATGCGCCGGGCGGACAGACGGACAGAGGACAGGACATCCGGCCGGCCGGCCAACCGCGATGTGAACGCGCGGCGCGGAGGTGCGGGTCAGGTCGCGCGAGTAAGGTTGGCCGGACCGGGGCGGGGTAGGGGACGCCAGCGCCGCGCGGGGCCGCGGGGCGGGGCGGGGCGAGGCGAGGGCACCTAGGCGACGGCGGCCGTCAGCGACATCGATACTTGCACCGCGGGCGGAGCGCGGAGGGCGGAGCGCGGAGAGACGCTTGTGCCGCATACCGTCGCGTCGCGGGTCGCGGCTCGTCCCGACCCGTACAGAGTTTCTGTGTGACGTGTAAGCGGCTATGCCATGCGCATGTGTCAGGTAATACACTGGAGATATGCAAGAAGTGTCAACTTGGGAGACGTGTAACCGGCAACAAGGCGTGTGCCACCAAAGTATTTTTCCTCTGCAGAGAATAAAATTTGCAAGCGGACGGCGCGCGCGTCCAGCCAGTGGCGCCCCGCCCCGCCCCGCCCCGCCCTGCGCTGAGCTAGGCTGGGGCTGGGGCTGGGCCGTCACTATAAAGCAGATATCGCCCCCTTTTCTCATCAGCGACTGGATGATAGGTCTGGCTGGGCGGTGCCCCCGCGGGGCGGCCGGGGTAGGGGGCCTCACCCCCTACCCTGGCACGATAGGCGGGGGCCCCCTGTTGACGAGGCTGGACGCCACCGGACGGGGTTCCGAATGACGGGGTGGCGCTCTGGTCGGGTCGGAATGACCCCATGACCCCACCGGCCGCGCCCCTATCTACGACCCCTCCCTACCAGACGCCCCACCGGCATCCACGCCCCGCCCTATATTACCTGGCGAAGTGAAGTGGGCGGCTGCCCTGCGCCTGCCTACTAGGCAACATCAACGCACCTGCGCAAGGATGTTGCCTGGTAGGCAGGAGTCGATACAGCCCGCCTCGCTCCTCGGCGTGTAGGCTTACCTTTCACTGCGGGGCTGGGCTGGGCGCGCTCCCTCGGGTCGTGCTTTCTGTTCCGCCTTAATTAGCCCGCTCTCCGCCTTGCCTGTAAGTACTCTCCCACTGAAGTGGAGCTCCGCGGCGAGCACAACAACGTCGTGGCCGCGACAGCAGCGCGGCCCGGTGCCGGTGCACGCCAGTGTCATTAGGCAATAGGCAGCCCAAACAGAGTGGGGCAAAGCGGGCTGCATCTGCGCCTGCCGACCAGGCAACACGCACGCACCTGTGCAGAGGCGTTGCCTATAGATGCAGGCGCAGATGCAGCGCGCGCTCTACTCCACTGGGCTGCTCATTGCCTACTTTTCTGACAACACTGGTGCATGGCCTAAAGCGCAGGGCAAAGCCGAGCCGCCGGGGCGCTCAGCCTTACGTAACGCCGCGCTGCTGCCCGAGCCGGCACGATACGAGCCGTGCTGAGCCGTGCCGAGCCGGGTCGCGCCGGGCTGCAGTCTGCAGCTGCAGCAGCGCCCCATGGACCAGGCCGCCCCACCCCGCCCCGCCCCGCCCCGCCCCGCCCCGCCCCGCCCCACCCCGCCCCGCCCCACCCCGCCCCTGGCGCCGCAGCGCGCTTAATTTGTGCCCGAAGATGTGCACCGGAAAAACAAAGGTGCTAAGCAACGCCTTTCCTGGGGCGCTAAAATCGAGTGCTAAGTTTAGTGCCTTTCCTGGGGCACTAAATCTTAGTGCCTTTGCAAAGGCACTAAATTTGTATGGAGTATACACAGCTGGTCAGCTAAAGGTGCTAAGTCCTACCTTTAAAAGGCACTAACAAAATTTAGTGCCTTTCCTGGGGCACTAAATTTTAGTGCCTTTCCAAAGGCACTAAATTTTGTTAGTGCCTTTTAAAGGTAGGACTTAGCACCTTTGTTTTTCCAGTGTGCTGTACGTGTCACGAGCCCGCGGCCGCGCTCCGTGTGCTCGCGGCCCGGCCCGGCCCGGCTGTGTGGCGAGAGAGGTGAGGAGAGCTGCCTGTGCTGCTGCTGCTGCTGCTGCTGCTGCTGCTTTAGGACACTGCGCGCGCGCGCTCACACACACTGCGAGCTCACTTCGCCGACCAGTAAACCAGTCGTACCCTTTGCCGCCGCATTGGCGCGCGCGCGCGGAGCGCGGGGCGGGGCGAAAGTCGTACACGAGAATGGCGGTGGTGGAAGTGAAGAAGAAAAGAGACACATAGATCAAATAATAATGATAAAAAGTGTAGGCAAGTGGCTGTAAGGGGGTTGGTTCTAGTTGTTGCCCGGCGCCGCGGGCCACGGGGGAGCGGCGTGGCGGGGCGTGGCAGGGCGTGGCGCGGCGCGCGGCCGTGCGGCGCCCGCCTCGGCAGAAGTGACCTTTCGGCGGCGCCTGCCATGGAAATGACCCGACCTGGCATTTATGGAAATTCATGCCCCACCCTCCCCCTATCGGGCTGGGCCGTCTGACCTGGCCTGGGCGCGGGCCCGGCCGGGATGGGGAAGTCCCTTTGGCTCTGGTGCGGTTCGGGTGATGAGACGTGAGTGAGCTAGAAGATTCACCTGGGATCGGTAAAGGATTTAAAAAGGAAAGCACGAGTGGCAAACGGCGCTGATTTTTTTCGCGGCCTTTCTCCTGGACCGAGTGATGATGCGTGCCGGTCTATTTTCCGGACCGCGGTGAGGTCAGGCGGGGCGGGGCGGGGCGGGGCAGGGGGCGACCAGGGCTAGGCACGCGGAGGTATTCCGGATCAGAGGCGGACGTACGACCGGGCCGGCGCCAGCGCTAGCGAGCGCCGCAGCGGCCTAACGGGGTCGGAGCAGCACCTGGCCCGGGCCGCGGCGCGGCGCTGGGACTGCGGGGCGGGGCGGGGCGGGGCGGGGCGGGCAGCCCGAGCAGGCAGCCTCCGCCCTGGGCGCGCCGGGCCGGGCCGGGTCAGCGAGACAGGCGCCGCACAGAGCCATAGACGGGGACGGAGGGGCCTAAGTAAAAGCACAGGCCCTCCTGCGCCTGACCGTGCCCGGCCCGGCCCGGCCCGGGGCGCCGCGCCGCTGCGGTGCGGTGCATGGCGCGAGATTGGATTGGCTTTATTCGGCGGATGGAAGTCGTGAGGGCCGCGCGGGGCCCCGCCCCAACCCGCCCCGCCCTGGCACCCGCCCGTCATGGGAGGGGGTGGAAAAGGGTGTCAATCACTCAAGTGTAGCGCGGGCGGGCGCGGCGGGGCGGGGTGGGGTGGGGCGGGGCGGGGCAAGGAGGGGCGGGGTGGGGTGGGGCGGGGCGAACGGTCAACGGGGCGGGGCGCCGCCACACCAGCATAGTGCAATAGAAAGGAAAGGCAATCACTCTCCGTCACCGTCGATAGACAGGAGGACGGGACGGACATTGTCGTAAAGGGAGAAATAATGAGAGGACGCGAGGCGGCACATCAAATCCAGTGTACCTTTAAAATCGAGTGGAATTGAATTGCGTGTATTATCCAGTCTTTTTTTCCACTCAGCGTCCTAGACTCGAGCACACCCTTAAAAGCTAACGGCGAATTTCACTGTAATAAGCTACAGTGAACCCTGAAGCACTGTAGCTCACGGTGAAAATTTTCATCGTAAGCTACGGCGAATCAGGGTGCATCATCACTACAGTGCTGCAGTGTTCACTGTAGTTTAGTGAATTTGGCCTTCAGCTTTTCTGCAGTGCATTGGGCAGATTCCGTGGTCCACGCCGGGGAGTGACGAGGATAGGACGACGAGTAGGAGGCGATCCGGTCACGTGATCGCGAGGTCTCGTTAATGAGCGCCGGCGTTCGACCCGTGGCGGGGCGGGGCGGGGCGTTCTGTGACGTTGGCACGCCTGGGCGGGGCGGGGCGGGGCGGGGCGGGGCGGGGCGGGGCGGGGCGCAGCGGGGCGGGGTTGGGGCATCGTCGGGGCTTGTTTGCTCTGCGGGCCGGCCGGCCGGCGTAAGGGGCCGATAATTATTTTGTCGTTGGGGCGATTATTTTTGCGCGGCGCGATTGTGCAATCACTCAGCCGGGGCAGCAGAGAGGCGGGAGCGGCGGGTCGGGTCGGGTCGGGGGATAAAGTGCATACCGCAACGGGAAAATCATTTGTGCGATAGCACTTTCTGCACTCTGTTTCACATAATCATAAAATAAAATAGATTTTTAAAAATTTCAGCGATAGAGCGATATTAGTGGCAGCGAGGAGGGGACTCTGCAAGAAAAGCTTGCGGCGAATAATTCCGTCACAGTAAGCTGCAGAGAACTCTGCAGCGCTTTAGCTCACGGTGATAATTTTCTCCATAAAGCTACGCGGTGAAAATCACTGTAAGTGAATAAGGCGACGGACCTCGGTTCACCATAGAGCTTAATAAAATTCACCGCGAGCTTTTCAGAGCGCTGCGCGACGAGCGCTCACAACATCATGCATGCGCTTCTGTGATGGGCCGCGCCAGGCCGGGCAGGCGAAATGTATTCGCGTCCGCGAGGCGCGTCAGGCCGCCGTCAGGGCACAAAGGAAGTCCGCGCGGCGCGGCGCGAGCGGGACCGCTCCGAGCTGGTGCGGGAGGAGAGGATGGGGTTTCAATGCCACACACTCGACGATGTGTGATCTTTAATTCGGACGCTTGCACAGGGAAAAGTGTGAATTCTTCCGACAAATTTCACACACTTGCTAGGGGCAAGTGTACGGAGTGGAAATTCACCCAGCTACAGAGGTGTGCGACATTCACTGTATTCACACACCTTGGGTTTCGGGTGTGAATGCTCCCGCTCGGGTAAGCCCGTGACGTTAATTCAGTCGGAATAATCGGTTACGCGGACAGAACGGGTCGGGACGAGGCGCTTGCATGTCTGAGATAACCGGCTCACGCAGCCGCGGCTCGCGCGCCCCAAAAGTGAAATCGTTCGGTCCAGCCCAGTCCCGGTCGCGGCACGCGGCTCGCCAGCCGAGACGTCGTTTAAATTTGCGTTAAGACAATGCTGTTTTAAGCATATTTTTTTTTAGAGTAGGGCTGCGCGCGGCGTTGTTGCGTATATCAACGCGACCCCGGCCCGGCGGGGGTCTTATTGATTTGGGCCGCTCGACGTGACCGGGCCGGCCGCCCCGCGACGAACATCCGTCACAGGACAAGTCCTTACACTGTGAAAAATGTTCATATTTCCCGTACATTTAGGCCCGGCGTCACGTGGGCGCCAGAGACAAGGTGCTAATGGCAGGTGGGGCGCCGCGCCGCGCCGCGCGACCGACTAGGCACTTGGCACGCGCGGAGGCGACCAACCAACTTTTTTCCGCACTGATTTTTTTTTTCTTTTTGGTCATAGTCTGAATGGGTATGGGTCACCATCGCGTGGAATTGCGATAATGTTCCGCCAGTCGCCCGGTCAATTGGCGTGGCGTAGCGTGTTGGGGTGGGGCGGGGCGGGGTGGGGTGGGGCGCGGCGGGGCGGGGCGGGGTGGGGCGCGGCGGGGCCGCCAGCAGTCAGCTGGCCGAGCGCTGCGCGGTGGCGTGGCTGCAGCGCCCTGCCCTGCCCTGCCCTTCTCCTGCCAGCACAGCAGTTATGGCGGCAAACAGCCCGCGAGCAGAGAGAGGCTGATGGGACTCAATTAAAGGGCTTTTGCCGCACTCTCCTCCGCCCGTTCTCCTCGTCTCGTCGGCACCGCTGTGCGGCTCTGAGCTTTCGCGCTCGACTCGAACAAACGCTCCACGTGGCCGTGGCGTCCTCGAGCTTATGAAGCCTCGCGCCGGGTCTACATTGTCAACTCGACGGCCTGCCACCGCCAGAGGCCTCATTCCGCTTACTCAAATTCGCGCGCATGTCTGACAACGGCCCGGCTCGGCACGGTCGTGGTGGTGGCGGTGGTGGACCCCGCCGCTTAACCCGTTCCCCGACATGGACTGCCCGGCCGAGCGCGACGGCGGAGCGCGTGTGTGCGGCGCGGGGCGGGGCGGGTAAACTGTCGCAGGATGTCATTTCGTGCCCCCTCCGCACACCGCCAGGCTCTACCTGCTTTCTCCAGGGGGGGACGTGGGGGGGAGGTGGGGGAAATTCGGGTGGGGTCCGCGGAGGAGGAGCTAAAGACCCATCGGGTACCCGAACGGTGCCGAGGGATCGCAGCCGCGGGAAAGCGCTCACGTTTTTATTTTTAAAATAAAAATACGTTAGTAGGAATACTGTTGGTGAGCTTGAGTTCTGTACCCCGGACGCGCGCGGGGTCGGAGCCGGCTCCCGAGACGTGTCCGCGGCGACCGGTTGCTCGACCTGGCCCGGGACGTGTAGAGCGGAGCGATCAGCTCCAGCTCAAGACTTCCGCGAGATGACACACTGACACATTACGCGCGCCGGGGCCGCCGGCCAGGCCGGGCGGGGCGGGGCGGGGCTGCCTTGGGAACGCTCTGCTGCCCCCCTCTCCCCACCGCTCACTCCACAAACACCTCACTGCTTTACACTTTGTTCGATTCGGCCCCGAGTGAATCACACACCAGGCCACCGCCCGCGCCTCGAGGCAGGCCCAGGGCAGGCCAACGAACCCCAAGAGAGTGAGTGACAGAGAGAGAGACTTATCAATGAGCGTGCACTTGCATTCTCGGTAGCAAAAATGTGGTGCTTTGTTTCGCTGCACGAAGAAACACGCGCACAGGATTTTTCACGTTCTGCTTTATTTTATTTTTTTCGAGAAAATGTGCCCTTGTTCCAACATTATGGGTTACGTCACATGTCACGTCTCGACGAGAAGCCCGCGCCCGAAATTTTGTTGTTTTCACCGTCATTACTATGACTGCTGCATTTGCATTAAAGCGCGGGTGGTGGGGCGGGTGGAGGCGGCCCGGCCCAGCCCCGCGGCGTGCTGTGCAGTCATTACCAGCCCCGCCCCGCCCCGCCCCGCCCGTGATGACCGCAGCACCGCGCCGCGGTTCAGAACGCTTTGCGCGCGTTACAAGTCCGCCCCTAATAAGTAGCCCACTTTAGGTGCGCGCCCGGCCCGGCCCGGCCCGGCCTACGTGTGTAGAGCGCGGCGCGACGAGGTCCGGTTGCGGAGGAGAGAGACGCCAATCACGTCGATGAACGCCGTGTCCGCGTGCGGAGGCGGCGCCGCACCGCGCCGGGGAGAGAGTGCCGCACTGTGCACTCCACGCCTAATAGGAAGAGTGGCGCGGCGCGGTGCGCTCCAGTGCCGCCAGCTAGGGGCGGGGCGGGGCGGGGCGGGGCGGGGCGGGGCGGGGCTTGCAATAATATTTACCCTCCCGCCCCGCCCCCGCCCGGCCCCCGCCGCGGCTGGCCCTGCCTATCGGCTGCGCGCCCTGCCTGCTGCAGGCCGTCGACCCCGCGCCGCCGACCGGGATGCTGCACCACTGCTTGTAGCCGGCCAGGCTGCGGCCGCGAGGTGGAGCAGTCAATAAGCAGCGCAAGCACAGTGGAGTAAAGCGGGCTGCTGCATCTCTGCGCCTTCCCACCACTAGGCAACACGTTGGCACAGGTGCGTGCGTGTGTTGCCTAGTAGGCAGGCGCTGACGTATACTTTTCTGACACACTGGCGGGCGCTGACTCAGGGCGGTGGGATCATGCACAACACCAGGCCGCTCAGCTCAGCCGGAAGCGAGTGGTGCAATCGGGCGGGGAGAACGGGAGGGGCGGCAGGGGGAAGGGGGGGGGGGGGCAGGCGTTCGCGCAAAAACAACAGGGCGGTGAGCAAGGCTGCCGCGTCTCAACTACTAGGCGACACCTCAACGCAGGTGCGTGTGTATCGCCCGCCCAGGAGGCTGAACTCCACTGTTTTCGAAGGGCTACTTATTACCTACTTTTCTTGCACGCCGCGGTGTTCGCGGCGGGCGGGGGGGCCAGGATTAAGTAAACAGCTGCAGCACCGCACCCCGCCGCCGCGCCGGCAGCGAGGCGCGAGCCGCGGCGTCCACCCCGCCCCGCCCCGCCCCGCCCCGCCCCGCCCCGCCCCGCAGACCCATATAGGCCAGAGCATCGCCTGCACACAAAGGTCTGCTGCTAGCTGGCGCGGGCCGGGCCGGGCGCGGCGCTGGCGGTGCGGAGAGCTGGTGTTTGTTTACCCGGGCCAGGGTGCGGATTACACCGCGGATCTCCTGGGCCTGGGGGTCTCCAAGGCCCCTCCCCCGCTGCAGTACTAGACTAGAGCTTTGTACCAATTAGGTACGGCTGTCCCAACAACGCTGCTTTTCCCTAGGCAGCCGTTAAAACTGCCCTTTTTCTCTGAATAATTAAATTTTTCGACCATGTCCCTCGACGCCGCCCTGCTGGGCGTCGATGTTGCGCGCACCGCTTCCTCGCCGGCGTGCCCGTCGCGCCTCTCTTGTGTCAAGGAATGCCCGGGCCGGGCCGGGCGTCGCGACGCCCAGAGGGTGTGGCCGCGACGCGACGCGACGCTCCGCGCACCAAACTGCCAAGGAACGCGACGGCGGCGCCGCCACGTGCTCGACCGACAAATATTTAGACAATCCTCCGCGGCTTCTCTGCGCAAAGAATTGGAAACGAGGCAGGGGGGGGGGGGAGGGCAGGGAGAGAGAAGCGCGCGGAGTTCAAGTGCAGCCTACCTGGACCGCGCCGGGGACACCTCCCCCCGCCTGGGAGCGCCTGGGAAGTAGGCACACGCGGCGCGCCGGTGCGTGCCTGCTCACGCGCTGCCTACCTCCCAGGCGTTCGGGCCGGCTCGCTGCGGGGGAGGAGGGAGGGAGGGGCGGAGGGGGCAGGGAGGAGGGAGGTCGTCGCGTCACGTCGACGACTACGGGACGAACTACCTCACCTGCCGACTGATTCAGAAGATCGCTCTCGATCCTCCATCCTTGTCGCACCTATGGCGGTGACCTATGATGGGCAGGGCAGCGCTGCACGGGTGCGACAAGGACAGAAGTACGAGAGCGATCCTCGGAATCAGCCGGCGGGTCACGCGGTCCTCCCGGTCCGGCGCGGCGCCGCGGTGCGTTCCTCTTTCGCCAGGCGGGGGACAAAAAGAAGAGCGAAAAGGAGTGGCAGTGTGGTGAGAGGGGCGGGGGGGGGGGGGCGTCGCTATTCTGGGAGGCTCTGGCACCGCGGGGCCACGCCACGCCACGCAGCGTTTGCAGCCTCTGGCGGCGAGGCGAGGCGTACCGCACGGGGCCCTCAAAAAACCACGACCGCGGGTACCTGTGGGTCGACGGGTAAAAGAGGGTTGCCCCGGTATCCGCCGGCTGACCAGTGCTGCCAGAAAAGTAGGCAATAAGTAGCCCAAAACGCAGTGGAGTAAAGCGGGCTGGGCTGCATCCGTCCCTGCCTATTAGGCAAAATGAACGCACCTGTGCAGAGGTGTTACCTATAGTAGGCAGGAGCGGATGCAGCTCGCTTTCCTCCATTGCGTTATTGCGTTTGAGCTACGTATTGCCTACTTTTCTGGCAACACTGCTCGTCGCGTGAGGTCCGGCCCGGCGGCGTCGCCAACACCAAGCGCAGCATCGGACAGGTACAGGCCGGACCGGAAGTGGTCCCTGCAGTGTACAGAGCGACATCCGGTTCGGTGGACGGCCCGCCCGGGATGCGCCCGCGCGCACTCCCCATGATGGGTAGCAGAGTGGTGCCATAAGGGTGCTTTTATATAGCAGCACTGCCAAAAATCTACTCCGAAACGCCGCGCCGTCGAATTCGGCGCTTTAGAAGCACCAGGTGTCAGCCGTCAAAGCAAAGCGCATCATGCGATCCCGCTTTAGCGGTTTTATGAAGGTGTTCAAAATGCGCTATTAGATAGCTTTTTTTTTTTGCACCACTCTGCTACCTGGGTGTCTGGGTCGCGTAGCCGTCATGAGACTCACGAGGGAGCAGCGGGCTGCGGGCCGCGCCGCGGCCACCTCCACGGGCAGGCGAAGAAAGACGTGGAGCAGATCAGCCAGCCCGGGGCAGAGGGCTGTTATGACGAGAGCACACGGCGAGTGGGGCGGGGCGGGGCGGGGCAGGGCGTGGCGGGGCGTGGCGTGGCGGGGCGTGGCGTGGTGGGGCGTGGCGTGGCGGGGCGTGGCGGGGTGAGCTAGCAATGCTCATCTCCCGCCAGCAGCAGCGCCCCGCCCCGCTTTGGCGCGCCTTGGCTTTGCCTTAGCAGCAGCCACTCAAGCTACAGGATTATTTCCCGAGCTGGAGGCCCGCGCCGAGCTGCGCTGCGGCAGGCCACTGCGCCAGTGGCACATTCAACCGCACAGTCCCGCACGGCGCAGGCGCATCGGGGCTCTGCCGGGGGGGCGGGACACGTAGCGGGCCGCGCCTGCGGGTAGGCCGCCCGCAGCACGCGCGCGCGCCCACCGGCCCGCGGCTGCCTACCCTTCGCCTGCACGCCGCGCCGCTCTCCGGGGAGCACGGCGCCCTGTGAGGCAGTAGGTAATTAGCAGCTCAAGCTGGCTGCATCTTCCCCCTGCCTACTAGGCAACAGTATGCTTTCCTGGCAGCACCCCTGCCTACTAGGCAACAGTATGCTTTCCTGGCAGCACTGCTGTGCAGCGCAGCGCAGCTTGCCGAGCCGAGAGCAGTTCGGAGCGGATGGCGGCGGTCTGGCCGGGGCGGGGCGGGGCGGGGCGGGGCGGGGCGGGGCCGCTTGCTAGCTGAGAGTATGATCGTCCTGACGGCCATCCTTTAGCGGGGCTGTTAGCTATGATGATGGTTCGGGGCGAGCCGGGCGCGGTCTCCTGGACGGCCGGCGGGGTGTGGTGGGGCGCGGCGGGGCGCGGTGGGGCGGGGCGTGGTGGGGCGCGGTGGGGCGGGGCGGAGCCGGCATTGCGCGCGTGTCTCCGCGCCGTACACTTGGCGCACTGGTGGGCCAGCCCTGCCCGGCCCGGCCCAGCCTCCAGGTCCTCTCCGCTCCGCGGCCCGATGAGATACGGCAGGAAGTACTGCCGGTACAGCGCGGCGCGGCAGGGCGGGGCAGGGTCGGCTGTTTGGATTCGACCTTGCCCGCCGTCGAGCAGGCCCCCGCTCCAGCCACCCTGCCCACGCGTTTTGCTGAAAGCTGACGTTTATTGTGCCCTATGTGCCCTACTGCTGTGACGGAGCGGCGCCGTCGCTGGGATAGGCGCGGTGCAGCTAGATTGTCCGACCTATCTTTGTACGACCTGGTAATTTCCCCGAAATCCGAAAAAGCGCTGTCCGACCTGGATTTTGTCCCAACTAGGATATAGTGACTAACATTGAACAAGACCGTCGAGCTGAAACACTTACCAGCAGAGCCCCGTCGAGGCGTTTATCCGGTCAACGTTATCCACAAAATGGCAGCTGATAGGTTACCAGCGGCATGACGTAGGCAATCTTACTGGCGATCTTGACATCACACACAGTCCCGATTTATGACTTTTACCGAAGAATAGTCTAACCTGACACTACTTGAATATCTTATGTTCACGCCGATACTTTGCACAGATGCTAAAAGTTTTGTTCAAACCGCGAAAACGAATAAAAACGCCGTACCGAACGAGACGAGACGATACCTTCGAACGACACCGCGGCACTGAGCTTCATTTCAAACTGTCCCTTCAACCGTTACTGACTGCGGGGCTGCCAACTTCAATCCAACCTCACCACTCTCGTTGCTGATGCATTAAAAATTCCGGATTTGAGTGAATGTGCTTACTGCCATTTTGGCAAGGGAAAAAAAAAGCAGCTAACGTGACGGAAGAAGAGACTTTTTCGTGAATTATTATTGTACATTTATTGACGAATTTTGCAGATCTGAAAGCTGTTACTGAGCCTGATCGGGTATCGGGTCAGGACGGGAGGGGGGGGGAGGGGCTCTCGATCCGTTCGATCCATCACAACAAACAAGAGGATCGTCTGCTGAGACTACTGTAACATCATAACCTAGGGACGACTCAGAAAATCCAGTGGCTTCGACGTTCAGAAACCTGAATGGCACGGCAGGTTCGCGGAACCGTCACGCCGCCGTATCTGTTCTGCACGTGACTGCTGCTGTGACGGCGCGGTGCCGTCGCTGGGACAGGCGGTGACGATCAACGGCGCCGTCGCGGCGGTCGTGTATGGAACAAATGCGACGCCGTCCTGGCGCCCTGACTGTGCTGCCCGTGCGCCCCGGCGTCCCGACGCCCTCCTGGACCTCGTGTACTGTCACTGACCGAAACCGTTTCTCCCCCGCAGGACCTCCAGGGAATACCCGTCGACGGCCGCGACGCCGCCGTCCCCGGCGTCACGCGGACACAACGGGAGCGCCGCACCGCCGAGGCCACCCGGTGAGTGTCCACCACACTGATAAAAAAGCTTGTGGAGATTTTCACTGTAAGCTAAAGTGGGCCCTTCAGCGCCGTAGCTTATACGGCGAAACTTCACCGCGTCAGCTCCAGTGCCTCAGGGTTCACTGCATCTTACAGTGAAACTCACAGTACATCGAGTACCATCGGGGAGAAACCACTTGAGGGTTGGGTTTGTCTTGACCGCATTGCTTCTGCCCGAAATACAGTCGGACCCCGCGTCGCGGCCGCCTCCGGCCCCGGCACCAGCGCGGCCGCCGGGACCCCCACCCCCGCGCCGCGGCCGCCCGTCAAACCGCGCAAGAAGCGGAAGGCCCCGCCGCCGCCGCCCCCCAAGGCCCAGCAGGTGAGTGAAGTGGAGACGATCGATACAGGCGGCCACGCCCCTTCTACCCTCTCACCGAGCCCCAATCCGGAAAGCCAAATAAACCTGTCAGCCGACTGATTTGGGCCGGGCTACTTATTGCCTACTTTCCTGGTAACACTGCCAGGCCACCTCCCACCTCGCCAGGCTCTAATAACGCGTACCCTTCTTGCATCCCTGCAGAGGCTGTCCAGCGCCGTGTCCCTGCCGCAGCTCAGCCAGGACTTGGCCGGCGCCCAGCCCGGCGTGCCCGTGCACCAGTCGCAGTCGCAGGCGTCGCTCGCCTCCGGCCCGGCCGAGCCGAGCCGCCCAGACGCGGCCGTCTCGAGGAGCGCCAGCCCGGAGGAGCGCGTGAGCCCGCCCCCGCCCCCGCCCGGAGCGCCGGAGCCAACCGCGCCTCTACACGACGAAGGCCCCCGCGAACCACACCCTGCGTCCGGGTCTCCGGCCGCCGTCCACACCACCGAGCCAGAGGCGGCGGCCGAGGCGCCGCGGGATAGCCACGAGACAGCCGAGGCGAGGACGTCCACGCCCCCGCCCCCGCGCGAGCAGGAGCGCAGGAGCGCGTCCCCGACGGCGGCCGAGGACGAAGCACGCCCGGCCACGCCCCCGCGGGAGGAGGAGCGCAGAAGCGCGTCCCCGCCGGCGGCCGAGGACGAAGCACGCCCGGCCACGCCCCCGCGCGAGGGCGATCAGGACGGAAGGGTAACCCCAGAGGACGGAGGGCCATCCACGCCGACGCCAGGACACGAGCGGGCCAGGGCCGAAAGCGCCTCCCCGCCTGCACCTGCACGTCAACAGGACCCCCTGCACGACCCTCCAGTTATTGGCGAGAGGCCGTCCAGGTCGGTGACGCCAGAGCTGCCCGGGTGCAGCCCGACACCCAGCCCGAGGAGCAGCCCGAGCAGGTCGTCAAGTTCACCCGAGCCCCCGCTACCGCCGCCCCCCGGCAGCGCCGACACCAGTCCCGCCCCCCAGCGGGCCGCCAGGGCCGCCAGCGAGGAGTGCCCGTCTCCCCCGACACCGGCGAGCCCCTGCTCGGGCAGCAGTGCAACTAGTCCCACCGCCCCAACGCCTCCGCCGCCCACGCCGCCGGCCTCACCGGGGCCTCCTGAGCGCCCTCACTGCCCGCTGGCGCAGCCCGAGGACCCCGACGAAGAGGAAGGAGCGGAGGCAGAGGGGCTCTCGCAAGTAGTGCCGCCAGGCGCGTCTCTGGTCACATCGCCACGCCCCCATCTGCAGGTGTAAAATGAATGGAAAATTTTCGGTGCGAGGGGATTTAACTGATGAGTCATACAGTGAAAAGTAGCGATGGATGTGGTCCAATAACCGCGCTCAACTAGACATAATACGCAATGGGAAGTCTATGATAAGGCTCCATTGGATAGTGAATCTTTGTCACATCGTATTACTGTCCTACTTATCTGTTCCATGTGTATTTAATGTTGTATGTCCTTTGTATATTAGACGTTAGATCTGTGATATTTGTGAGGTATTTAATGAAATGATTTGAATGTTTTTTTTTTATCTTTGCTTTCTGAAAAAGCCTTTCAGTACCGCTGAAAAAGGTGCCTTCTGATAGCAGTTGAATTTGATTTTCTTTGGCTGGCAATTATCACTGCTGAAAAAATATGTATGCGTGCAACAGGGAAAGAAAATTAAATGATGTAAAATCTTTGTATAGTAAAATATTAACTGTTGATTTATTTTGGGATCAGTATCGTTAGTTAGTCTGCAGGATGCATGTATTCATTGATTTAGCTGAAATTTTGTATTTTGATGTCAGAAAGTAGATATGGAGCAAATTTCAACATAATTAAGGCTCAAAAGTGAAATATTAGGAATAAATGATACATTTTGTGATCATCAGGGGGGACATCCAATTTCTACAACCATTACCATTGCTAGCAGACAAATTTTGCCACAGAAACAATCCACCCTGTGTGGAGATTGGGAGATGGTGTGGTTCCATCAACATATTTTCCAGTTGAAAACATTAAACTTCAGCAAAGTCAAAAGATTTCTACCATTGTGCGCATGCATGCATCGCATGCATTCACGTGTATACAGGGATTAGCTGTGCAGACCCCTTCGGTTGAAACAGTTTGATTGAAAATAGGAACTCAACTAGCAATTATACAGTGCATCCCTCTCAAACAGTGTCCCGCCTCAGCCATTTCCCCCGCTTAAACCGTTGCTAATATCATTCCCCACGGTTTAGAAGGGAAGGACTGTACAACTAGAACTCTGAAAAATACATGTAACTATATGACCTCGATAGAGAAAATATCTCTTCCAAATAAACTGTTTTCAATATTTTTGATATATTTATTCTCAACATAAGAAAAAGTACTGATGATGACATGAACTGACTGAATTAATCAAAACTAGTAGTACTTAAAACAGGGCGGACTGGACGAGATATAGACAATTCAGTTTTTTTAGGAACACTTTCTGCATTCGGTAGTGGGCTAAGAAATTCTGAATACACGGAGGGTGATTTCACTTTAAATGGGTTGTTTGGGCTGACTCGAATTATTGAAGGAGAAGGAGTATAAGAATTGTCTCCAATCCTAAGCTTAGAAGAAAGCACGTCAGGGGTTACTTCAGCTCCAGCCATAGTCTCCACTCTTATCCGTAACATCTGATGAGCTGGGGTCTGTGCTGCATTTTTTTGTAAACTTAGAGTTGAAGGTGAATCAGAAGTTCCAGATTCAACAATAGATGGTTCATCATCTTCCGAAAGTTCTCCACGCTCCTCAGATTCACTGCCAAAAGAAAAAGAAAGATCTCAACTATTTTTTTATGAACAAGATAATAAAGTAAAGTGCTCACAATTTTCAGTAAAATTAAATTTTTAATCATTGCACAGTTGCTTGATACTTCTTGAAATAGGACCACAAATATGGGCCAGTGATTTGTAAACTCATTCAAGAGTGTTCAAGGGGATCACCTTATCACTAAACGTTAGAACAATAATTGTCTTCCATACCTTGCATTAGCGGCGTCTTCATTAGGATTGGGAGGTGTAAATGCTGGCATTTTAGAACCATCATATCCATACTTTTCCAAAGTACCTTCTATCAGTAGCAGGCCTTCCTCAATTGATTTGTTAGTCTCTCTTGCCTTTTGTACTTCAAGCTGACCGTGAGACAATATTTTCTGCAGCTCAACCAGCATAAGCCCTGTAGCTTCCTGAAAGTATGTTAAAGATATTAATAGATTTTAATTTAATCTTACAGCATCGCAGGCAAATACAAAAAGCATGTGCTTAAATAAGTATTACCTCCATATCCTTAACTTCTTGTTCCACAGAGTTCATTGCTTCCAAAGCTTGAGGTTGATTTTCCTCACATGGCATTAAATTCTCGACTGAACCTAAAACCGTTTCCAATTCCCTTAAGCCCTGATCAATAGCATGGGCAACAAGTGCAACATCTTTGAGATGGCTAGTATATTTTGACAAAACTGAAAGTGCAAGAAAACAAAAGGAAATATATTACTTTCTATTTAAAAATAAGTATATAAATATGTCACAGTAAATTGCAGTCAAGCAGGAAATATTTAAATTGCCTACACCTTACAATGTCTTTACCCGGTCTCAGAGAATCGGTTGACTTTTAAAAATCAGGAAATGTTAACAATTCTCCTATGGATGTAAAGTTTTAATGATGTTTGCCTCATATCTCTTACCTCCGGAATCTGAAGGAATCATTTCGCTACAGCACCACGACCGACCAGGACAGCAATTTGCAATTCTGTGTTCGAACGGACAGCAAATCAACGGATTATTTGTTGTTAATACTCTTATTTGAATGAATGACGCAGGTGCATGTAACATTACAATTGACTCAGTCTTGAAAATTTTAAATGAGCTACACTTTCTTAAGGAAAGAAGATGAAAGTATTAAAAATTTTAGACGTTCATTTCACATAGTCCAAGATAACTTTAACCTGCTTCAAACAATTAGAGCTACGTCACTTTCAAGTAGGGAATATCTGATTTGTTTCTGATAGTTGGTAGTCTGGCATTGTGGCTATATAACCGTTTCCGTTTCTCTAGCAGACGACGCTGCTGGCTGCTTCCATTTACTTCTTGGTGTTGTGTTTTGTCTGCATTCAAGCAGGATTTACAGGTTTAAAATTTTTTTCATTTTCTTTACAGAGATGAACGAAACTCAAAATACTTCGCGTAAGACTGTACTACCATTTGTCACAACTGACCTTTTTGGGGAAGTAGAGAGGATATATTCCGAAGAAGGAAAATGTAAGCCTCAACTCTCCTCTTTTTTGCTTATTGTAACATGCTGATATGTTAAGTTTCTTTTCTTTTCTTTTCATTTCATTTTGTCACTCTCAGTCAGCGACGAGTCATTACTAGCATTACATGCTGTGTTTGGGGCTCCTTTGGAAAGAGCCCTAGAAATGCTCGAAAAAGATTGTGTTACCCTACTAACCACTCCCAATGACACCCGACAAGCACTACAGGTAAATCTGTTGCTGCATTGAGTGATGTTCCATCTCTTCCAATATTTATGTTTACTGGTAGGTTTCAGGAGGGCGTGGTGAGCTGTATACATTATTCCCAAATATTAATTTCTGCCCATGTCTTGCATATGCCCACCAAGTCATCACATCTCAAATTCATGTATCTTGTAAACATGTATTAGCGGCTAAACTTTCCCAAGTTATGGGCCGCACTATACGAAAAGAAGCAAGTCCAGAGGAAGTTGCTCGCATCTTATGTCTTTCAGCACATGCTGATAAGAACACTTTGGAATTTTAACTCTAAATCTTCTCTGTAAATTTCCTTACTTTGGAAGAAAAACAGAAGTAGAAAATTAGGGTGGTATGCTATAGACACTTCATTATATCATTAGAAGTTTATGTTCCTATAACTATGAGAGTAATACATTTGGTAACCTAGATATAACAATTAGTTATAGTAAAGCCCACAAAATGTCATTTTTAATATCCTGCAGATCACAATCTTTAATGACTATAAAGGCTATAAAACTGAACAATATCCTGAAATAAACTCCAAAAGGCAAAACAATTATTTAAAAGAGAAAAAAAATGGTTTTTGATTTTCTTTAACATATTTAACAAATTTTCAAATAGTATGCCAACATAATTACTTCACTTGTAGTTGTCAAATCAAATTAATGCATTGCTTCCTAATTTGTTACAATGATAACATTTAGCCACACAAAATGAGTTTAAAATATAACTTTGTAATCACTGTTAATCATACCATATTTCTGCTGAGCGCATTAAGGTAAGGCACAATCATATCACACAGATGAGAAGTGAGTGAGCGACATGAGCGATTTCTACAGTCTCTGCATGTATTAAGGCATCCTTGCATCATCTACACTAAATTACATCATACAGTATAAATTAAAATTCTCCAGCTACCACTCATACTCATTACTTTTAAAACACAATACACTTACATTAAAATTCATGCCTGCTATGGCTCATAGAATAGGAAAAATACAGGTGTAATGAGCTAACAAAGACATGAAACAAAAACTGGGGCAGTATCAAAGGGGGAAGGCAGCAATCTCATTTCCAAGATTGCAAGCGTGGTTGACACAGTCAACAAAATGTCAATGACGTTCCACTTCTAGATATGGCTTGTTAAAAAGTTGTTCCCTGACTGGCATCAGAATAAAATTCTGGTTAAAAATTTATAAAAGTTAAAATAACTTTCATGGGTGATCAAACACCATACTTCAAAAAATTTAATGTTCATCAGATGTAAACCTACTATAATGTAAGGGTGCTTGCTTTTAGATAACATAAAAAGAGTTATTCAGCCAGTGTGCCTAAACTCTTCTCAGTATTTTGTACAAAACATGGTCAGAAACAATTGTTTTAAAAACTCTAATATAGGTCAATCTGAGAACAAGTGGTCTTTGAAAGCTCCTAATATAAAATTAATGCAGCTTAGGGCAGTCTAAATTTAAAGAGACTCAACATGGCTGGTTATTTGACAATTTAAAATATATAATAAAATCACTTCTATTAAAATAAATTTGGCACAGAAAAAGACATTCTTTGCTAATAACTAGGTGATGAAGAATATATATTCATATGACATAGCATATATTGCTTTTTGAACATGAAATGCACCTTCTAGTGCTGATAATGAAAATGGCCTACTTACATACTATTTTCATAAATACAAATTTCATCAAATAATTAACAAAATCATGTCTACCTAGAGGATTGTATAAAACTTATGGATGACCTGATGAAAAAAAATGAACTGGGGATGAACCAATATTTGTTGAGAAGTACATGAAGAATATGAGATGAAAGGTAAGGGTCTTACCTTCATTTTGTGACTACCGTACTATATACCAATTACTCTTTGACAGGAATCCCATAAAGTAGCCTCTAAAAACAAACAGTCAGTCTTTTAAACTCACTTTGCTAATTGCAAAGATTGTAAATGGAGAAAACTGGTATAGGTCATAGGAGTGCATGGATCAAACATTGATCACACTTGGCAACTGAACCAGCAGTCACCAAAAACAAGTCTCAAAAGGTACAGTACAGTAACAATTTAAATAGCAAGTTAGATCATGGAATATAGGAAGCACTTAAAGAAGGTGGAAGTATTTGAAGAGTTAAAAATAGACTGAAGTTCACCCCAAAAATCTTCAAATTAACATACCATATTTATTCGATTCAAAGTCTCAGCCGATTTTGAAATTTAAATGTAAGGATGCGACTTAGAATCAAGGTGCAACTTTGATTTGCTATTATCATTAATTTTTCTCCTTTTTTTTTCTTTAGACAAATCCTTGCTATTTTGGAATTTGTTGATTAAGATGCTAATAAATCAAATGCCATTCTCTTATTGGGTAGAAAGCAATATTCTATGAAAATAAGGACGAACAGTGGCGGCAGGGCACAGCACGGCACTAGGGTTGGGGGAATGGTCTGCTTCCATCTACGGCCACTCACACGGCGCGCCAATTGCGCGGCGGCCGGCCGGGGATGGAAGTGCCAATCTGGTGTGTCTTAGAATCAGCATAAAACTTTTTTTCAATTTTCGGTCTTTGAAAAATGGGATGCGACTTAGATTCGAGTGGAACTTTGAATCGAATAAGTACATTTTTCTTGTGGTGTTGCTTGGACTACGCCAGAGGCTGAGTTCATATTTTAAGTTTTGACATATTCATGAAATTATCATTGATGCATAAACAGACAAGCAATCATGAAGGGTTCTGGATTCTCAC
Organism: Frankliniella intonsa; assembly: GCA_033675135.1. Classification (NCBI taxonomy): domain Eukaryota; kingdom Metazoa; phylum Arthropoda; class Insecta; order Thysanoptera; family Thripidae; genus Frankliniella; species Frankliniella intonsa. The sequence goes on from CM066248.1 coordinate 9,597,679, forward strand.
CAGAACAAATAAATTATAACAGGAGAGAGCTAAATTAAATGAAATTTTAGGAGAGGCAAAATTGCTGAATTTTCAGTTTTTAACATATTGAGCCACCCTCATAGCTCCTCGAAGAAAGCAACTCGTGCTTTGGTCGAGCCCGATTTCACCTAGGATAAATTTCAAGGAATAAGTTAGAAGAATTGTTCCAGAATAAGTCGTATGAGATACATTTTAAAAAAAGTTAAACGGCTCAAAAACGTACCTTTCGCAGAGTGGAATACTTGTTCTCTCCAAGACGCAGCTGTTCCTGATGGAGAGCATCCATCTGACTCTGCTTCTCTCCCACTTTGAGAACTTCGATCTCGCATCGAAGTTCCCTTAGCTGATTCTGTAGATGTTTGCTTTTCTCCAAATACTCCACCCTGTAAATGACAGATTGGAATTTCAGCCAACAGACAGATTACACTTAAAATGAAAGATCATATAAGCTAAATGAAAATTAAATGCAAATAAATTTTTGTCTTTCACATATCAGTTCAAGTTAATTATTTTAAAAGGTAACTTCATGAGGGATAAGCTAAGTTTTACAGAAAAGAAAAAAACTTTTTAAAATTAAAAATGGAGAAAACTGACACCTTCCCTAAAAAAATGAAAAACTCTTTTAACTTAATCCAAATATTAAAGGAGCAAAATTAAACTAAAGTAAGAGCAGAAAAGAAGACATGCAAATAAGTGGACACAAACTGCTTCAGGAACATGAGCATCTGCCCAGGTAGTACTGAAGTGATTTCTATTCCAAGCTGCTCACATGACTTGGGAGGTTTTCTGATATTGCTCAAGGAATAAAATCCAAACCAATCGCAGCATACAAGCTAATTAACACAATTTCATCTAAGCCCACCTCTCCTTTTCAATCTCGAGTGACAGCTGTTCCATATCTTGATCAGCTGCCAGGTCGTAGGCTGGCAGCTCAGGAGGAATGTCAGATCCTGGCAAACCAGGCATGTCTCCAGGTACACTCCCACACATGTCTCCTGACTCTCCAAGCTGAAGAGCCTGGAGATCTGCTGCTAACTGAGGTGTTAGTCCTTGTGACAACCCAGGGGAAAGAGCTGGGCAGAGTCCTGGAGAGAGGGCTGGTGACAAGCCAGGCGATAGCCCAGGAGACAGACCCGGTGAGATTCCAGGCGATAGTCCAGGGCCGAGACCGAGCCCACTCATGGGTTGGGAGAGTTGTGACAGCTGGGACAGCTGGGAGAGTTGCGACAGCGACTGCGACATCCCTCCACCAATGCCATTGCCAGCCTCATACTGCTGCTGGCAAGCAACCCACCCAAAACCATCAGTTAAGTTCAGCTACATCTCATGCACATACAAATATACTTTTATAACAGTCAGTGCAAGGTAGGTCAAATTGGTAAGAATTAAACAGATTTAAATTAAGAGAAAAGAATAGGTCTTAAAATTGTCTGAAAAAAATTAAATCACTTGACTAACTTACCAATGGTGTTGGAGAATGAGTTGAATGAGGTACAGGCTGGAGAGAGGTAGGGCTTGCTGTTCTTGATAAAAACTGAAGAAGTTTCTCTTTCGCTTGCTTTTCAGCAATTCTGGCTTTTAACAACTCATCTTTCAACCGATCTGCTTCTGCAGCACGTCTCTCAGACTCATCCACTAATCTGGCAGTAAGCCGCTCAGCTTCTTGAGTTTTTCTTTCTAGATGAACCTTTTCCTCTTCGGTCTATGAGAAACATTGAGATATATCACTAGGATGTTTTCCAAGAGGTAAAAGTACAGCATGCAGCAAGTAAAAGTATGAGAGCCTACCTTCATTGCAGTCAAACGTATTCTGTTGATTTCTTGCTCAGCCTTTGCTGCTTTCTGGCTAAGAAGCATTGCTTCTTCTTCTGCAACACGTGATTTCTCAGCCAAAAGGTCTGCGGTTTGTTCAGAGCGACGCTAAGCATGAAAAGCGCAAAAAAGTTTAAAATGCCTGAAATATTTATATTATTAATTTAGATAAAATTGATAGATACAAACCAGTGCTTCATTTGCAACTCTCATTTCTTCTTGATATTGTAATAACTTTTGTTCCATTACAGCCTTCTCTCTTTCAGCTGCTTCCCTCAATTGCTTCTCTCTTGCTAGTTTGTTGCGCTCAACTTGTCTTCTGCACCGAACAAAAACAAAGAAAAAGGTTTAGTACCTACAATTGAAGCAGTTACTTGTTTTGAGATACATCTAAAATAGATTTCATCAGACAAGGTTAATCACCTTGACTTTTCTTCTTTAGCTTGTGCTTTCATTTGCTGGACCTCCATAGTGTCTGGCTTGCGCCTCCTCATGAACAAATCGTGATTTCCTATACACAGATCTAATATCTGCGAAATTTGAAAGAACAATCAACACTGAAATTTTATCTCTGATCCATTGAACACCATTGTAAATGTTACATATTTCTGTACTCACCAATTTGTTCATGCGGGCTTTCTGGGAGAAAAATATGAAGTTGGGAGATGACTTATCAACAGGTTTGATTACGAATTTCTTATCATCAAAAGAAATGTGTCTTATTTCAGACCATGTAAAAGTAGTTTTTGGCGTTAATTTGTTTTCTTTCTCATAAATATTTAATCCAAGAGCAGTAACACCAAGCCATAGCTCAGTGTCTTTCTTATTCTAAGAACAAAAGAGGGGGAAAAGAAAGGAACAGTATAGTTAAGATTTCACAGGCAAGTTCAATCCAATTCTTCATCATGAAACAAGTATTTTTAGACTTACAGTTATTGGAAAATAATTGACGCCATACATATCTAGATCCTGAGCAATTTTAAGGTACTCCATTTCGGCTTCATCCCGAGACATTCCTCTATGATCAGCATACCACACTTTAATTCTCTCTTCCCACATTTCTTGCGTCATTTGGTATTGGTCAATAACTCTTTGTGGAAGCAAATTGTCTTTAGATAAAGTGCCAGGTTTGTATGTGAGTTCATCATGGTCACCATACTGCATAGAGTACAAGTTTCATTAACTTAAAATAATATTTTAGGGTTCATTGATTATGAACAAGTATCTTATAAACATATACCTTGGCTTGCACTGCATAAGAGGCTAAGAGAACAGATGCTTCTGGAGGACAATATATGTCCATAGAGAGTATTGCTTGTTTAACTTGGAGGAAGAACAGGTGCTGTGTGACCTCTTGAACCAACTCTTCAGCCACATCTTCGGGATATAACTTTCCTAAGAACATAAATGGTGTTGCTGGCTGGTTGCTGGGATTTATTCCTTGATCTTGAACTGAAATTTGAGAGAGAAGACACAAAACATGAACATAAATCATAGGGTCATAAACAGAAAGTAACTATGGCATACTGTATTATCAACCAAAAATTTACGTAAATTTTTTTTGCAGCAACCACAAATTGAAAGGTACCACAATGGACAAATGAATAAAGCAAGAAAAAATTGAGAGAAAGTGTTCATCGCTTGTATTTGAAGAAATACAAATTACCACTGCTCCCATTTTGATTTTTCTCACCTTTCTTGTCCAGTTTCAGCCAACTGATAAATCCCTTGGAATCCATATACTGAAGACCAAAGTACCAGGTTTCTCTCAGCCCAATCGTACGGCAAACTAAATCAAATAGATCTCTTCCTGTTGCATGCCACTAGAAAAGCCAAAGATACAGAAAGGAAAAAGTAAGTTGCGTGTCAAAAATTATTCGATCTTTAAAAAATGCATGCAAGTTAAGGGTAGCATATGCAAACTAGCAGTCTATTTTATAATATTCCCCACAGAATAAGAAGTTAACAAGTCTGTTTTCAACTAAAGAGATAACTGGCAGTCGATAACCAAGAAATAACTAAGATTGACATACAGTCCAAGAAACAATACACAATAACAAAATTTGTATGATGTATTGGGGAAGTTGATTCACAACTCATAATTAGAATTGTGAACGGCAAATATACAAACTAGCATGAGACGATCCAAATAATAAAAATTAGGAGATCATACAATTAACTACAAATAAATAAAACTGACAACTACAAGATATCAAAGATATTGAACTATTGAAATAGGCACTAACAACTAACCTCCAAGTCAAATTCCAGTTCTGCATCGAGCGTACAAACTTTGACCGGGAAAGATTTCTGCGACTTCTTACGCCTGAATGGTGGCATTCTGTACTTCATTTTTACCGACTCACAACGGATAAACCCATCTTCTTGGCTATCAAATTCTCACATGACGAAATGCGACGTTCTTAGATTGATAAAACAACATATCACAGACATGAATCAAATCAACTTTTTCTAAGTTATCTTGATTACTAGTTCAGACGACGCTCGTTTGTTTATGTGTGAGTTCGTGAATGAGGTCAGTCAAAGCAAGTGACTCAGAGTACCATCCCATTGATCCATTATTGATCGTCTAATGGATGGAATCCCTAACAGGAAACGCGTAGAAGCCGGAAAAGTCTCAAAAACACATTCCTTAAGTTTCACTGCGGACAGAATTTGGCTTTGTTCTTAAAAAGTGGCATACTTTTGAAACATTTATGGGCAACGGTCATTGTCAAGAATCGTGATCACTCCTTCGCCTTTCGAAGGCACCTCTGCGCAACTGAGCGTATTTCTTCAGTTAATTGTCAAAGATGGCGGCAACGAAAAGGTTACAGAAGGTAAGTTGTTACTTAAAGTTAAAATTAAAATTATATCACTGTGTAATTCAATCGAGGCACAAATTTAACTCGCACTGCAGGCTTTGTATGCCTGGTGTAATATTTCGCCCTACACTTTTCTTATTATGGGCTGTCAGCGGTAGTCTTGAATGCCGCTGGACATCCACATTCTCCCCTATCATGGCTGGGAACATCTAAGCCTAATCCACCTAGGTCCGTTGCATTCATTTATAACGTTAGAATTGTCGATTTTTTTCATGCTGTATTTCCATTTTGTAAATTTTATGATTTAGGTTAGAAGTCTTAATCTACTACTTGTCTGTTGCCATGTTACCTTCTGATGTACTTTCTCTTATTGAAATGTATTCAAACCTTCCTCTGAGATATGACAGCCCCCTTCATTCTTATCTCTGTATTTAATAATTAAAATCAGCACCTTTTTGACATTTGTTGTAATTATTTTGCAAACAATTTTTGGGTCAGCTGATCTGGACTTTCTGAGGCAGGTTCTGAAAAAAATCCCCTTTGCAAGGAAAATGACGCCCTTTTCTGTTTCAGGAACTTGGTGACATTCGAGCATCTGGCCTCAAGGCTTTTAGAGATGTTCAAGTTGATGAATCAAATTTGCTTCTATGGCATGGTGTGATTGTTCCTGTGAGTGTTGAGAAAAATCGTTCACAAGCAGTGTTATGTGCATGATCAACGGTCCTCATGAACTTTATCCTTTTTGCAGGATAATCCTCCATACAATAAAGGAGCCTTCAGGATTGAAATAAATTTCCCTGCAGAATATCCCTTTAAACCCCCAAAGATTCATTTCCGGACTAAAATCTATCATCCCAACATCGATGAAAAAGGACAAGTTTGTTTGCCTATCATTAGTGCTGAAAATTGGAAACCTGCTACCAAAACTGATCAAGGTATGATGTCTTTGTTTTTGTTTCCTTTTGTTTTCACTTGTTTTTACTTGTCATTTCATTATGATGCTTATTTTCAGTTATCCAAGCCTTAGTGGCCCTTGTTAATGACCCGGAGCCAGAACATCCTTTACGAGCAGATTTGGCTGAAGAGTACATTAAAGATCGCAAAAAATTTGTGAAAAATGCAGAAGAATTTACTAAGAAACACAGTGAAAGGCGGCCCCCAGAATAAAACTTCTGTATATGTGCCGACACTGTGATATTGTCAAATGTTTCATCTTCCTTTTACTTTTTAACTTTTAGTTGGTCATCTTGTTGAAATGTAGCAAGATGATTTCAAACCCAAGTCAAACATAAGAGGGATGAGTGAATGGTGAAACATGACTTCTAATTACTATATCTGTACATCATCTTTTGTTTACGTACTGGTCAGTGACTCATAAACAATCACAAATTTTGATTATTACTTTTTTCATTTCGTGGAACTTAAGTCTGCACATGGTTGTGGACATTTTTCTACTTGAGTGCGCTGTTTCCTGGGTTGTTTCCAGTCCTTTGAAGACTGGTTTAGCAATGCTAAGGGAGGCAGATGATTTTCACATGTGTGTGCTATAGTAGTTCTGCACATCCATGTGGTCCACACAATCTAAATGAGACTGTTATATACCTTGCGTAACTTGCCCTCCTGTTGGATGTTGTTCTGTTTTTTTTTCAAAGACTAGTTACTTGTGAGAAACAATAAGGAAATTCATTCACTTTCTTTCCCTTTATTGTGAAACTTGGCTCCATAAGGAGACAAAAAGGATCATTAGGTTCATGGCCACATTACTAAATTGAAATGCTATGCAGGCTAAGTATTAATTATTTTTCGTACGTAGTATTTGAAGGGTAAAGTTATATTTCTAATTTAAAGATAAAGAACTGATCAACACACATGAACAGTACACAGATTTCATATTTTGTTCCGCCTGTATTGGTTTAATGTTCTGAGAAAATTTCTGTGTGTGACAGTGTGTACTGTTTATCACTTCTTGCTATGATGCATATCTGAATCACTTGTGTGGTTGAATCATTCTAATTTTGTCAAATTGCCTGGTTCTGCTCTGTGCATTTTTCCTGTGTGATGGTGTGGTAGAGGACTGTAATTATTTTAAGCACATAAATTGGTTTTCATCATTTGTAGTTCCTTATTACATTTACAAATTATTTTCCTTTCCTGTCTCTCAAAAACTATTACCTTAAGTAATGAAAATTTTCTTGAAAAATTTAAGTTTCGACCTTAATTGTCTGAGCGACGAATTTATGGATTCAACCATTTTTTGTTATGCTTAAGCACTGACAAGCACTGTTCTCTCCTCAAGTCATAAATTGAAGGTACGCGGGATATGCAGGAACGTGCTGACATCGGAACATTGACTGTTAGCAACTTAGAAAAAAAAGTATGAAACTCGTTTCAAAGATGACATATGAATTATCTTCTTCAATATTATCATTGACATGAATAGCAAAAACTCCGAACGTACTGATAATATCATTTGCGTTCTATTTACTTCTTTAGTTTTTCATTTATTTAATTTAACTTAGTCTCTACACCGTTGGCAGACTTGGTTGGACTTGGTGTCTTGCCAACGAACGAATGCCAAGCACAGTTTGTGACAAGGCAGTGATTCGATGCGAAGAAGGACCGCATGCGTTTGCATCGCGCATCACGTTGTAGCGCTGCTCCTGCCGAAACCACGTGTGTGATCACAAACAAACAATAATGGATATTCTCGGCAAGTACATCGTAATCAACAAGTTTTGCACCCTAGTCTTAAACTTCTTGTGGCTTTATGCGTTCGACCAGATTTGTGTCGCGTTCTCGTGCTTGTTTACTATCAACAACGAATAATCAAAACACCTTGCCGGCGAGGCCAAACTCACTCAGCAGCGGGATCTGCATTAAATTTAGGTTTTCTCTTCGTTTATTTCCATCAGCCTTGTTATTTATATTGCATGCTTGGTCCTGGCTTATCATAGAGTTAACAACACCACAGAAAAGGAAAAGTGCACAATATATTGTAGGGCTTGTTAATGTTCCCCCACAGTACTATTTGTGTTTGTTAGCATGGGTTTGATCTTGTCTCAAATTGATTTTACCTTATCTCAATACAATTTAAAACAAATTAATGAATTTTATCGGATTTGTTTACAGGGAGTTCAGAGAAAAAGAAGAAAAAGGACAAGAAGACCTTGGGTGATATTCAGGCTGGTCAAGAGTTTCAAGTGGAACCATCAGACAAGAAAGAGAAGCTTGATACTTCACAATGGCCGCTTCTTTTGAAGGTTTGCCATAGTGCCATGTCTGTGTTTGTGCACTGTATCATATGACAATAATTCGAGTTTCACTTGTTTTCTTCTTCCCTGTAGAATTTCGACCGTCTGAACTGTCGCACCATGCATTATACTCCTTTGCCTTTTGGATCATCACCTTTACAAAGATCCATCAAGGACTATGTAAGTTCTGGTGTTCTGAACTTAGACAAGCCCTCCAATCCCAGTTCACATGAAGTTGTGGCATGGATTAAAAGGATATTGAAAGTAGAGAAGACTGGTCACGCAGGAACACTTGATCCTAAGACTTCAGGTTAGTACAACTTATTATATTGTTCCAATTAGTTTTTGATCGTAATCTCTTTGGCAAAAGTCGTATTAACTTATGTCTCCATTCCAGGTTGTCTTATTATTTGTATTGACAGAGCAACTCGTCTGGTCAAATCTCAGCAAAGTGCTGGTAAAGAGTATATATCAGTGTTCAAACTACATTCTGCTCCGGAAAGTGAAGCAAAAGTATGTTCATTCCATTTTGTATGTGTAAATGTACACACCATATTTTTTTCTTTTAATTTTTTCTCTACTCTCAACCTTTTCTTTTTCTGTAGGTTGCACAAGCCCTTCACAAGTTAAGAGGAGCTCTATTTCAGCGACCACCTTTGATCTCTGCTGTTAAAAGACAACTTAGAGTAAGAACGACTTATGACAACAAATTGATTGAATATGATGCAGAAAGAAACATGGGTAAGTTTATTTTTGACATTTACAGATATTTGTAAAAATTGAAATCTAATCTAATAAATCATTCTTCTTTATTGTTAATGTGTGCAGGTATTTTTTGGGTCAAGTGTGAGGCAGGTACATATGTCCGAACAATTTGTGTACATCTTGGATTGATGTTGGGAGTTGGTGGTCAGATGTTGGAACTACGCAGAAACCGCTCTGGTGAGATGCTTTTCTATGATTCTTCATCTACATGATTTCTTTGCGTAAAATATTTAGAATGCTTCATTTCTTTTTCTCAGGCTTGCACAGTGAAAAGGATGGACTCACAACTTTGCATGATATCATGGATGCCCAGTATTTGTATGAAAATCACAAGGATGAGACATATTTGCGCCGTATTATTCTTCCATTGGAATCCCTGCTGAGAGGTCACAAGAGAATAATAATGAAAGACAGCTCGGTATAGAATTGAATTGAAGTGAGAACTGTCTAATGATACCTTAAAATTTCTCTGACATCACTGTTACAATGTTTCCAGGTCAATGCTGTTTGCTATGGTGCCAAAATTATGCTTCCTGGAGTTCTGAGGTATGAAGATGGTATTGAGTTGAACCAGGAAGTAGTGATAGTTACCACTAAAGGAGAAGCCATAGCCCTAGGTAGGTGCTAATTAATTTTCCAATTTGCATTTGAAACAATAATGCAACAGTATGTTGACTATAAAGCAGCTTTATTAATCAGGTTGCTAATTTGTGATATTAATTCTTGCAGGCATTGCACTCATGACAACAGCTACCATAGCTAGTTGTGATCATGGTATTGTGGCTAAAATTAAACGAGTCATTATGGAACGTGACACATACCCAAGAAAGTGGGGCTTAGGTCCTAAGGTAACTTAGAACAACTGTCCTCAATTTTGTACTGAAATGTTTCCTGCTCTTGCTGAGAATAATTTTTAATTGCTTTTCTAGGCTTCAGTGAAAAAGAATATGATCAAGCAGGGCCTGCTGGATAAATTTGGCAAGCCAAATGAAAATACTCCAGCTGACTGGTTGACTAGCTATAAGGATTATTCGTAAGTGTTGATTGAATCAGTATCCGCTTTCTAAACTGAACCATTAAGTTTCATTTACAATTTGTTTTCTATTGTAGGGAAGCTAAAATTAAAGAAGAACCTGAAGAAATAGGAGAAGACAATGGGGTAGCAGAATCAAGAAAGGTAAGTCAAAATTTTTGTTTGTTTGGAAGCGTATTGCACCAATGTTTCAAATCTTATCTCTTCTGATTTACTTTTTCAGCGCAAACTTAGTGAGAGAAGTGCATCACCTACAGAGGCTGAAACCTCTGCAGCAGATATTTCTATTAAGAAAGAGAAAAAGAAGAAGAAAAAGAAGAAGCATGATGAAGAAGGTGAAGAGGCTGCAACAGGAAGCACAGAAGAGGAAGTAAGTGTAAATTTCCCAAAAGATGCATGTTTATTTGAAATGTTCTATTTTAACATATTTATCCTTTACTCCAGGCTCCGAAAAAAGAAAAGAAAAAGAAGAAGAAGAAGGACAAGGAAAAGACTAAGGAATCAGACAGCGATTGAAAGAATCAGCAGATGTTTTACTTTGTTTTCTTTATTTTTATTATTTTGATTGTCCCTGTGCTAGGAACAAAATGTGGCTCAACTATGTTTGTATGGTACTTTGTTTCAGTTTGTTTAATCTACATGTAGAAGAAGCCACAAAAGCAGAATTTTTGTAAATAACAGTCAAAGAAAGTTTTATCTTTTCTTTTCAACCAGCTAAATCTGCCCAGAGTCCAATTTATTTGTTATTACTTTTAGAAATCTGCACTGTTTCGATTTCTAGCATGAACTTATAGATCTTTATTGTTAAGTTGAAATCCACTATCAGTATCATGTGAGCTCATATGTTAGCCCAGAATCTGGCATGAATTTGGTTCAATGGCCATAGATGTGACAAATTCAACTTGTTTATTCAGTTTGTTTTGTACCTTAGCTGCTGTAACAGCAACAGGCCAGATAAATGAAGGGCCCCTGCAGCTGGTGCTATCAGGGTGCTTGATTTTTTAAAAAATAAAATATAAATCTCAGCAATATCTGCGTTACAATGCCAAATGAATTTTCCCGAATTTTCCCTTTACACAAGCCTGACAAAAAGCCTCAGTCCTTGTATTTCAGAAAAATTTAAAGACATTAAAAAGAAAATTCAGAAAAATTTGGAGAAAAAAATCAAAATTAAAACATTCTTAGAATAATTCACGACATGTGTACACCACAATTCAGAGGTGTTACCCCTTCGGTCCCGCTCCTCTCCCCCGCGGCCGCTAGATTTGAGTCCGTACCTGCGTTGTGTACGAGCCATCACAGTCAGACATGAGAAATTCGCCGCTCAGTACTCATCGGCTCGGGTCAGCCTTTAAGGTTCGGCCAGAGATAACTACCTAGTTATCTCTGGTACGGCACTCATTTCGATTTTCTTTAAACATTGAAGATTTTTCAAATTTTGAGAAATAAGACCGAGATACGGTTCCCCGTTTTTATATAAAAGTCTCCATTATTATTTTTTAAGTTGCTTGATCGGCTGCTAGAAAACGAGCCGAGGAGTACGATAGTATCGATGTACATCGTCGTTATCATTCAAACTTGAAACACAACGGCGGCAACCGGCAACGGCCACTGCTCGCCAGTCGCCAGCTGAGAGAATTTCATACCCAGCCCCCAACTCAGCTGCATCTAAAAACACTAAACTTCATGTGACATTTACTAAAAAGCTATCCTCACACCTTCCTAATTTCTTTAAAGGTATGTAGGTTTACCCACTTTCATATGTTAAAACAGCTTTTTAAAGCCGATTGTATACTAACCCCGCCCCATTCCTGGCTCCCCCTATCATGCACCCTTGTGTTTCCCAGCACCGTTATTTGCCTTTGAAATGTCCATATTTGTGCAGAATATTTCCCTTATTCCTTCCCCTTCCAAAAAGAGAAGTGTTGACCCGTTTTCGATGTCGCAATCACCGGAGAGCCGCGCGGAAGTACTTCCGTGCTGAACTGAATAACTTCTGTAAGTTTATCACTCTTATCTTGTCTTTCAGGCTTATGCTGTGTTTGGCCATGCCTGTGATATAGAAGAATATTACCATTACAATCCAATTCGACCTGTCAGTTCTTGACGGTGTACTGTAATAAAGCAAACAACTGGAAACAGATGGGTAAGTTATGGTTGAAGATTCTTTTTCTTCCCTACCACCCTCCTTTATTTGTTATTGTCAACGTCTGCATAGCTAGAAAAGTGAGACAACACCCTTCAAATTTCTTTGTTTAGTCAACAAGTTTGCCTAAGTCAAGCTGGCTGGAGGATGAAGTCTGAAGCAGACATATAGCAGGCATATACTCGAGGACATGGTATCAAGCCCTGAAGAGAACTTTGGTCTTCAGCTATGACCATTATTGAACCGTCAGATGCCTCAACACAATCCTTGCCCTTGCAATGAGAAGGCAAATGGTATGCACGCATTGTTAACCCTTCAAATTTCTTTTTTTGTCAAATTTGCAGTGTCAGCTGATTGCTACTACTTAATCAGTGAACGCTTACTTTCAATTCTTATTTTCATCATTGCTCGTTGTTGCAGGTGTATAGAGCCTCTACTCAGCTACATCAAGAAACCATTCTGATGGAGGACGCTGGAGGATGGAGGACAGAACAGGCCATCTTCCCCCCAGTGAGTATTGCCATAGCAGTTAGCGACTCCTTATTGTCAGCTGAATTTTTCTGTAGGCTAATTTTTGTATTATTATTTTTGCAGGGCCTTCTTCCATCTGAGTTACTGTCGCTGTTTGGTAACTTGGCAACCTGGTGAGTTCATTCTTCAGGGGTCAGTGTCTTCGTTGCTGAAAGCTTCCCTTCGTTGAGTTAGGGATTTATTGGGATTATAGGGATTATAGGGATTATCGCACATCACACACTATCGCACACCACACAACACTCATTTTCATTGTAAAAAATAAAACATTTACCGACGTGTACGGTGCTCTCTTACTTAAATGAGCTGAAGAATTTTTAACGAAGAATGAATCATTTCTACGGTTTTTGTGGTAAGAACTGTGAAGTGAGTGGAGTATATGTACCATTGCCCCATTTTAAAACTTATTTTTGTTTCAGGATTTTTAAAAGTAATAAGCCGTGATCAAAAACTTAGTTCTTTTTGGAGACTGGTGGTTTTTCCGCTAAGCGTGCCAAGCTGCCAAGCTCAAATGCTGGGGCGGGGGTTCTGGCTTCAGCTGCAGCTTCGAGAAACAGTCGAGTCGGCCGAAATGCTTTGAGTGCCGAATTTTTAATACTTGAAGTTCCTCTACGTTCACAACTCCGGTACGGAGTCAAATCTGGCCCCACGGCCCGCCCCGCCGGCACTGCCGGCTCATGCAGAAGATCGCACTCGCACCCATGAGTGAGTGCGACAAGGATAGAGCGGCGTGATCCCCGGGATCAGTCGGCTGGCGTGGTCCGGTCCGGCGGTCCGGCCCGGCGCTACGCGGTGCGCCAGGCCGGGCGCAGCGCTGGCAGCGCTCAGTCTCGAAGTGGCGGCCCTGCCGCTGACCACACCGGGTCCGTCACGTGACCTTGCGTGCGTTGTGCTCCTGGCGCGACGCGACGCACGCCCGGGCCCCAGGCGGCGGCGGAACTCTTGTCGTATCCGGTGCCCCATGCGATGGGGGTGTCACAGTCTGGCCGCGGGTCGCGGGTGGGACATTAGCCCCAGCTGCAACCCCCTGTCGAAGAGCTACGTCATGCGCACCGTCAGGTGAGTCAACCACCGTCTTAAAACATGTGACCACTATGTGGTCAGGCTCACGCGTAGAATTGCTGAAACGCCCCGCGTTTGAAGGATCAAGGAAGACAATCATCCTGCTCTCTGGTGCAGAGTCCTTCTGATGGTGGCCCTGTGCCTGTGCGCGCCTATGCAAGTGCACAGCCACATCTCCGACGAGGTTCAGGCCCCAGCGCCTGCCGCCCCCGGCCCCGCGCCTCCGCCCCCCGCCTCGCCGTGTCCGCGCGTGTTCGAGTACGAGCGGAGCCAGTTGGGGGCCGGGGCCGGGGGCTGGGCGGGGGTGGTGCGCTTGCAGACGCCGCCGAGGTTCTCGTCGTTGCGGCTCGTCGTGCACCTGGCGGCGCCGGAGCACCTACCCGAGGACGCCGCCCCCGGCACCGCCCCCGGTACCGCTCCCGGCACCGCCCCCGGTACGGCCCCCGGCACGCTCACGCTGCGCGGCGGGGTGGCGCAGGCGCGTGCGATCGTCCGCGCCGTGCACCGTGGCCAACGCGTGACGGTCGAGTTCGTGGCGGAGTTCTCGCCGGCCGTCACCGCCGTCCCGGCCCTCCTCAACGTGACGGTCAACGGCCGCCTTTTCTGCGCGTCGCAAGGTGAGGGGACGAGATGGGCGCTGCGTTCACACATGGATTGCGACGTGACGCCCCACGCCCCGTACTGAATGTGTCGATCGATTGAGGGAGGCATGACCACTGTGTGGTCACGTCACCTCCACTAACTTCGCCCGGTTGTGCAGAGCCCCCGGGCACGAGGAGCACCATCACGCTCGTGTCCGACCTCGACACAGGCCTGGACTCGGCGAAAACTTCGGAGGAGGACTTCAGCCTCGCTCCCGAGCGGGGCGCGGTGGCGGTGACCGAGGGCCGACCGGGGCAGTACGCCCCCGCGCCTCCCCTCAACGCCGTGAGCCCGGCCAGCCCGCCAGCCAGCGCGGCGCCCCCGCGCCCGTGAGTGCAGCACGACGCCTCCCTGCGCCGTGCGACACACACACACACGCACACGTGGCTTCCGTCGTCGCCCTGACACAATCCTGCTCCGCAGGTTCGTCCCCTTCGGTGCGTACCGCCCCGGCTCCTCCGTGCTGCCCCCCGTGGACCCCGTGTCCTCGCAGTCTCTCGCCAACCTCGACGACGACGTGTCCGCCCCGGCCGCGCCGACCTGGCCCCGGGTGGGCGGGCCCGAGCCGGCGGCCACCCCTCCTCCTCCTCACCCCCTTCCTCCACAACCACCCCAACATCAACACCCCCTGCTCCCACCAGACTCACCGCCACCTCACGCCTCAGGCCCGCACCTCGGCCCGCCCCCCAGCAGTTCGCCCTGGACGTCGCCACCGCCCCCTCCCACAGAGTGCGGGCGGCCGTGGAGCGACGCCGGCGCCGGTGCCAACCCCCTGGTGACGCGGGGCGCGGCCGCGCTGCGAGGCCGCTGGCCCTGGCTCGTCGCCCTCTTCAAGAAGCTGGGGCGCCGCGACCAGCTGGGGCTCAACTTCGAGTGCGGCGCCAGCCTCGTGTCTGTCAAGCACGTCGTGACGGGTGAGTGCGCGGCGCGCTGCTGCCAGACAAGTAGGCAGGTGCAGTTCGTTTGATTCCACTGTGTTTGAGCTGCTCATTGCCTACCTTTCTGGCAACACTGCCGGCCGCCATGTTCAGGGGCCCGGCCCGGCTGCTATAGGGGCTCCTTTACGATCCATAAAAAGCAAACCTACAGGTTGCCCCCGGCCCGGCTTGATTTTCCGCGCGTCCGTCGCGGCCGAGCGGCGCGCTCTCCGTATCGTGCATTTTCATGCCGCGGGTGACGTGGACGCCTGGCAGCCGGGACCGCCTGGCGGGTAGGCAGACCCGCAGGGCGCGTATGTCACCGTGCGGCCTACCCACTACCCGCTCGCCCTGCTCTGCTGGGGAAACGACTGGGGTGTTCCGCTTTGTGTTGATCCGCGCCGGGGAACGCCGAGGGTATTCCGGGGTAATCCGCTGTTGTCCCTCGGTAATCTAGGAGTAACTCAGGGTGTATAGTCCGGGACCATTTGCGGGAGCACGCTAGATATCTCATGGATGTTTCTCCCTCTGACCTGCCCCGCCCCGCCCGCAGCCGCCCACTGCGTGGAGGTGCGCGCGCGCCGCGGCCGGCCGCGCCGCCCCGTGGACGCGGCCGTGCTGGTGGCGTACCTGGGCAAGCACGACCTGCTGTCGTACACGGAGCCCGGCCAGCAGACGGCCGAGGTGGCCACCGTGCTGCTGCACCCGGACTACGCCGCGGCCAGGGCCGGCTCGCCCCCGCCCCCGCCCGCGTCCTCCACGCCCTCCACGTACGACAACGACATCGCCCTGCTGGTGCTGGCGGAGGCCGTGGAGCCGAGCAGGCACATCCGCCCCGTGTGCCTGTGGGAGGACACGCTGGGGAGCGACCTCTCCGCCGTCGTCGGCCACGTGGGCGCGGTGAGTGTACTGCTAGAGTAAACATTACTCAAACTTAGTTGTTTTTTTTTTTCTGAATTATTCAGAACTGCATGGTGTGCAAAAAAATCAAAGTTGTTAACCTCTCGGCTCGGCTACTGCTTTTAGTCCTGACCAACAGCTATGTTCATTATGGCACTGAACATTTTTTTCTCCCTCCACCCGCCGCTAGGTACCCGGCTGGGGCAAAGACGACACCGGCGCCATCTCGAACGAGATCCGTGTCGCCAACATGCCTATCGTGTCGCAGGAGACGTGCCTGAGGTCCAACATTTTCTTCCACGCCTTCACCACCGACACGACGTTCTGCGCTGGCTTCAGGAACGGTAAGGACCTACCTGGGCGTCAACGCCGCGCGATAACTAAACATATTCCCCGCGGAGCCTGGCGTCCCCCCTGCTCAGGCCATCCGGTCGGTCTGGAGCTCTTCCTCGACGAGCGGAAAATGAAATAATCACAGAGTAGACAGACGTGCCGGGCCGGCCCGGGGCACCATCGTGTATAATGACCCAATTAAATCCGTGCGGTGGCGTGGCACCGCCCACACGCGTGCGCTTGGGGTGGGGCGGGGTGGGGTGGGGTGGGGCGGGGGCGGGGGCGGGGCGGGGTGCCCGCCACGGACTGACGCAGGCACGCTCGTGTGCTTATCGGGACGCGCCTCCCTGACCTTGGTCAGCCCTCGGACAGTTTAGCTAGAAAAGTAGGCAATAAACAGCCCAAACACAGCGGAGTGCATCGGGCTGGACCGCCGCCTGCCTACTAGGCAACACCTTAGCACAGGTGCGTGCGCGTTGCCTAGCTTGCAGGTAGGCGCAAATGCTGCCCGATCTACTCTGTCTTCCTTGTTGCCTACTTTTTGACAACATTATACTCACTGTTGCCTATTTCGCCCCCCCTCCCCTCTCCACTTCCAGGCACGAGCGTCTGCAACGGCGACTCGGGCGGCGGGCTGTTCCTCCGGGGCGCGGACGGCCGCTGGCGCCTCCGCGGCGTCGTGTCCGTGTCCATGTTCAGCGTCAACGAGCAGGCCTGCGACGCCTACAACTACGCAGTGTTCACGGACGTGGCCAAGTTCACGCCCTGGCTGCGCGCGCACATGGCGGCGACATGGAGGTGAGGCCTCGTCCCAAGCCCCCGCCCCGCCCCGCCGCCCCGGAGCTCTCTTTGGAATGTGCAGCCGGCTCCGGCGGCAGCAGCAGGGTGGGACTAAGCAAATACGCGTTGTGGTGGTCACACTGACGTCATTCCCTGCTTGCCTTTAAATCATTCACCAAAACATTTCGCCTGAAAACTGCTGTGGTGCAAACGTGCAAGACTCTTACATGTTACATTTTACCTCCCCCAGCGGAGGAGAAAGGGCGATGTGCCATAACAGGAAAGCTTTGGAGTGTAGTGAGAGGCCGTGGGTTGATTACTTGTGGTGTTTTAATTACGAACGCCTGTTGTCACTGTGATGTAGTATCTAAATCGTATACTTGTATTACTTATCCCTGCCATGTCGAACATTGGCCCAGCGGTATTCTTGTAGCAGATAATAAATTATTTCTATTTTATATCGAGGGGGTATTTACTCGCGTATTTCGTTGTACACCCTGGTGCGTAATAAAACGTAATAACGCGAAATGACAGCTAAAAATACGCGTAATTGACGCGTAATACTAGCGTAATAACGCGTAATGAGGCGTGATTACCCCGTAATAACACGTACTATGTGCGTATTAATAACGTAATAACCCGACTACGCGTATTTCGTTGTACACGAAAATCCGTAGTAAATACCCCCGTTTTATATTACATCATCTCTCCCCCTTCTTTGGCATATTTACCGGATTTATTTCTTGAAATACCACTTATCGTGTCTAGATATTCGCCGGCCTACTTTTATCAAACGCTGACACTGTACCGCCCCGTTACACGCATGGCGCGTCACTATCGCCCCTCTTCCTCTCCCCGCAATATAGAGAGCAGAGCTGCCAGGAAAGTAGGCAATAAGTAGCCCAGACGCAGTCGAGGAGACCGGGCAGCATCTGCGACATGCGCGCACCCGTGCTCAGGTGTTGCCTAGTAGGCAGGCGCAGTCCGCTTCACTTCACTGTGTTTGGGCTCCTCACTGGGGTCTTCTCTGGAAACACTTTTAAAGAGAAGATGTGGCCCCACTTTGCACTTGCGTATGCGAATCTGACGGACAAGACTAGAGTACACGGGAGAAGCCCTCCCCCTCCTCTCCTCTCCTCACCCCCCTACCCCTCTCAGAGCCTGCTCTGCATCCCAATGTGCGCCGCCTCCGGCGGGAACACGTCCAGGCCGTAGAGCCACGAGGCGAGCGTGGGGAACATGACGAAGAGCGTGATGAGGCACAGGAAGTTCATGCCGAGCCCGGCCTTGATCTGCAACAGGCGAGACGGGGGCGTGAGTTGGGCTGCCTACCCTGCACGGCGCCGGAGCGCGCGCGCTGGAAACCTGAGAGTCCACACACTGTGGTTGCCACACTGGAATGTCGCTCACTTGTAGGTGAGCAAATAAATTCACTCACTTGTAGGTGAGCAAATAAATTTACTCACTTGTAGGTGAGCGAATAACCATTCACTCACTTGTACCTCCAGGTGACCAAATAGTTATTTGCTCACCTACAAGTGAGTGAATCGTACTTCGCTCACCTACTAATGAGTGAATGGTTGTTCTCTCACCTACAAGTGAGTAAATGGTTATTCGCTCACCTACAAGTGAGTGAATTTATTTGCTCACCTACAAGTGAGCGACATTCGCACCCTTGGGCTTCCAGTGCAGGTCGCGTATCGTACCATGTCTCCCGGGCGCATGTTGGAGGCGGCCATGACGATGGCGTTGGGTGGCGTGGCCACGGGCAGCATGAAGGCGTACGAGCAGCACAGCGTGGCCGGCATCATGAAGAAGAGCGGGTGCACGCGCATGGCGGACGCCATCTCGGCCAGCACGGGCAGCACGATGTTGGCGATGGCCGTGTTGGAGGACACCTCGGTGAGGAAGGTGGTGGCCGTGCACATGATGACCAGGATGGCGGTGGAGCCCATCGAGTCCTGCAGCGCGACGAGCTGCGCGCCGATCAGCTTGGACAGGCCCGACTCCCGCGAGGCGGCCGCCATCGCGAAGCCGCCGCCGATGAGCAGCACCAGGCCCCACGGCAGCTTCTCGTGGATGATCTTCCAGTTGAGCAGCGCGGGCGACGCCTTGCGCGGGCCTGCGGTGCGGACCAGGGGCGGGCTGAGCTGAGCACGCTGACCACGGCGTGACCAGTATGTGGTCACGACCCCGGGCGGGTGAAACCATAGGGGATACAAACGCGCGCGCTCAATGTGTTGCGCTGATATTCCACGTGAACGAACGAACGTGGCTTACTTGCAGGTGAGTTAAAATATTTCTACACTCGCGCACGTGTGCGATAAAGTCCACACACTTAGTTGAGCGATTGGCCAATCGCACACTCGAAGCCGGGGAAATGGCTACAGCCTCGTGCCGGAGTACGACAATAGGCATTCGCTCAGCTCAGTGTGTGTACTGTACAAGTTGTGCTGAAAACTTTCACTCACCTCCAAGTGAGCGGCATTCGCACACTTTGATATCCTGTGTATGTGCGTTGGGAGGGAGGAAATTTGCGAGAAGATAACGACCTCGCGGGTGAGCGGGCTTAGCGCGAGGCGGGGCGGGGCGGGGTGCCTCTGCTGTCGCTGTGCTGGCGCCGCGCCGCACCGTGCATGGGCTTACCGTCTCTCCTGAGAAAGTCCAGGTTCGCCGGCAGCACAAACAGGAGGAACACGATCAGCACGGCAGGAGTCGCGTCCTTGATTTTCCTGCAAGGCGAATCAGAAAAGCATGAGTCCAGTGTGGGTCAGGCCGCCGCGCCGGAACGAGGCGGGGCGGGGTGGGGCGGGGCGGTCGGCGCGCTCCGCGCTCCGGTGCGCCGCCACGGTGCGACCTACACGTTGGAGACGTATTCCGCCCAGCCGGGGATGAACTCGGGCGCGCGGAAGAACCAGAGGACCACGACGGCGAGGAACAGGAACATGACGGAGCCCTCGTGGAAGGTCATGTCGCCCAGCTCCCGGTACTTGGCCGCGATCAGCTCCTCGATGGCCTTCAGCTGCTCCCTACTCTGCTTTTGTTTGCCGCTGGATTTCCTGCAATGTTCGTCATCAGAAAAAAAGAGGACATTGTTTTTATTCGTGGATAGTGAAATGAAGGCAGACGAGGAACCAAGAGTGGCGGGGCGGACAGCCGTCTCGGCGGGCGGGGGGCACTTTAAAAACCTGTTCAGGTTTTTCGGGGACGGAAAGATACCCCTGTTGTGGTTTGGAATACAGTATAGGAGATCTGACCTGAACAGCCCCATGAAGAGCACCTGCAGCCACAGCCAGGCGACGATGGCGTTGATCAGCATGAGGGGCACGTTGAACAGCATCCAGTTGGCGAAGTTGAGTCCGTGGAGGCTCGGGAACAGGCTGCGCGTCAGACATGAGAGGTGTGAGCTGCAGGCCGCGGGCGGGACCCCCCGTCCCGTACCCGACCCGACCTGGCCTACCTCTCGTACAGCCCCTTGAAGGTCAGGTTGGTGGCCGTGCCCGTGAGGGTCCCCGTGCCGCCGATGTTCGCCGCGTACGCTACGCCCAGGTAGTAGGCCACAGACTCCTGGTTCGGTCTGGGAAGCTTACTGGCGGAAAAAGGGGGGAAATAAGACGTAGAAGACAGCCGCAAAAACGGTAGATAAAAAGTGGGCGGAGAGAAAGTGTATTCCGGTTGACACGCTTCCTCCAGACCTGCCCACAATCAATATGCGGAAGAGTGCGGTGTCTACTTTTAAGCGCGTTGTCAGAGGCCGTCGCTGTCGACCCAAGTGTGCGACTGTAGCTCACTTGCAGGTGTGCGAATTGCTTTCACACAGGCGTGCCGCAAATGATTGACCAACGAAAACGGCTATCACTTGGTTTTGCTTTACAAATGTCGTGAATTTTTCAGAATTTTCACTGAAGTTTTTTGTGTTTTAATTTTTTCCTGAATTTTCTTTGCTGCAGTTTTCCTAATTTTTTTTTAATTACGAGGTACACAAAAAGTTTCAGAGTTGTTTCCTCCTCGTGTACGAATGGGCATTCGCTCAGTGAGCCCAGTGTGTGTGAATAATTGTCGCACGCCTTCAAGTGATTGAAAGAATATCACACACCTGCGAGTGAGCGACACTCGTGTACATTTCCAGTGTGCAGAAGTAGTACATGCGGGGCATGCAGCGGGGTGCACAACGAGCGCAAACGGACTGTTTACTTGCGGAGCAGCAAAGCTCTGTGGTGGGAGACCCGGCTCGGCTCGGTACAGCGCGACCCCAGCGGCAGGAGCGCGCCCTCCCGAGGTCACGATCCACTAAAAGATACAGTGTTATGCCTGGAAAGTAGGCAATAAGTAGCCCGCCCACGGAGTAAAGCTGGCTACATCTGTACCTGCGTGGGCAACACGCCTGCTTGCATGTTGCCTAGCAGGCAGGCGCAGATGCAGCCCACTTAACTCCACACTATTTGGGCTACTCATTGCCTACTTTTATGGCGACACGCAGTAAAGACGCTGCTACTCACGTCTTACCCCCGTCCGCGTCCTCGGCGTCCCAGGACGGCGGCGGAGGCGCGCGGGCCGCTGCTGCGGCTGAAGCTACCGCGGCCAGCTCGCCGTTGGTCTTCTTGGCGGTCCGCGGCGGCGCCCTACATGCAGCGTGCAGCGTCATGCGCGGGGCGGTGAGGCCGGGTTAATGTGCAGGTCAGGTTAGGCGGGGCGGGGCGGGGCGGGGCGGGGTGGGGCACATGGGCGACCACGCCCTCGTACTTACTCCATCTCCACCCGGGCCAGGGACTTGCGCCGCGTCTCCTGGTCGAAGGTCCCGCTGTCGTGCCTGCTGGTCGCCCCGCTCAGCACGGACGGCCGCCTGGAGTTGTCCACTACCTCTTGCTGGAAAAGTCGGGAGGGGCAGTAGTGAAGGTGTGCGAATTGTTACTCGTAGACTTGCACCCTCACGCTTAAGAAAATTAAAACCCTATCGCGCCCTGCACGGAAAAAATGGATTAGCCGAAATAGCTGATACATTAGCTGGTATAGCCTTAGCTAACAATATTAGCTGCCTTAGCTAATTATCAGCTGTAACAGTTAAAATATTTTCCCTCACAGCTTATGCGTTTTTTCCTAGGCAGCTGTGAGAGCTAATATCTCAGCTGTTACAGCTGAGAATTAGCTAAGGCAGCTAATATTATTAGCTGAAGCCATACCAGCTAATGCATTAGCTATTTCAGCTAAAAAAAAATTAGTGTGCGTGGCCTGCCGCGGCACGCGCCTAGACTCACCGCCTTGAGCTCGTCCAGCACGGCCGACACGATGGGCACCATCATGGCGGTGGTGGCCGTGTTGGAGATCCACATGGACAGGAACATGGTGGGGATCATGAAGCCGAGCATGAGGCGGCGCGGGCTGGCGCCGATCAGCATCATGACGCGCAGCGCGATGCGCTTGTGCAGGTTGCAGTGCTCCACGGCGATGGCGACGATCAGGCCGCCGATGAACATCATGTTGGTCTCCTTGAGGTAGGTGACGCACACCTGCTCGGTGGAGAGCACGCCGAGCACGGGGAACAGCACGACGGGCAGCAGCGACGTGACGGGCAGCGGCACGACCTCCGTCACCCAGAACACGGCCAGCAGCAGCACGCCGTAGGCCGCGCGCGCCTCCTGCACCAACACCGCAACACCCACAGTTTACAGTACCAAACGCGTTTTGCTACTATGGGAGCAGCAAAATCATTTTTTTCACCCCTGATATTTTTTTTGCTGCTGCAAACTTTTGCTGCTTAAGCTAACTTTTTTGCGAAAACATCAAAAAAGGCAAAAGTGCGAAAAGTGTTGATAACACCTGCAATCGCCGCTATGATATGGAAGCAGCGCGAGCGGCAGTCCCAGGCAGGCGCGGCGGCGGCGGCGGTCGAGAGGGATCGTTAGTGGGTAATGCTCGAGCATCGCCCATGACAGCGACATTAGCTCGAATTAACCTCCTGACACGCTGCACTCCGCGCAAATATCGGTCCTTTGACGGCGGGCCGGGCCGGGCCGGGCCGGGGCGAACACGAGAGGCGAAGGCACAGCGCGCACGCAACTCCGCGAGGAGGAGTAGGCAGGGTGTTGCCAGAAAAGTTGGCAATGAGCAACACAAACGCGCAGTGGAGGAAATCGGGCTGCATCCGCGCCTGCCCAGTACTAGCTTGGCAGCATCCACGCAGCTGAGTAAAGGTATTGCCTAGTAGGCAGGCGCGCCCTATACTTCAGAGTGTTTGGGCTGGGCTACGTATTGCCGACTGGACGCAGCGCACCGAGTACTTAGGCGAATCGCGACCGCATTGTCATCTCGTCGACGCGAGAAAAAGTTGCGCGGAGGGACGCAACGCGGGCACAGCACAGCTCGACACAGCGAAGGGTTCAGTAGTTCAATTGGCGGGCATCTGGGCGGCCCCGGCGGGCCGGGCCGGGGCCGGGAAGCCCGCACATCTATAACTGCGGCGGATCGGCTCCGCCCCGGGCCCGGGGCCCGAGCTGCTCTAGGACAGTCTAGGGTTGTCTAGACGCCGGTCTGGAAATAGATGCAGTCCTTGACATATGTCCATGTCCGCGTGAGTACGAGATACGCGTTTTTAAATTATTGCGATTTTTTTAGGTGATCCACATGGATGCATGGGTCGTGAGCACGGACGACTGGTTTTTAGCCTGTGAATAAAAGATGTGACCAGAAGAGGAAACTGCTATGACGATTATGTGGAATTCATCTAAAGGCGACTTGTCATTGAGGTCAGACACAGTCTCACGCCATGACCGCCGCCCGCTCAGCTCAAACGTCTCGGGCACGAAGGGACGCGAAACGGCACGCACACGCGCACACAGCTCGACTATTTCCCTCCCTCATCAAGCCAAAGAAATGCACGAGCGTCATCCAAAGCCCTGAAGACTTTTTGCTTTGCAAGACTAATGAAAAGTAGCAGATGGAGCCGCAAAGACTCTACTCACCGTGCTGCCCGGGTACAGGAGCGGCAGCGGGAGCAGGACGAGGGGCGTCAGGACCACCACCAGCGAGCGCCAGTACGCCAGGATGCCGTCGTGCGCCATGGCGCGGACCGGCTACGGACTCGCGACAGGACAGGCGCGCCGGTGACGCCGTGCCCAGCTGGCTGCAGCTGCAGGTGCGGCTGGAGCGGCGCCAGCCTGGACGTGGCTCTGAGCTGGCGCAGCTGCAGCTGGACAGCTGGAAGGAGCTCGCGGTCTGGCTCGGTGCTCGCGCGGTGAACGCCGTGCCACTACTCGTCCCGTCCGCGAGTCCACGCGCATCTCCCGGCTACCACCAATTGTCTCAAGAACTGCCGACCCCACCCGCTCTCTCTCTCTCCCTCTCTATCTCTCTCTCACTCTCTCTCTCTCTCTCTCTCTCTCGCTCGCTCCTTGCCATGGGTCCTCGGCGCTCCCAGACCGTGGCAGCGCTCGCGGTCCCCTGTCCTGCTCCCGGCACAGCAGCCCTATCCGTCCGAACTTCATGTTGCGCCCGCGGAGTCTTCCCCGTGTAACGCCAACGGAGCAGGTGTCTTCCGCCCGCGCCTGCCTACCAACAGGGCGGTGCAAGTGAGATATCGTACTTTTTACTCCTCAAATCTCTGTTCTCTATCGGCGTAAGGACATGACTGTTTGCGGCTTTGGCTCACCCCGGCGACGACGTGTAGCGCGGCGTCGCGGGCGCGCCCCCGCGCAGCACTCGGTCAACATTTGAGTCAGTCAAATATTGACAAGTGCCTATCGACACGACGGCGGTCCCAAGCCAGAGGACTCCTTTGTACAGTAGTCGCGGTGACGCGGCGCCGCGCGGGTAGGCAACCCATCCGACACGCCCGCGCTAGGGGTTGCCTCAGAGATCGCACGGAGCGGGCGCGAGCGGTCCCAAGTGTATCATACCCCTCCGTCATGCTGTCTTTAACATTACTCTGCACCAAGAGGCCTTATACTGCGCTGGCGATACCCCGCGTTGGCGCCGCGGGCGCGCGCTGACCATACTCCAGCTCCGTCGCGCCCCTCCGAGTTGGCGGAACCGTGTTTCGATTCCGTTTTTAAAGGCCCACGCACGAGTACACATACGCACGCGCGCGCGCGCTCACGAGACGTGCGTGCCCGGGGGCCGGCGACAAGGCCTCTGGCATTTCCATGTCGCTCGAAGAGAGAACAGAGGAGTGTATAGAGTTGCGGACTTGCTCCATTTTTTTCGATTTTGTCCGAATAATGAAATCATGACGCGGCGTCGTCCCCCCGCGCGAATGCCTGCGCGTGGCAGTGCCCGGCGGACATGGCTGGAGTGGTCCTTGTCGCCGCCAGGCGCCGGACCGGACGCCGAACAATGCCGCACCGCGCGCGCGCACGGGGTGGCGGGCGGGGAGGGAGGAGGGCGAGGGCGAGGGGCTCTTGGTGGAGACTGTAGGCGCCCGGACGCTGCGGACACGGGCAAGGCACGGGACTCATATATCCACCGGACCGGTAGCACGCACTCGCCGAGTCCCTGGGGAGTGAGAGAGAGGGAAGGGCGAGAGAGAGGGAGATGGACGCTCTCTCGCGAGAACGCACGCGAATGCGCCCTGCATGGGAGCGAGCCTCGCGAGAGCCTTGGGGCGCGAACAGCGCCACCGCCGAGTCCACACGGCAAAAAATAATTACAGGCCCGCGCTTTTGTTATTCTCTCTAACGAAAGGATTGTTTCAGGGCGAGGCGAGCGCGCTGTGGGGCTGAGGCCGCACTGCGGCGAGGCGGGGTGGGGCGTGGCGGGGCGGGGCGGGGCGGGGTGGCCGCTGGATGTGACCTCTAGTCATCAAGCGTTCGGACCGGGCCGGACATTAGCCTCGCCTCGGGGGATCGCGCATCCTTGCCCGTCATGCGGCGGGGCGGCGGGGAGAGGCCTGGACCACACTACACGCGCCCAACAGCGGCCAGCAGGGCAGGGCGCCCTTGAGCCAGTGCTGCAAGAAGAGTAGGCAATAAGTAGCCGTCTGGAGGGTGGGCGGGGCGGCACTACGCGCCGCGCCTCCCTAGAGGCGTAAAGGACACGCACAACGAGAGGAGTGTATCGTTCACACTCTTGGGTTTCCAATGCTGCAGCTATGATTTCATGATGCTACAAAATTTTATTTTCCAGGTGCGGGTGCATGTGCGGTTTCCCACCGAATCGACTCATCAGGAGGCGTCTGCCGCAGGCCGGCGAGGAGACTATGAGAATAATGCGGATGGGCTGCATGCAGAGCTGGGAGCAGAGTGAAGAGTCCGCCCAATCCCCCCGACCGGTTCCAGCGGCGCCCAGGACAGGAACCCGTCCCGCGGGAACCTGGCGCGCGATTAAAACGCGCTGGTGAGATACGTGGCGGCGGGCGGGGCGGGGCGGGGCGGGGTGAGGCGCGGCGGGGCAGATGTCTCCAAAGCACTGCACTGCTCCAAATAGGCGTTGCTGCAGCCGTAGCATCGGCCCGGTACAGTAGTACGCTGTCGCAACGTGATGTAACGAGCATCCTCCTGGCCATCATCCCGGCCCGGCCCGCCCCGCAGAGGACATGAGCTGGAAGCTGGAAGTGACTAAAGTGCCTTTATTCGTATGGTTTTCCCCCTTTTTCGACGCAGCTGGTCGTGGTCGGCTCGAGCGGGAAACGAGGTTGACTCCCGCCTATGCCAGCGCCAGCGCCATGTCGCTGCAGGTAATAGAGGGCTTGTAGCAGGAGAGGAGGTGCGACTTCCGACCGGCACAACGCCGAGCAGCGAGCCGCGCCGCGCCGTGCCACCGCCCTGGCCTCGCCAGCATCTCCCTCCTCCCCTACACCTCCGTGTATCTCCTGCGCCTCCCCACCACCCAGGCGCCCACGGCGGAGTGACGCATAGTGTGCGAATGCAGTGGCTGTGGCCTGCAGCAGCAGCCCCGCGCCCCGCACCCTGCCGCCGGACGGGTAGGCAGACCCGCCACGCTCACCCGCCCGCCAGGCGTGCCTACCCGCGGCAGCGACAGGGGCGGGGCGCGGCGGGGCGGTGTAGCAATTATCCTGGACAGATAAGTCGACGGGGCCGGCGCCCCCCTCCCCCTCCCCCCTGGTGGGATGTCTGCTGTGGAAGGGACGCTGCAGGGGCCGGGGGAGGGGCGTCTGCAGAACAGTACCGAGCGGGGGAGGAGGGGAGGGTGCAGGAGGAAGGGGACGGGGGTTCCAGGAGTGGTCGCCATGGCAACGACACGGCACGCCAAAGCGGCAAGTCTTGTAGCGCGTCCGAGTGCCCTTGTTGGAGAAGAGAGACGGGGGAGCGGCCGGCCGACGGGGAGGAGAAGGGAGAGAGAGAGAGAGGGAGAGAATGGCGAGAGGTCGCGGCGGAAGCGGAAAGGGCGGCTTAGAGAGGACGGAAAGGCAGGAGCAGGAGAGGAAGAGAGAGGGGAGGAAGGGAGAGAGTGAGCGAGAGAGAGAGAGAGAGAACAGAGGAGCAGGGGGAGAGTCAGAGAGGGCAGACAAAGGCGCTGTCAGGAGAGTCGGGTGGAGGCGGGGCGGGGGGCGGGATTTGGTTTTGAGATGAGAGAGCCACAATTCTCCGAATGGTCGGCTGGGCGGCGGCAGCGGCAGCGGCAGCGCGTTCAGCGTTCATTGGGCTTATACGGGCTGGTAGGGTGGAGGGTGAGGGTGGGGAGCGCGGCGGGGCGGGGGCGCGGCGCGCGTGGGGACAGCCGCTTTCTCAGAGGAACCGCACCAGTCGGACCCGCGGCAACTACTCGACTCTCCGCCGCCGCGCCGAGCTGATGCGCTCCGAGATTTCAAACCCAACAAAAGTTGATCGCTCTGTCTCTCTGGCACCTATACGGCGCGCCTCATGAGTGCGAGAGAGAAAGAGCGAGGAGAGCGCTCTTCTAAATCAGTCGACAGAGTGCGGGGCGTGCGAGGCCGGGAGCGCCGGGGGCCTTACGGGTGCCGTAGGGAGGGACCGGTGGGGGTGCACGAGTTCCCTAGGGTGCCGGGGCGGGGCGGGGGTGGGGCGGGGCCGACCGCTGGTTCCGATCCATGAGCAGCAATTTCCTCCCGTTGCCGCGTTGATTCTTACCCCTCCCCCTCGTCCCGCCCACGGGCCCCCGGTCACACAGAGAGGAGCCCCTCCCCCCCCCCCCCCCCCCAGGCGCGCCGGAGCCGGGTCAGACCAGCCCCGCGCTCACTTCCAGACGGTAATGCAGGCGCCACACGCGGGAAATCAGGAGCAACAGGCGGGGCTGCCGCTAGCCGCCCTGCCCCGCCCCGCCCCGCCCCGCCCCGCAAGGGGAGGGGGAGAGAGTGTAAAAGAGGAGGGGCATTAGGAGTCGGCAGCTGGCAGGGGCGTTTTCCAGTGAGCGTCGAGAAAAAGAAGTTCAATCCGAAACTTTCTGGCCCGCACATTTCCTCCTTATACTCTTTGAGAAAAAGAAAGAGGCCTGTACAGTACTCGGATCGACCTTTCTCTCGTAGACGCCTCTTTCTCGACCCGGCGCGACAGCCGTGTTTTCTCTATCTTTTTTCCACTTTTACTCCTCACCGCTCCGAAGGGCGAAGGCCTTAGTATGACAGGCTCCGGCCCGACCCCACACTGGTGATATGTTGTTGCCCAGGCTTCGAAACGCCGAAAAAATCATATCTTGTGTGAAAATTTTTTCGAGCCAACACTTAGAAAAAGGGAAAGAAGTGGATGTGACAATGTCGCTCGCTGCCGTGGGGTTGGGTGGGGCGGGGCGGGAGCCGCGCGCGCCGAGGTCCAGGCAGGCGGGTTGCCCTCCCTGGGGAGTCCTTCCCCCCAGCCCCTCCCCTCCCCACGCACAGAGCATCGGGCCCATCGTCTGCTCAATCATCGTGCTGCAGAAGCAGAAGCTGTTCAATCTGCCCCCGGCCCTCCTGCGAGCAGAGCCCCATGCAGCTGCCTCCACGTAAAATATACTGTTCCGTGTTCTGCTCTGAAACCTTCAGTACATGTACTGCTGGCCTCGACCGATCACCGCCCTCCCCGCCCCTCCCTGCCCCTCCCCGCCCCTCCCCTCGCCCCCGTCACCGCCCCGCAGCAGCCACACTGCGGGATGTCCCTCTTCCACCCTCTCCCTCGCCGTGCCCCAAGACACGGTGAGAGAGGGAGCAGCGATTATTGGCGCAATTCCGTATATCGCAGCCTTAGCAAGCTCGCCAACTTTCTCGGCGCCCTGTGTCCGTCTCAGCCCTGGGCCTATCACTCCCCTCCCGGCTCTCTTTCCCTTCTCTCTCCCGCCCACCACTCACACCGCACCCTCTACCCTCGAGTGAGAGATATAAACTGGCATACCTAGCGGTCGAGGTCGAGATGGCAGCACTGTGAACAATACTGGTAGATCTACAGAAATTTTTTCTATGAGCCCTGTTGTTACAGTTGTCACAGTTTATACAGTACGTGTAGAATTACAAGCAATACAAATAGCCTTGAAATTCATTGGCGAGTAGGAATGGCCTGTCGTAAATTTACAACATATATATCAAAGAGTAAAGTACAGAGTAAATTGTAACTCTAAGAATACTTGTTTCACGGTGAGGGGAGGGGCGGCCGACCCCCTGGCGCCGCTCACAGCCTAATGGTCCAGCGATAGCAGAGGCGGACTCATGATGTCGAGAATTTCATCAATTTCATCCTCGGCCCCTCCAGTCTGCTGCCCCCGACAACCGCCGCCCGTGCCCCCTCTCTCCGCCCCTCACCTCACTGGCCGCCCCCGGCCCGCCCCCGCCCCGCGCAGGGGTGCGCGGCGCGCCTCCCCCGGGGCAGTGCTGCCTGGTGCTGCCGCGCCGCCCACCAGTTGCTGTCAGGCTCCAGCTCCGTCACGACCAGCTTCACCGGGACAGGCACACGGCGCGCGGCCCCACCCCGCAGCAGCAACATGCAGCCACCTCGGTGAGCGAGAAATTTACCTCAGCCAATCATCTATCCATCTATCCATCCTGCGGATCTGCAGCAGGGCGCGGGCGGGCGCAGGAGGACGTCGGTTTAGGGGATTCCCATATAAATATATTTCGGAGGAGCTCTCCGTCCACCTCCGAGAATAAGCAGTCATGCGTGACGCGCGTGAGGTGTGACGGTGTGGGCTGGGGCGGCCCGGCGCGGTGTGACGGTGACGTGCGTGACGTGCCGTGCCGTGACGATAGCACTCGGTCAGAGAGAGGGGTATGCGTGAGAGTGAGTGGGGCGATGACGTGACCGTGACATAGAGAAAGAGAGGGAGAAAGAGAGAGAGGAAGAGAGGGAGAGAGAAAGAAAGAGAGGGAGAAAGAGAGTGGAGAACAGGCTCCCTTGTGCGTGCTGGGCAAGTCCAGCGGCGGGTCAGACCCGGTCCCGACGACGACAGCCACAGCCCCGTGGGGACTGGTATTGGCCCGGCCGGACCGGACCGGTAGCCCGTATGACGTCACAGCTTCTCGTACTGGCGGGGCGGGGCGGGGTGTGGCGGGGCAGGCTCTCCATCATGCGTACCTGGCACACTCGGTGCAGCCCACCACGCCCGCCGCACCCGATCCAGCCCCCGCCCTACCCCGCCACGCGCGGACGCAGGCTTCCATTCCCGCCGCGCCCCGCCCCGCCCCGCCCCGCCCCGCCCCGCCCCGCCCCGCCCGAGCCACTCAGCTGACCACTTCTTGAGAGGTCTCTCGGCAGTCAGTCCGCGGCGCGCTGCTCTACGACACGGTGCTCACCTCCCGTCTCCTCTCTCCCTCTCTCTGCCGCGTCGGCTAATCACAGTGAGTTGTGTTGTGTAGCGTAGTGTGTCTTCTGCTGCTGCCGGTCGTCGTCTGCTACAGGCAGCCTCCCTATAGTGCGCATGCTCCGCCGATGTGTGTGTGTGTATGTGTGAGAAAGATAGGAGACCGTCAACCCGTCAACACGTTGATAAGAGGGGCGTGAGCCGTGGCTGGTGACCTACTGCAACTATTTCCGCTCATCGAAAAAGTTTGCCGCCCGGCCCCGGCCCGCTGCAGAACATTTTTGTATCTTACAAAAGTGAGTGATCGCACCGGATCACAATACTTGCGGGCCCCCGTGGCGCGTAGGTACTTCCCCGTTAGGATTCGAAGTTTTGATTTAAAAAAAAAGAAAGAAATGAATGGTGATAAATTTCGGAGAAATTTTTCAAAGTTTTCAGAAAAAGTTTAATTTTTTTTTGTCAAACCTTGAACCTCTCTTTCTCGTGCAGTGTGAAGACAGTTTTATAAATAACCAGTCAATGAGAACGCGTAGCGAAAAGTATAATCCTCACGAGACCTACACAATGTGTCATATGTGATGAAAAATTCATTTATTTTCTTCCGAGTCCCGGTCCAACCCTGACACTGACCTCGGAGCTCCAGCTCCAGCTCTCCAGCTCCATCGCTGGAGGCGCTGGAGGCGCGGCAGTTACCATAGCGCGGCCTGGACGGGTCTGCTTTCGAAACGTGCGGTTCCGCTTCGCGCCCTCTCCCTCTCTTTCTCACTCCTCCGGACGCAGCGCGCGATGGTTAAAGCCCAGGCATTCCCGCGGAGTAACCTTCGCGGCAAATGCAAAGAAGGAAACGGCAAGTTGCATAATGAAAAAATATCCAGAAGGGGGCGGATATCAGCGTGATGTCAATGGCTATAGAGACCGGACTTGTGTTTTTTTAAAATGTAGTTTCATAGATAGAATTTTTTTTTTTTTTTTTTTTTTTTGACCTTTCATAAAAACCTTTTACTTTGATTTTATGCAAGATGTTGTCAATCCCGTGTGAAAGTCTTAGCTACACCCTCGTTATGAAACAAAAGAATTTGAAAAGAGTGAATGGGAAATGAATGGATGGACATGATTGGGGGATTTTGCCTTGGCGCCATTGCATCGTTTGCATTCGTGCCGAAAAATCCCCGATGATGTGTGAAAGGAAGATCCCGACGTGATAATTCCCAGAGATAACGGCACACCTGACTACTTGGCTCACTCCTCTCCCTCCGCCGCACTGTCCATCCTGCTACGCCCGCTATACTCTGCTTGGTCATCTCGTTCCGATAAAATGTTCTGCGAACGCGTAAAAGTGCAAAGCGCCTTAGTTTTTTTTTCTTCCTGCACTCGTCGCGGAGTCCTTGCGGCGCGCCATTGAGTCGCGTTGACAGTCGTTAGCACTCGTCTAATTCCTCCAGGAAACCCCCCTCTCGCGAGCGTCCCCGTGCCGCCGCCGCCGCCACCGTGGCAGTGTCGCGAGGCGGGGAAATAAAATGTTGTCGCGGCAAGCTGGCCGTCAATGTGAATGTGTCCACTTGGATGCCAAGTTTTAAGAATGTCGCTCACTGCAGTGGAATTTTATTAAACACCAGCAGGTGGGCGACAAACTGTTCACACAAGGCGAGCGAAGGCTCACTTTCAGAGAGCACGTAACAGTGTTGCGGGTCTGCCTACCCACGGGGCCACAGTGCCTTACGGCTTGGGCGGGTAGGCAAACCTGCATGCTGTTATACGTATTCCCTGTAACACCCAGTGCACTCGCCAGACCCATTCACACATCCACAGGGGTACGAATGGTCTTTCAATCGCGTGCAAGTGTGTGAATGACTTTTCGCGCACCTTCAAGAGTGTTTTAAAAAAATGTACTCCCCTGCAAGTGAGCAACATACCCGCCTACTTGGATCACTTGGTCACTCCCCGCCACGGGCTACGGCATCGGCATACAGGCCGGTGTAGTTACGGTCCACGCAGCCACAAGGCCAGCGCCCCGCCCCGCCCCGCCCCGCCCCGCCCCGCCCCGCCGCGCCCCCCGCCGCACCCGGACGGAAACTACTTGCGAAGGGAACAATAAATTGTCAATCTATCACTGGGCCGGGCGCCGTCGAAGGGCGCGCCGCGCCGGGGCCGCGGCGGCGGCTGGGCGGTGCGGCGGCGAGGTACATTCAAAGTGGATTAAGCCTAGTCATGTCGCGAGGGCAAGGCCCACCCCGCACCGGGTCAGTGCCAGAAG
This sequence comes from Frankliniella intonsa, assembly GCA_033675135.1. Lineage (NCBI taxonomy): Eukaryota > Metazoa > Arthropoda > Insecta > Thysanoptera > Thripidae > Frankliniella > Frankliniella intonsa. The sequence continues at coordinate 9,630,625 of CM066248.1, forward strand.
AGCGGGGCGGGGCGGGGCGGGGCGGCCTGCGGCGGCTCGGCGCTGCCCTGGCGGTGACCACAGCGGGATGGCGGGAGGGGCATCCTCGCTATGGACCTGGTCGATGTCGGATTGACTTTCGCAATAGACTGATCAGGCAGTCTTCGTCATTAAGAAGTGCCGCCGGAACCAAAGTGGATCCGTCAATATCAAACACCAACTCCCAAGAACCAGCCTGAACGAATGAGTTTTATTGCAAACGTTGGCGGCAGGTAGTACCCTAATACCATTCATAACGTTAAACCACACCTTAATCGCTGCTCCGATTCCGGGTTCCGGCCTTTGACTTCCTTATCTACTTCGCGATCGCGCAGAAGCGAGAATCTGTGCCTTCCTGTTTTAAAATATCGCTCGACAGCGTTTCATTCTAGCGCCAAGGGGGTGATTTGAGAACAAACTGGAGTTGATTCGAGCTCAACGCAGTACACTGTACTGTTTTGCACCCGATTCAAGTGTGTAGTGCGCGTGATGTAAGAACACGCTCCTCTGGGTGCGTCGACGCGCGGAGCGCGCCCGGTACTCGTAGCCGACTGGCCCAATGGCGGCGGGGCGGCCTTGACCGCCGGGGCTCAGCGCGGCCTCCTCCCTCCCCTCCCCTCCCCACACGAGCAGCATTGCTTTCTCCGCGGGTCTAGACTCCACGCGCCCGCCCCGTCCCGCGGGTACTGCTGGAGGCATTGCTGGAGGCTGGAGGCATTGCTGGACGCTGGAAGCACTACCACCAGGCTGCCGAGTATGAATGCCTCTATCTGTGAGGCGCTCACTGGAAAAAAAAATGTCCCGACGCCGTGGGCCAACAATATCCAGGCCCGGTTGTTTTTTTTGCCCCATCTCACGTCCCTTCTCTACTTTTCGGCGAGGGAAATCCGCGGGCGTCCACCCGCCGCCGTGCCGTAAGGTAACGCGCGAGTCACTCCTCTCCTCTGTTGCAGATCACAAATGGAGGTGAACGAATTCAAGGACATGGCGAAGGAGATGGTGGACTACATCGGCAACTACCTGGAGAATATACGTGATCGGTAAGAGCGCGTGCAGCGCGCCGAAATGGCGTGTACGCTACGCAAAAGTAGTTTTTTTTTTTGCAAACTCAGCGCTCGCGTTCCTCCACCATCGCGTCCGACTCCACCAAGGGGGAAACGATAGTGAGATCTCGTGTGGAACGGATTACCCCGGCCTACCTCTGTATAACTTCGGGATTACCCTCTAGCAACCTCTACATCACCCCCGGATCGGCCCGAAAAATTACTTTCTGATCGCCCTTTGGATAACCTTTATGATTACAATGTGGATACATTTTTGATTACCCACGTGTGGGTTACCCTCAAATCATCCACGGATTACCCCAGATTGAGACAGGCCGTGTCTAGCGGATTACCCTCCTCGCATGACGTGTGATTCGCCTCGGCCTGCAGCCAGGTGCTGCCGTCGGTGCAGCCGGGCTACCTGCGCCCGCTCATCCCCACCGAGGCCCCCGAGACGCCGGACGACTGGAAGGACGTGATGGCGGACATCGAGCGCGTCATCATGCCCGGCGTGACGCACTGGCACTCGCCGCGCTTCCACGCCTACTTCCCCACCGCCAACTCGTACCCCGCCATCGTCGCCGACATGCTGAGCGGCGCCATCGCCTGCATCGGCTTCACCTGGGTGAGCGGAGCGTGCTTTAGACCGCACCTCAAGCTGGATTTCATACTATCATTCCTTTGACAGGGAGGACTGTCTCACCTCACCTCACATTTCGATTAACGGCTTGATTTGTGTTCTTGTGGGCGCAGATCGCGAGCCCTGCCTGCACGGAGCTGGAGGTGGTGATGCTGGACTGGCTCGGCAAGATGCTGGACCTGCCGCCCGAGTTCCTCGCGTGCAGCGGCGGCAAGGGCGGCGGCGTGATCCAAGGCACGGCCAGCGAGGCCACCCTGGTGGCGCTGCTGGGCGCCAAGGCCCGCGCGGTGCGCAAGGCCAAGGAGGACCGGCCCGACCTCACCGAGGCCGAGATCGTCGCCAGGCTGGTCGGCTACGCGTCGGGTAAGAGCAGGGCCAAGCACGCGCGTGGGGCGTGACGTCACGCCACGCACGGCCGCGTCGCCTCGCAGGCGGGCGGGCGGACTGCCCGGCCGAGCCCCTGCAGAGTGGAGGGTAGGCAATCCCGGCGTGCACCCGTGCGCGCCGCGCCGGGGTATTGCCTACCTGCCGCCTGCGGGAGATGGCCGCAACGGCAAAGGTCGGAAGGGCGGGCTGCGGGCCGGGCTCAGAAACTGGCTCAACTTTCATCGCGACATTTGCCTGTCGGTGGGAGGGGAGGAGGGCGCTTTTCCGGTCTTCATGTCGCAGAGGGGCGGGGCGGGGTGGGGTGGTGGGGCGTGTTGGTAAGTGAGTTACTCTGCGCCATCAGCTCCCGGCTTGATGTAATTAAGCTGCTCCGAGAGTTCGGCCTCCTGCAGCCGTGCGACCGCTCCGCTCCAGTGCGGGTGGGGAGGCGCGAGGCTAGACGCGAGGCTAGGCGCGGTCGGTATTAGGCGGCCTATTGTCTAGTACATTTAGAAAACCTGATCTTTCTGGGGCAAATCATGACTTTGCCGAATATAACAAAATTTTTGTTGAAACGAATGAAAATTTATTTAATAAAATATCCATTAGCTCTAGTCGATAAAAGTTATGTTTGCTCCTATAGCATATAATGCAACTGAACGAAAAATAGGGCCGATTTCTGGCAAGAGAACTTATATACGTTACAGGAAATAACATTTCTTGTACTTGAAGAAGTTGATTTGCGGCTGTAGTGGTTGCTGACCTCCTCCTCCTCCTCATGCACCACAGACCAGGCGCACTCCTCCGTGGAGCGGGCGGGACTGCTGGGCGGCGTGCGCTTGCGCCTGCTGCCCGCCGACGACAACTACGCCCTGCGCGGCGACACGCTGCGCCAGGCCATCGAGGAGGACCGCGCCGCCGACCTCATCCCCTTCTACGCCGTGGCCACCCTGGGCACGACGTGCACCTGCGCCTTCGACAACCTGGAGGAGCTGGGCCGCGTGGCCGAGGAGCAGCGCGTCTGGCTGCACGTGGACGCGGCCTACGCCGGCTCCGCCTTCATCTGCCCCGAGTTCAGGCCGCTCATGGCCGGCGTGCAGCGCGCCGACTCGTTCAACTTCAACCCCCACAAGTGGATGCTCGTCAACTTCGACTGCTCGGCCATGTGGTGAGGACCGACTAGCAGTGGACTTGTGAATTTCTTAGAGGAAACAAGTGTGCGAAAGGGAATTCCCAAACCTACCTACAAGTATGCAGCAACATTCACACACCTCGGTTGCCGGTGCATTAGTTGGCGCTTCGCCTTGATAAGCGGTTTATTATGCATGCCGCTGGAGAGGCTGGGGCGGCGGCGCCCACGCGCGCTCGTGTAGCGGTGCGCACGGGAGCCGCTCGGAGCCGCTCCTCCTCCGCAAGGTCGCCGTCAAGGCCGGTAGAGAAGTCCTGCTTACGCCCTGCCCTCTCTGGTGTCCGCAGGCTCAAGGACCCCAGCGACGTGATCAACGCCTTCAACGTGGACCCCTTGTACCTGAAACACGACCAGCAGGGCTCTGCCCCCGACTACAGGGTAAGTCCGCACCGCCGAGGTGCTCCCTGTGGCGCTGAGTTCGGCGCGGTGCTAATAGCGCTGTGGTCTCTGTTGGCAGCACTGGCAGATCCCCCTGGGCCGGCGCTTCCGCGCGCTCAAGCTCTGGTTCGTGCTGCGGCTGTACGGCGTGGCCAACCTGCAGGCGCACATCCGCGGGCAGGTGGCGCTGGCCAAGGAGTTCGAGCAGATGGTGCGCACCGACGACCGCTTCGAGGTGGTGGCCGAGGTCGTGTGCGGCCTCGTCTGCTTCAGGCTCAAGGTGAGTGCGGCCGCAGCTGTGTCGTCCTGGCTGTATGACCACTGTGTGGTCACGCCCCCGCCCGTGTGCGATCATGGGGAATGACTGAATATTATTTCGATTGCGGGTACGTGTTCGATAGGGCGCCAGCAACGAGCCGTCCGAGGCCCTCCTCAAGAGGATCAACGGGCACGGCAAGATCCACTTGGTGCCGTCCAAGGTCCGCGACGTCTACTTCCTGCGCCTCGCCGTGTGCTCGCGGTACACCACCTCGGAGGACATCCGCCAGTCCTGGGACGAGGTGCGGACGCAGGCTGACGAGCTGCTCGCGGGCAAGTAGAGGCGGGGCAGCAGGGCCTGCCCGGAGCCTCGCCAAGCCGTGCCTTGCCACCGCGCGCGCGCCACGCCCTTAAGTCTCGCTTGACGCGCCTAGAGAAGCGTGTTTCGCATTCAGCCCCGTCCCCGTATCATGTGTAAATATAATTTAACACCGACCCCTCCCCTTGGCATGTGTGTGTGTGTACATGAATTGTAAATCCCAGTGTCGTTTTTTGCCTTTTCATTTGCATTCTTTGCCAGAGCGTGTAGCAAAAGACATTAAAATATGATCTTTGAAACACCTACATGTCATGTGTCTCTTTCTTGCATAAAGGTAGCATTAAAAGGGAAAAATACCGAGTTTCAGTAACATATGATATTATTCATCACTAAACAAAATACAACTTTGCACTGGCATCACAAGTATTAGTAACAGTCTACATCCTCTCAGTTCAATTGTTAAGGGTGAGAAGTTATTAGAAAATCTGATTGAAAACCTTAAAGCAATGTGACATTACAACCATAAAATAAAAACATAAAAGAATAGAATCAAAATACAAAACTATTTGCAGATAAGAAGTTTTGTAAAACAAATTTTGGAGGGATTGTAAAGTTAGTCGAATTGGCTAATTTTGCATAGGCGATGGACAAGAACAAATCTCCTTTATCCTAATTAAAAAAAAAAAAAAAAGAAATAAAATTGCTAGACAATACTGCAACAGAATACAAGACAACACTGCATGGCGCACACATCAAAATAAAAACAGCTCAAGTAGTAAGCAGACATAATAACATTATTTCAAGTCATTATGAATCAAACTTTTTGACAATAGACACATGATTTTAAGGTACAGTATCAGGGCAAGAATTCAACAAAATATACATTTTTTATAGTTTTGATTGCAGGTTGCTGCAGGATGACACAACTTTTTGCATATCAAGGAGAGATGATTCAAGAGCATCAGCATAAGCCTGTGCACTAGTTTCCGGACACTGATTCATAGCACAGATGGCAAACATAATTTGTTGTGGTAAGGGATTATAACAACAAGCGTAACCATCAGGAACAAGTGGACCATAGCACATTACTGCCTCAACTGATGCTGCAACCTAAAAAAGAGAAGATAAAAGATATAAAACATATGTCCCAGTTATTTATTTATTTTTAAATTTCTGATTCAGTAGCCATTTTAAAATTCTTACTTGACTGGATGAAATTCGCATGCGAGCACTGCGAGTGTAGCCTGGATCCGTGTAGAGTGCTGGTAAATCAATGTTGTACTCTTGGGCAATTAACTTCAAACCAAGAAGATGGCGATCAACACCAAGACCTTTAGAAGCCTGGTGAAAGATAAATATTTCATGTTATTTCAACAATTGCGGTGGATGGAGATGAAGTGCAAGCAAATATTCTTACCTCCATTGTATATGCTCTATGTGCATTTACAGCAGTTTTCAGAGATTTAAATTTATCATCAAGGCTTGCACAACTATCAAGCATGGTTTTACAAAAAAGGGTTGATTCTTCAGAACACGAACGAATAGTTTCTGTTCTACCGCCCAGAAACATACGCGTGCTTGCAGTCTCATAAGTTGCTGCAGGTACTCCATGAATTCTTTCCAAGGAATAAAACATCATAGATATAGTATAAAGTAATTAATACACAGACATAATCAAGAAGAAAATGAACACACCTATAAAATGCTAACTGCATGGCCATTTGGATATAGCTGTCAGGACTCATTTTGTTTTGTTTGGGAAAATCTTTCCCGTAGCCTTTGAATGAATAAGCATTCATGTCAACATCTGCAATCAAACTATGAAAGAACAGAATAAAGTTGATTAACTTTTAATTCAAGCTTCTAATTTACTAGGTATATATAGGAGGTGTTCATCAATCAGTCAAATACCTGTCAATTTGCCGAGAAGCATTTTCAATAGCACATTGCAAAGTATTATTTAGAACAAAGGGCAAGGGTTCCGGTCTTGGACAGGTAACTTCTTTCACAAACTCACTTTTACAGGATGATCTATGAATTAAAAAGAAGTTAATAAACAATTGGTCTAACTTCTATTTAAATATTAGAATGGGTTTAAACTTACATATGCTTAAGAATAAAGTCCATCATAACTGCCACTGGCTGGCCCTCTGCTGGACTGTGCTCATAACACAAGCCTACTTCTCCATCAGTTCCAACAATAAACTGGAAACAGAAAATTATTTTAATTTTGAGATAATTTTTTTTTTAAATAAACAATTCACAACAGTTTTGAGGAAGATGAAATGGGTCACCTGAATGGTCTTATCGAACCACCTGTTTCCACTATTAGAGAGACTTCCCAAGCCATGTAGCATCTGAAGAGCAGCTACTGTTCTCTTATTCATCGCAACAGGCATTTCATAATTCTTTTGATCCAGAGCAAGAACAAACAATGATGACTCAATTTCTTTAATAGATTTCTTGTTCACTAGAAAAAAATGAGAGCAAAATGACACATTTTCTGCTTTTATGAGGACATTAAAGATTTTATCATGCATTTAAAGAAGACATGATATAATACCTCCATTGTTGACACAAGAAAGCTCTTTATATGCTTTGCTCCATTCATCTCGGTGAGCACTTGTTAAAATACCAACAGGTGGGGCAGACTTTTTGGAATTATCAATAACATTCTTTAGCATGAACAACAGCTGAGTTTCATCAAGCACTTCACCCTTTTCATTAAATACAGGTACTTTGAAAAACTGGGAAACAGGAGGGAGGGAAGTAAATTTAGAGTACAATAACACAAAAGAGTACAATACACAAAAATTATAAAAATACCTGATTGTTATGAACAACAACAATGTGTTTGGGAGGACAGTTAGAATCTGGAAAATGCAGCCTATCCAATGGAATGTCTGGAGCACGGTTGACTCCAAATATTCTTGAGTATTGGACCATATCTAAAGGATTATTGCCTTGTTTATCTTGAGGAATCTTGCCACTAAAATAAAATTAAGTAAGATTACAAAATTGTAAAATTTCTTTAAAAATGTACAGTTTTTAAACGTCTTAAAAACTAGCTACACTCCACATATTAAACAGCTAAAACAAACCTGTCAATCATCAGTTTATAGTTCAGGGCACCCACAATCGTCCGGGCAGCATATAACAAACGATCATTGACATCATTAAATTTTTGAAGGGGGAAAACAAGACCAGGGCTGGAATGAACCACAACTGGGCTACGATATCCAAGATAGGAGTACGCCAGCCACCAATCTTCAAGCTGAAAATTTCAATGAAATTTTATAGATTTCTCCCATTGAGATCTCTTCAACATCCAAAACAAGTAGAATATGTACAAACCCAGTTTCTTGTATTGCGTGCCCTGTTTTCCAATTTGGCCTGCAGTTCTTCACCAAGACCACCTTTTCTCCCAAAATCTTCAATAGCTTTGATTGTGTCAGAAAGTTCGCTTGAAGATAGATGAGGTTTGGCTGTCCTAAAAAATTCACAGAAAAATATATCTTTTAATGGCATTACTGACTGAATGTCAAAGCATTACAAGGACTCCAAATCAACATACTTCAATAGTTTCTGCAAAGTATCTTGAAGTGGTGGGACAGGAAGCTGTGGTAATTTAACTTCTTGCTTCTTTTCTGCAGCAGTTGAATGCCATGAAACAGTGAGGCTTTTTGGCCATCTTCTGGCTAAAACCGATGATGAAAGCATGTAGTCTATCTGTGGCCCCATCTGAAAATTAAAAAGTACAAACAATCATCTTATTTTGGCAACAGTATGGATACAAAATACAGGTTAAAATAATGCTTTTATTAGCAAAGTACCTTGGATGGGATTTGACTCAATGTAGTCCGCAACATTCTAGTAGATGAATTTGAGCTGTAGTCTGCAACATAGAATGAGTCAGCTGGTCATGTGATTTGATCAATTCAGTAATATATTCCCTTGTTTTGACCGGGAGTCAGGGAAGTACAGTCAAGTGGTGTTCCAAGAGAATGGACGTGCGGTAATTTACAAGACAACTGACACGTCAAAGTAACTTTTAAAACTTAGGATATGACAACAATTACTCTATAAAAGGAAACAAAACAGAATAACTCTGCCATACCATAACCTGCCATTCGCACGGTAGGGATAAAACAAATCTGAGGAAAGCTTAAAAACAGCAGTTGGCTCACAGCGGCCTGATATGCGGGAGAAGCAGCCCTGCTACGTTTTATTAACACAATACCTACACCTAAAAGCAGTGGACTTCAAACCGGTTCCACAGCTACTCTGTTCAAAACGATACTGTGAAAATTTTTCTACTTTCCATGACAACTCGTATTGTAAACAAAACGCAGACGAAAATATTCCAACAGGTGAACCAACTCACTGATTTCTTCCTTGTGACACTCGCACACAATATTACAGGACATGTTGACACCACAAAGTCCAAGTATGGAGCAGAGCCCAGATGTTTTTATACACCCATAATTATTATCTCTACAGTTATCAGCAAAACAATGCTCACTTCGAACGCAACCGAATGCCATAAAATGCGATTGTCTGTTGAGATTGGATTTGTAGCTATTTTGTTTCTTTAAAAACCAAGACTATATATGTTTCATGACTTTCAATTAATTTTAAATGCGTTAAGAGCTACATTATGGGATTTACGATACGCTCTTTCAGTGGAATAGTTCTCATGGATGTAGTCATTTAAAGAACCCGCTTATGTGCGAAACGTAGAACAAAGCTGCAAACCTCAAACAGAAAACTAATAGACAAAATCTTTCTCTAAAAAATAAGCAATGTCAAATATCAGGAATTAAAAATACTAAGCTTTTATTAAAAGGAAGATAATATACAAACCTTAAAAATTTCTTCATTAAATGTGTGCATACTAGAAACAAAATTTTATCAGGGTGGTTTACATGTTGTGAATTGCACCGTACCAACACTCACTTTTTACATATTTCTATACCTTTTTTCTTTCTTTGAGTACAACTTCAGCGATACCTAAAAGTTTTGATTAAAGCAAGCCCGCTATGTCTTCTGATTCTCCACAAGGCTTTTTATCTCTAAGAACATATCACTTCCCTTATTATCACCATGTTTCCCAGCCTGAAATTAGCTTTCCAAATTTGAATTTGTGCCCGGATGCACGCATTAAGGACCACACCCGCCCCGCGCTCGCTTGCAACAGTTGTCACTCGGATTATTTCTTTCTCGTTCATTGCATAATTCTCAATTTTCTTTGGTTTTGGAGTTGAATTTCAGAAAAATGAGTTTGGACGAAGAAAATGTGCTCCAACAGGTTAAGGGTATTTCTGACCAAGAATTGAGAGAAAAGTTGACAAGTTTGGGCATGGATGTTGGGCCTATAACAGGAACAACAAGAAGTCTTTACGAGAAGAAATTGGTTCAACTTCTGACTGGGAGTCGTTCAGAGTTTAGCTCATCACCGAAAGTAACGTTATCTCCCAAGCCATCGCCACCCAAATCATCTCCCAAATCACCACCCAAATCACCAAAAGCTGCTACCAAGATAAACACAGGTAAGGCCTACTTGTGGCTACTCTGGCTACTTGTCACTTTTGATGGTTGTGTTTAGTGTTGTCCAGTGTATGATGCAAATTCTTCATTCCAGCGCCTCCAGCTGGTTCTGATTCCGCAGATGGCGTCCAATTTTCGGAACCTTTCACATCTTCCTACGAGCCCCTCAATGACTCAACAGTAAACGTGATAAGACCACGCAAGCCCATTTCTCGAACTGTCATTGAGGAACCTGTGAGACGTACAGCAACTCCTCGTCAAAACACACCTTTCCCTGCAGCCAATGCTCAATTTAGAAAAACTGAATCTGGCGGAACTTTAACAGACCACATTATTAAGTTTGCGTTGTTTGGTGTTGTAATGCTAGTTATTGTCTACTTCATTTTAAATCAAGATACTGGAAATGCTTTGGAGCAAAGGCACTAAGTCTTTATTATTCTCATTTATTTTATACATACCTGTAAATTATGCAAGTTGCTGGTTTTTTTACTAATCATTGTAAACTGCTATTTCTGAATTATATTATGCTTAGTTTAATGTATTGTCTCTCACATTAAAACCTCAATTTGGACCTAGTTTTACAACAATACAGCAATTCGAGCTGAACATAATGAAAAACTAACAGGGAAAAATGCAACAAACAAAAACAATCAGCTTTTTAATTAACTGAGCTTTTAAAATCAGTAAATTTTATTCTCAACTTATTTACAATTACACAACACAAATCATTGATGTTTAGTTGCTGATCAAGAACTAAACTAAGCAGAGATGACACGTCAGTGAAATTTACAATTCTCTATGACCTCTTCGCATTGAGGTTTCTTTACTAAGGGTAAAGTAATTAAAGACCCTTAGGGCGTTGGTCAAATTTCATACGGTTGTCGTAGTAATCTTGAGGTTTAATGATCTCTTTCACACTGTGGAGCTCACTACCCATGGGTCTGAATGTACTTTGGCCAATGTAGTCAAACCCACCATGTGAATGCCAGTCCTGTAGCATAAAGTTAATTCAGTGTAAATACTCAGCAAAGTGCGTACTTGTACAGTAAGTGCAATTGTATATTACTTATAAACTTACATTAGCGTGATATTTGAAGCAGTAGTATCCAATATAAACTCCAGCAAGACCCATTAGTACCTTTCCAGTCCAATAACGGGGGGCAAATCTCCAAAAGTCCTTTAAATAAAAGTAAACAAATTAATAAACAATACCTATTTTACATGATGTCAAAGAGCACAGTGTGTCGTGATACAACTTACCGTCTCATAAGTGCAATGTTTTGTTCCAAATAAGGTATCAAGAGGCCAACGGTAAAACCTCCTGATAGGATTGTAACGCTCTTTGTAGTACCATTCTGGTATGATAGGCTCATTGTGGAGAATTTGATCCTTCAAAAATTGAGCACGGTATGCTCGGTCTGCATCAGTATAGCCTCCGGCCAAACGTTCGCGGACTTTGGCGAAACGTCCTTCTATTGGGAAGGGCTTAACACCACCAGTGACGTGGTGGGGTCCGTCTTTTCCCTCATACTCCATCCTACGAAAATAAAAGAAAAATACAGAATTTAATTACTCATAATTTTCCAAAGCTTAGCGCACATAGAAAAGGCAAGACAGGAACAGCTGATAGAGGTGGAGGTTACCCCTTGCATGAGCATCAAAAGGATATAAATTCTCCAGGAAAATCGTGAAAGCAGTTCATTCTAACTTGCCTTCTGCATATATTTCAGAAGGTGAAGCAAAATTTCGTCGTTACACGAAAGAACAATCAGAGAATCGTAAAATATAAGAGCGAGGTACAAACCTTCAATGATTATTGTGCCCGTCTGTGTCTACTGCTACGATGACTGAAAATGTCCGACGTCAAAGTTAAGTAACCTTTAAACAAAAAATAATGTATTTTTGTTGTCGAATAAGCGAAGCTATGCTTGGGTCGAAGAATTAAATTAAATGGACAAAATTCATAAAGTATTTTCTTATTCTTTTAAAATAGGTAATTTAGAAATAAATATCCATGATATTCCTATAATGATGGTTTATTACATTGCCTCACTGCGAAGGTTATTTGCAGTCATATTCAAGATGTCGCTGCAGCAGTCATCGGTTGGGTCGAATTCATCACCTTTTCATTCACATATGCCAGATAAAGAAACGTTGTGGCAGCAAACCTATCTTGAGGTAAAAAAATAGTTCTTAATGTCAAAGTAGCCCTGTTTTTTTCCGTACAACATTTTATCTATGTCCTTTATGATTATTATCATACAAATATAACCTCAAACTTTGCATGCAAAACAAATCCACTGTGTGTTATACAAAATGATGTCTTCTGGTTTTACACTACATTGTTTCATCTATTTGAAAGTAATTTCTTCATTTTTCTCGTTTCTATTGTGTGACTCCTTACTAATCAATGTTTTTACTGTGTTTAACTGACAGGCATTTCAGAAAAACTATGAGTCTGTACAACGCTGGACAAGATGGAAGGAGGATCACGAGGCTGTCAAAACAGCCCTGTCATCTCTACCCGACAAATTATCCCATGAGGTAGTGATTCCGTTTGGTTCGAAAGCATTAGTGAAAGCTAAACTTGTGCACACTAATGAAATCTTAACAAGCATTGGAGGAAGCTATTTTGTTAAACAATCCGCTAAACAGAGTATAGATTTGTGTAATAGAAGAATATCAGGTTTGTATTAATATTATATCTTTATTCCTGCAATGAAAGTGTGTTATACATAGCTCTGTAAGTCACATTTTTACCTCTAATAGATTCTGAAGAAATGCTCAAAAAGCTTGAAGGTGAACGGTCTCTTCTGTCTAATCGTCAAACTCTCCCCAAACTAGAAGAAGCTTTCCCCGATGAGGACACCAAGGAGATTATTGAAGAATATAATGAAGAGGCGGAGGCAGAATGGAGACGTATGTGGTTCTGAGAACAAGGTACACTTTGGTAAAAGTTATATCCAACTTAATCTTTATTTTTCCAGGACAACATAGGAAAAAAGAGGCTGAATACCGGAAGCAATTAGCAGACTTGAGAGAAAGGCATCGAGAAAACCCCCCTATTCAGACAGAGGAAGATATATTTAGGAGGCTTGATGAATTAGAGCTAGAGGAAGAACTAAATGATGAACTTGAGAGGTAATACTTTTTCAAAACCTCTCTAAATTAATTAGTCCATATTAATCTATTGTCCTATTCCCTTTCAGATTACATGCAGAATATGAAGCCGACTATGAAAATAATGATGAAGAAGATGATGGTGAAAGCAGTCCAGATGAAGAAACAGAGGATAGTGACAATGATGATTCAGTAAAAATAATGCCCAATGTTACAAAGCAAAATGGTGCTATTCCGAAGGTTGAAGAAGGGAAAGACTCAATTAGCTCATTACATAATCGAAGGGAAAACATTGCTGAAATTCACCACTCCATAAGCTCCAAACCCCTTGATATACCCACCAGCTCTTTAACACCTCTTGAAGCTTGGGGGGAAAATCCATGTGTAAACTTGGATTCTGCAAAGAAAAGTAGAAGAATATCCTTTGCTGATGAAACTCAGCAGTTGTCTGTGTTCTCCACAGAAATGGTTGAAGAGGAGAAACTAGATAAAAATATTTTTATAAGATTCCAACATTCAGAAAAAGCCCTAAATCAACCAACTACCAAGTCAGTTTCCTCAACAGACCAGGTCAGATCATATTCTCAGTTTCTTACTAAATACATTTACTTTCTCTGTAATATTCATTTTTTTTCCTTATCTCTATTTCAGAATGATACACCTTTATATCTTACACCTGCCGATATTTACAATTCTTACAAATCAAATTTGAAAAGTCCTCCTAAATCCATTCTCAAGAAGAGTTCATCTTATCCTGATAAATTTCAAAATCAGAAGCAAGTTAAGGATATTCCCACTTCTACATCTTTTGAAAGTGGCTTTGGACTAAGGTCATTTTCTGGTTCAGAGGAGGATGACAATGTATTGTCTACTTATCAGCAAGCACGAGATCTTAGCCATCTACCTGCGGTATTTGTAGACCCTCCATCAAATAAGTCATAGTTACTTGATATTGCATTGTTATTTATATCTTATCCTTTATTTGGTTTTAGGTTTTATGTGATGTGCAGGAATCAAGTACAAAGCAGCAAGCCTCTATTCCTCAAGAATCCGCACAAAGACCAGTGAGCCGCTTCAAACAAGCACGACAAGGTGGCAAGAAACTATAACTTCTGTACCATCTCTATAACATGTTATTTTTTATATGTATCAATATATTTTTACTATTCAAAACCAGACTCTTGACATGTTACTCGAAATGCAGTGCTTCTAGCGGTCCCATGAAGTTCATTAAGAGTACTGTAAGGTCCAACCCCCTTCCCCCGGCAGTGTGGCCAGAAAAGTAGGCAATAAATAGCCCCTCGCAAACACAGTGGAGTAAAGAGGGTAATACTGTCCCTCGTCTATGCCGGCCAGAGACGACACACTAGGGGTTCTGGTGGTTCTAGTACGGCTGGGAGCCAGTGCGTCCTATAGCGGCGTGCCGCTAAACACTAGTGCACCTCACACCTGCGCCGCCCGGCCCCGCCCCGCCCGGCCGCGGTCATTGTGATAGGACCTGCCGTTGGAGTAAGGGCGCTCGGCTCACCACCGCACCGCACCCCAGCGCCGAGTGCATCCAGGGCCAGGGAAGACGAGGTAAAGTACCCGCCGACAGCTTCCGTGCTCTTCCTTGTTGCATTCATGGTGCTGCACCGCCCCGTGTGCAGGCGCGTGGCGCGGGGCGGCGCCCTGCTGGAGAGTGTCCTGACCTCCCCCTGTCCCTGTGCGACTCGCAGATGTGGTTGCTGTCGAGTCTGCTGCCGGCGCTTGTGCTCGGCGTCTCTGCGGCCGCCGCCGCCTCCTACCCGACGGACAGCCTCGACTCGACGACGTCCCGCGCCCCCAGCCTTGCCGACGGCGGCGTAGGCGTTCCCCAGGACCGCAGCAGCAGCAGCAGCACCCCCCGCACCGTCGTGGTCCTCCTGCCGGACGCCCTCCCCGGCGCGCCCGTGGCGCCCCCGGCGCCGGACAACCGCCTGTACGTCGCGTACGGGCCTCACCGCGCCGGCGCCGGCGCCCCCCGCCGCAGCCGCCGGGACACCGTGTTCCGCCCCATGTTCGCGAGCCGCTACCGCACAGAGCGGCTCAAGCACTTCGGCCGCAGCGGCGTCCCCCGCCGGGGGAGGTGACGTGACCTGCCGCGGGACCGTAGCAGCCACCGCCGCCCCGCCCCGCCCCGCCCGGCCGACGAGAGGTATTCTCCATCCGCCCCGGCCGAGTTAATGTGAATGGCTTCAATCGGCTTCAATAAAGCGTGTCTACCGCCCTTTGGCGTGGGAGATTCGGCCTCAGCAATTCCTCCCCTCACCCGGGGCCGTGCCCGGGGCTGGCCGCCGCGCAGCTCTAGCAGGTCGCCTCGTGGAGTAGGACTGCTCCATAGGGTCGTCTCGCTGAGCCGCCCCCGCCCCCGCCGGCCGGACCCCTCTCGGATCTTTGATTCCTGGTCGGGTCGGGTCGGGTCGGCGCGGGTCGTGGGCCGCGGCATCATCGGCCGGCCTGGTCCTGGTGCTGGCCCCTCCTCCCCCTTCCACGTGCTTAACCAATTAGCCCTGATCAAGTAGTCTGGCTGAGGGTGGCGCGGGCCGGGCGTGACTTGACGGCAGGGGTTGGCCGTAAATCATGTCCGTTGGCCGGGCCGGGCTGGACTGCCCCCATGCAATACGGACCGCCCCGCCCCGGCCCCGCCCCGCCCCGCCCGCAGCGCAACGTCCCCGCGGGAGCAGCGGGAGGGAGGGAATTTCCATTCGTACACTTGCCGCTTCGAGTGTGTAAAACTCCTTGGAATATTCACACATTTACGTGCTCCAGTGTATGAATGGCAATTCACACGCCTTCAAAAGTGTGTGACATTCACACACTTGCGGGCGTTCCAGTGTTCGAATTATGGCCAGCCCCGCCTCCTCCTCCGCCCCCTCCCCGCGCGGTAGGGCGCGGCGGCGCGGACGGGCTAACAGGATAAGAATGCCCGTGTGACTGTGGCTGCGCTGCGCTGCGCCCGCGAGGAGCTGGTGCAGGACGTCCTGACGCCCCGCCCCGCCCCGCCCCGCCCCGCCCCGCCCCGCCCCGCCCCGCCCCGCCCCGCCCCGCACCACCGGGACGAGACGAGAGACGCGTAGCCGTGTGACGCGGCGCGTCCAGAGTGCGCTATGGCTCCACTTATGCCCGCCCCGCCCCGCCACGCCCCGCCACGCCCCGCCGGACCAAGTCGCATTATGCCCTATTCTGCCCCGCGGGTCTATTTCAAGAGGCGAGTCCCGCCTGAAGGTTGGACCGGGCGGCCGGGCCGGGCCGGGCCGGCCCTTCAACCTGGCGACACAAAAGTGATTAGCGTGTTGGAGTCGACACGTGACGTGGCGCCTAGGCTTATTCGAGTGGGGCAGCGGGAAGACTGTATTTGCTGCCTGAGTGGTCAGGAGTGCCGCCCAGGTGCACGGTGATTCCACGCAGCGTTTTAGCAGAGTCTTCTCTATCTCTCTCTCGCTCAGTGCTGCTCGAAAAGAAGGCAATAAGTAGCTTAAACACAGTCGAGTAAAGCGGGCTGCATCTGCGCCAGCGCCCAATCAGAGTTCTAGGAGAGGGTGGGGCGGGGCAGGGTGCGCAACAGGAGGGACAGGAGTCACCGAGTCCCTGCCTCCTGGACCACGCCATGCGATGAGCCCCGCTGCCCCGCCCCGCCCCGCCCCGCCCGCGGGCCGGAGGCCCTTCATGTAGTGCGAGCGGCGGGGGGGAGGGGCGGGCCGGGCCGGGCCGGACTGTGAAGGGGCCCGTGCCCCCCCACCTTCCTGGGCCCGGCGGTGCCCGGCGGACGCCGAGTGACTCGGCCCGGGCGGCTCCCTCCGAGGACCGGGATCACTTTACTGCCGCCTTCGCCGCCGACCGAGCAGGACCTCATCAGCTTCAGCCCACCGCACCTCCTCCACCGCACACCATGGCAGCCCTGCAAGCCTTCGCCAACAAGAAGTACAAGCTCGACTCGAGCGAGAACTTCGACGACTTCATGAAGGCCCTGGGTGAGTAGGCGACAGTGCTACTGCCTGGCGCCCGCCCTCCGCCGCGCCGCCGCGGCGCCTCTAACAGGTGACTCAGGGTTTTCCTTCCATCAACTTTGAATCTCGCCTTAAATTCTAGAGGAAGCTCTGGATTATTGACGGAAACACACTCGTGAAACTCAAAGAGTATCGTGCTGGAAGAATCCTCTGGCGTGGCGCGGTACGGACGCGGCTGCCATTCTCTAGAAACCAGTAAGACGAAAGTATTCATTGACAATCTGGCTGCTCACCCCTGGGATGATGTGGTTCTGAACATTTCTACGAGACCTCTGCGTTTTGCCTTTTTGGAGGGAGGCATTTTTTCCTGGACTTGTCCGCCTCTTTTGCGCTTGCCGTCCACCTGCCGAGCTACGCGGCGCGGCGGCACGTCCGGGCGCGGAACACATTAGCCGGCCGGTGCGGCGCGCGGCCTGGCCTGTGCCCCCCGCCCCGCCCCGCCCCTCCCCGCCCCGCCCCGCCCCGCCCGCGGAGCGTGGCGTATAATGGTGATGCCGCTGGTAATGGCAGGTGATGCGGTCCCGCGCACACTGGATGTTACTCGGAGATTCCTAGAACAATGATAATAATATGTGAATGCCTCCTATTTTTTGGGAGCTCTGCTCGAGATCACACTACTTGAACGAACGTCCGTCCGCTCTGGATTTGGGGGGGGGGGGAACTCCCCATATGAATGAAGGGGCATCCCGTGTGTAGCGCCGCGTTGCGTTCGTGACGGCGACAGGTGATGTCCGCGCCGAGCTGCGCGCGGCCACAAGGAAGAGCTAAATAATGCTGCAAATTGCCAGCATCGCGACGGCGGCTACAACGACGTGATGTCGGCGACGATTCACGACGTTTCTTTTTTTTCTTTCTTTTTTTTTTTTGATAATAAGAAGACGAGCTGCGCTAACGCATCCCGTGCAGGAAGTTTTTGTCCTCTGGGATATGTAACACGGGGGTGCGATGCGACTACATTGTGGCAACGTGTCGACAGGACGCCATGACGCGGTGCAGTGTTGCCTGAGGAGTAGGCAATCAGTTTCCTCCACAGCTAGGCAACATGCTCGCACCTGTGCCGTAAAGTGCTGCCTAGTAGGCAGGCGCAAAAATGCAGCCCGCATCATACTCCACTGAGTTTGGGCTACCACCTATTGCCTACTTTTCCGGCAACACTGTGGCGACGGTGTGCTGCGGTGCTCGAGTCGCGGGTGACGCGCGCTGACCTTGGCCCTCGCCTCGCCTCGGCCCGTATCGTACGGCTAGGCGGTGCGTTACGGTGTCATGCCGCCCCAGTGACGCGAGAGCCGCGGCCCTGGCGGTGGCGGTGCTCGCCTCGCGGCCCGCCCGGCTTGTCTTAGAATTACTTATGGATGGCTAGTTCAGTTATTCGCCTGGTTTCTGCCGTTACTCACTCACTCGGACGCCCCCCCCCCCTCCGGCTTCCCCTTCCCCCTGGCCAGACCCTATGTCGTCCGCGGGGGCTTTTGTGAATGGCCGGATGTGTGGGGCACAAGCAGGCCGGCGGGCGGGGCGGCCGGGCGGGGCGGGCGCGACCCGAAGTCATTTAAGAGTTGAGTGTATATGAGCTTTCTAGAAGGATAGAGAGAGGGCGAGAGAAGGGGGGGGGGGTACAGAGAGAAAGGGCTGCTTGACAGTCCTTCCCGCCGGCATTGGGTTTCACCGGCGGGGCGGGGCGGGGCGGGGCGGGGCGGGGCGGGGCGGGGCGGGGGGTGTGTTTCGCCGTCGCGAAGGTGGTACACCACACCACACTACACGCTGCCCCGGGGGGCGCTTCCGGTCTGCGCCCAGAAAATAAATGGAAAGTTGCAGCGACCACCGTTTGGTGAACTCGGAGACAACTTATAAAATCATGGTTGAGACACCAATGGCACGCGGCCGCCACGGGCGGACTGCCGGTGACAGTCATTACAGTCTCTTGGCTAACCATGCATGGTGGCCCAATCTTTGCAGTTTTCTGAGTGTGGTGTTGCCTAGGGGGGAGGGGCAAAGGCACATCACTCCTGGCACGTTGTTCCGCGCTGCCTGGCACGGCACGGCTCCGCCGCGAGCAAAGTTCGCCAATCAGTCGGATTGAACTGAAACGCCTCATTGGTTGTGCAATGCTGTGCGGTCCGGTCCGCGCGGAGTTAAGCGAGCAGGCAGCACCGTCACCTCTCCCATCCCGTCTCGCTGCTGCTGGTGCAGCCGACGTGACGGACTCTTGTGCCTCTGTCCTTGTCGCACCTCAGCCCGCCCCCGCCGGCCCGGCTGTCGGTGCTGTCAGACATGTGTCAGAAGAGTAGGCAAAATGCACGCACCTGTGCTAAGGTGCTGCCTATCGGGCAGGCGGAGATGCAGCCCGCTTTACTCCTCTGTGTTTCGGCTACTTTTTGCCTACTTTTCTGGCAGCACTGCGATCGTCCACCCCCACGGACGCGGGACGAGAGGAGATTGCCGGTGCCGGTGGTGTGGTCGCACGGTCGAGTGTCCTTATCTCGACTCGACTCGACGCCCACATGCATTGGCCGGCGGCGATTATTCTTGCGCTCTTGTCCTCGGCAAAGACCTTTTTTAGCTTTAAAGCTAGTCCGAAATTTCCCCATTTCGCCTCCTCCATCTCTCACCCCCTCATCCTCTTTTCCGCTCCCCCTCTCCCTCTCTCCTTCTCTCTCTCTTTCTAAAGTGGGAGTAGCGAGAGCGGGGCTCATTCAATTAGACTGCCCCGCCCCTCCCTGACTTGCCCCTGCGTTGCCCCTGTGTGACCAATAATTGGCCAATGTGCCCCCGGCCCCGCTCTGCTTGCCCTGCGGCAGCCCCCGCGGCCGTGTCATCGTGTCTCTGTCCCCGGGGCGGGGCGGGGGCGTGGTGGGGCGTGGCGGCCGCCGAGGAGCCTGTCGTCGTGGCGTGATGTGGCCGGCGCGACGGATGTCCACGGCCTGCAGGGGCGGGGCGGGGGCGGGAGGGAGTCCGTTTGGTCTGCCCTCCCGCACAGATTGGCATTCCCCTCCTGGCGGACTCAAAGGGCGAGCTTTGGCGGCAGAGGGACTTTGACACCCCTTGGCCGGCTCCGCTATCAGCATGCCTGCCCCTTTCTCCTTTGAGGCCTCAGGATGCCCCCGCGAGTGTAACGCCCTTTCGGGGGGAAAAAAATCAATAAATTTCATCCACGAAGTTCACGCGAAATTCGACCTTCGGTGTGCAGAATTTCTCCTCGGCCAATTTCTCCTCGACGTCGAAGGAGTCCCGCGTCTGTCATCTCGTCTCTGCTCGTGCTTGTTGTTGGGGCCGTCCGTCGGTGCCCGTGAGTCATTCGCTCGGGGCGATATGACATGGCGGGGCGGGGCGAGCAGGTCGGGTAGGACGCGGCCCGGCCCGGACCCCATCACTGTAAGGTTCAAGTCCGAGGTCCGCGCCCGCCCCGCCCCGCCCCGCCCCGCCCCGCCCCGCCCCGCCCCGCCCCGCGCGTCTGGCTGCTGAGTGAGCCCCCCTCATGTAGGTCCGGCGCAGCACCAGACCAGACCCGCACCCGATAAGTGAAGTGACCGGCACCGGCCACCACGCCCACGCAGGGCTCGCCCCGCCCCGCCCCGCCCCGCCCCGCCCCGCCACGCCCCGCCACGCCCCGCCACGCCCCGCCCCGCCCCGCCCCGCCCGCAGCCCCGGCGATGGGGTTCGTAACCTGGCGCCCTCTTGACCGGAGGCGGGCGCTGCGCCGCGCCAGTGGCGCGCTCTCCTTCGGCTTCCTCCGTGCGGCGCTCGGTTCGGCGGCGGCCCTGCTCGGCCCCCCCCCCCTCCCCTCCTCTCCTCCCCTCTGATCCCCCGCCGCCGCATGCACACCGCCGCGCCGATCTGATTCCAGTCCAGTTGCGTCGCCCCCGTCTCACCGAGCAGACCTCCTGCTTCTCACCCACCTGCACCTCCGCGTGTCCGTCGTCACACCCGACCCCTTCGTCCTCACTACTTCTCCTTCGCCATGGCCCTCGCCGCGTTCGCCGACAAGAAGTACAAGCTGGCCAGCAGCGACAAGTTCGACGACTACATGAAGGCTCTGGGTGAGTTTCTCGCCGCGGTGGCGCCGGTGCCTGCCGCGCCGGCCTGTGCCAGTCACATGGTCCCGGCGTTACGCCCTCTCCCTCCTCCCTCTACCCACCTGCCGGCCTGCACGATGGCCCCGGCCCAGGTCGGCGTCGTGCCCCTCGCGGATCCGTGCGGCGCGGTGCTCTTTGAGGCCGGGACGGGACGCGGACACCGCGCCCTGCCCTGCCCTGCCGCAGGCTGCTGCCGGTCGATCGATGCTGGGCCGCGCCGCGGCGCCCTCGCCCCCCTCCCCCTCCGCTCCGTCTCTCCTCCGTGTAGATCAGCTGGAGGCCTCGAGCCGGCACCCGGCACCGCGCCGGCCCGGCCCGGGCGTCAAAACACGGCATGGAGGCGCGTCGCCGTTCTTTGAGCCTCCTCTCCTTTTCTTGCGTGCGTGAGCCGCTCCCACGGGCGTGCACAGTGTAAAGGCGCTGCCACGCGGCGCCCGCCCCGCCGCGCACGTACTCGCGGGTACGCACCGCACATGCGCGGCGCCATCCCCGCGGAGTTTGGACCTCTTTGACTATTCGCGACTCTGGTAATGGCGGCGTCCCTACCGAGGCGCGGCGCGGCGCCGCGGCGTCCTGGCTGTAGCGCGCAATGCCCCTCGTGGCGCGCGCCGCGGCGTGGTCGGCTTTTTGTTTGTGAGGGGCGTTGCCCCCTCCCCCCCTCCCTTCCGCGCTCGCCATTGGCCGCGCTCCTCGGGGAAGCCTCAGGTGATGCTGAGTTTCGCGGCGTGGCAGGGGGAAGGGTGGGATGCTTGCCTGCCGGTCCGGGCCGGCTCCCCTGGTGCTGTAAAAGCACTTTGCCATTCATGCTCCCCCGCCGGTTAACCCGTTTGACAGTCGTTTGCGATTTCTTCCCCCCTCCCCGTCCCTCCCTTTTCTGTTGCGACGTTTTGTTTTGCTCATTTGGCGGCATGGCGGCGTGCTCGGGCTGCATCGTGATCGTGTTTCCGTCGTCGTCGGCAGCAGAAGACGCGGCACGGCACCGCGCTGCGTCCGGAGTGGAGCCCCGCCCCTTTTCAGATTTGCATGGCGTTGTGCCGTTCGCCGTTTCGTACGCGCCCCGTCGCGTCGCCACCGCGGCCGTGTCGGGTTTCACTCTTCCTTTGCGTGGAACATGACGCGACGGTGCTCGTGTACCCGCGCGGCGGACGCCTCCGAGGTTTGGGCGCTCTTTCCGAACGCGCCCGCCGCCGCTCCTCTCTGGAGTGAGCGGGTACGGTATGGTACGGTGCAACCCAGCCGCTCACGTTTTTCCTAGCCGTACCCGAGCTGTACCGCGCCTCTCGGACTTCGCACCTCGCGGGCGTAGCCGCCCAGGCCCACTGATTATCGCCTCCGCGCACGAGTAAATATTTCCCCCCGCATTTACCCGGTTATCGGGCTGGAATGTCGAAAGCCTGCCGTTTCCAGATTCGGGTTTCTCCTCCTGCGTTTTTCTTGAAATGTTCTGGGTGGGGCCCGGGCCTGGTTCGGTCGGCGTGTTGGAGATACGTATTTGTGTAGCGCTCCCGGCCCGGCTCTCCTGACCTCGACAATGGCCTTGTTATCTGAAGCTGTTTTGGAGGCTCTGCGCTATCGCTGTACGTGCCCCGCCCCGCCCCGCCCCAGAACCCCATCAGCCCGGGCGGGGCGGGGCGGGGGGCGCCTGTTGCCGGGGTTCCCGCGGTGCATGCTGGGAGGGCCGTGCCCGCCTATTTATGACCCCTCCATGAATGGCCTCCCTTGTGTTTCAGGTGTGAGCTTCGTCACCAGGCAGGTCGGCAACAACGTGAGCCCCGTGGTGCACCTCACCGTCGAGGGCGACAAGTACACTCTGACCAGCACGTCGACCTTCAAGACCTCCACCATCAGCTTCAAGCTGGGTGAGCCCTTCGACCAGGAGACCCCTGACGGCCGCAAGGTCAAGGCCACCATCAACCTCGAGGGCGACAACACCCTGGTCGAGACCCAGGAGGGCAGCGGCAAGACCACCAAGATCGTGAGGGAGTTCTCTGCCAACGAGATCAAGATGGTGAGTACGGTTTTCTTGTACTCTACGTACACCTTTCTTCCTCCTGGAACAAGCATTAAATTTTTCCTGTTTTTTCTCCGTAGGTCTTGACGGTTGACAACATCGTGTGCACCCGCATCTACAAGCTCCAGGAGTAAAGCGCAGCTCGCATGTCATCCAAGTGAAAATTGAGACTGGACCTACTTTATTTTAATCGTGTATTTATCCCAAATTTTTATACTTCAAGTGTACTTGTGGAGATTTACGTGGAAGCCTGTAATAACTATTTTGAATGTTTTGTATATTTGTATATTTCGCATATTGAGCCAAATGAAGCTCGCTTGTCTTCGATCCGAGCTTTCATTGAATCGTTAAAGTACATTTTCAAACATGTTTACCAAATATCAATAAAATCGATTCCATTTATAAACGATTTGGCTTCCTTATATGCCTTCCTACCCAGCCTTGCATTCCTATAAACGACCTATCATACCGCAACGGTACAAATCTTACAGCATAGAGTTCGGTAATGTCGTATACAAAGAAAGTTGAATACTGAGTACACGCTACAATACTCGTCGTAGGCAATCTAAACTAAAACTTGAAAGGTGGCCCGCCTGACCTGCCAGTCAGCCAGCTCCGTGGACCTGCTGCCGCCTCCTGGCCAGGGCGAGGACCCTCTCCGCCTCCCGGAGCCCGCTCAGGCGCGCGCCGTGCACCGTGGCGAAGTGTCCGGGACACGTGGCCTCGCCCGCGAACAGGAGCGTGGGCCGCGGCGTGTCCGCGCACACGTGGGGCAGGGGGGCGCTCAGGTCGCACTGCTGGCCCACGCTGGACTCGATGCCCAGGTAGCTGACGGCGCCCTGCGGGTCACGACGCAACCGACGCAATGGGATCGACGCCTGCTCCATAGGCAGCCTACCCGACACGAGCCGCGTCGTGCGAGCTGCTAACGCGCAGCGCGGTGGGCCGGCGCCCGCGCCGTAGGCAACCCGCTCGCACGCGTCGCTGGACGTTGCCTATCTGTCGGGCGCCGGTCCACGCCGAGTGCGTCCGCTCTACCCATCCCATCAGACCTGACTGCACTGTGGCTGTCGCTCTCGCGTGAGAGAAGGACCCCCTGGAGGAGTAAAGATCGCTGGTCCAGCGCCACCCTTGAGCAGGCCAGGCTGTCCGGCTAGGCTCACCTGGAAGAAGGGGTCGCTGTTCCAGCGCGACCTGAGCAGGCTGTCCGGGTAGGGCAGCGAGGGGTCGCCGGTGAAGCGGCGCAGCGTGCGGGTCACGGCCTCGGCCACGGCGTCGTCCTCGTCCTGCTCGGCGCAGCGCGCCTCCTCGCCCGCCACCCAGGCGCACAGCACGGCGCGGCTGCCCGGCACCTCCTCCACCAGCCCGATGCCCTTGGGCCAGTCGGCCCCGCTGCCGTCCCGGCCGTGGAGCTCGTCCGGCGACCACGCCAGCTGCAGGGCGCCGGCGCCACTGCCTGCAATGGGTAGTGTAACTTTGATTTTTTTGTACAAATTTCGTGAATTTTTGTGATCTTTCCTGATTTTTTCTAAACATTTTTGAACTTTTTTATTTTTTTTTAAATTCCTATGAATTTTTTTTGAATTTTTCTAAACTTTTTTTCTTTCTTTCTTTTTTTTTTTTTAAATAGGAGGCGTACAAAAACCTCAAGTTGTTTCCCCCTCGAGAGTCCTAGCATAAAGTGAGTCCTAGACTGGGAGGGACCCCCCAGGACCCTCCTCTCCAGTCGTCCAGTCTCACCGGGCAGCCAGAAGGGGCGCGAGTACTCCAGGAACAGCTTGGTGATGGCGCCGAAGCCTAGGCCCCGGATGGCCTCCGTCTTCTCGGCGGGCAGCTGCGGCGTGAAGAGCGAGTCGGCGGCCGCCTTGAGCACGCCCAGCGGCAGGGTGACGATCACGTGGTCGGCCGGGTACTCGGCGCCGTCAGCGGTGCGCACCCTGGCCGGGGGACCGGCGGCGGCGGCGCCCGGCACGCGAGGCGCCCACTGGATGTTCTCCACCACCTTGTTGTAGTGGACCTGCCGGGCCGGGAACAAGGCGTTCAGCGCGGGAATATTCTACCTGCCCTAACGTAGAGTCCTACACGGGCGAAACTGCGCGGCAAGGGTGTTCTGGGTACATTAGGTAACGTAGCGCAGGCCTTCATTTGCCAGTGCAGAGGCCAGCCCAGTCTAGTTGTGGAGCGAGCGAAGCTCATTGCCGCAAAACCCAACTGACTGCCCTGTGTTCTCTGGGACACCCGGTATATATGAGATTTTGCGAGCTCAGCATTAGGACTGCAGGTCCTGGCTAGTAACTACCGAGCACTCGGGCAGCTCCCGCAGCAGCGGCGCGAGCACGCCGACGAAGCCCATGGGCAGGCGGGCGTCGGCGCCGGCCGGCCGCACCGCGCTGCCGTAGTGGTCGGCGCTGACGCTGGCCAGGTCGGCCCCGAGGTGGCACCGCAGCCCGTTGGCCAGGCCGTGCATGACGGCGGCCACGTCGTAGCGCAGCTCCTCCGGGTAGCGCAGCACCTCCTCCTGCATGCGCCTGCCCCGCACCCGCACCCGCCCCGCGGGGCTTTCAGTCTCACCGTAGGCTCGGCAGTGTCGCCGGAAAAGTAGGCAACGAGTAGCGCAAACACAGCGGAGTGCAGCGGGCTGCCTGCCTATTGGGCAACACCTTCGTGCTCCCCCGTACCTCCGTCCTTGTCGGGCTCGTGGAGCACCGCCATGGGGCTCCACCACGAGTGCGACAAGGACAGCCCCATGGCGGTGCTCCACGACTGCGACAAGGACAGAGGCACGAGTGAGAGGAGCTACCTGTGCAGGAAGGTGAGCAGTGCTCCCTGGCGCCGGCTCATCTTGAGGCTGAACAGCGACCTGGCCTGCGCCTCAATGAGACTGAAGGTGTGCTGCGCGGCCCGGGCCAGGGCCGGGTCCACGGCGCGGCCGTCGCTGGTGCAGAAGAGGACCCCCTGGTGATCGGCGACCCCCGCCCCCGGGGACCCCGGACCGCAGAGGAGGCCCTCCCGCGCCGCGAGCGAGTACACCGAGTTGCTGGGATTGCCGCCGTACAGCCACTGGGCGCCCAGCTCCACCACCGAGTCCCCCAGCCAGCACGAGTGGACCCGGCCGCCGGGCCTGGTGCGGTGTTCCACGAGGACATAAGGTACTGCCGACCGATTTTGAGGATCGCTCTCGCCTATGTCGCACCCATGACAGTGCCCTAAGCTGGCCCATCCATGAGTGGGACAAGGACAGAGGTTTGACAAGAGACAGATAGTCCAGTCGGCTGGACGGCGCGGCGCACCTGTCCGAGGCCTCCAGGACGGTGATGTTGCTGAGCCCGCAGTGGGCGAGGCGCTCCGCGGCCGAGAGGCCGGCCACGCCCGCGCCCACGATGACCACGCAGGGCTGCGGCTGCCCCGGCTCCAGGGCGCAGGGGTCGAGGAGGCAGGCCTCCTTGTCCTGCCCCGCGGGCGCGGGCGCGCTCGGGCAGCAGTCGCCGCGGCCGGCGGGGAGGGCAGGCAAGCTGCCATCCCGCCTCGCGCAGGACGAGGTACTGAGGCAGGAAGGGGTACGGTGAGTTCTGGTCGTGAGAAACCCCCATGGCTGACGCTGCCATTCCGCTCACCGAAAGAAACGGCTGAGAGACGACACGCCAACACCGGCTTTTCTTATCATTTTCGTAGATTAATTCGAATCGACGTCACCGGGCATCTCCTATCTTTTGAAGACAACATAAATGACAGGAGATTTTGTGCAGCCGGTTACCTCGAAGTATTAACCTGTACACTAACCTTCCAAACATGCACGAATCACAAATGCAGATCAAGTTTCGATTGTTCGATAACCCTCTCCCGACCTCCCGACTTTGTTTGAAAACTCGCGCGGAGATGACAGTCCGATATATCGAGCTAATCGAATTCTGTTGTTGTCTATCTGTCTGTCTGCCGTGGCTAGATTTGAGTCCGTACCTGCGTTGTGTACGAGCCATTACTGCTCCGGGGTACAGTCAGACATGAGAAATTCGCCGCTCAGTACTCATCGGCTCGGGTCGGCACTCATTTCGATTTTCTTTAAACATTGAAGATTTTTCAAATTTTGAGAAATAAGACCGAGATACGGTTCCCCGTTTTTATAAAAGTCTACATTATTTTTTTTTTAACTTGCTTGATCGGCTGCTAGAAAACGAGCCGAGGAGTACGATAGTATCGATGTACATCGTCGTTATCATTCATTCAAACTTGAAACACAACGGCGGCAACCGGCAACGGCCACTGCCCGCCAGTCGCCAGCTGAGAGAATTTCATACCCAGCCCCCAACTCAGCTGCATCTAAAAACACTAAACTTCATGTGACATTTACTAAAAAGCTATCCTCACACCTCACACCTTCCTCATTTCTTTAAAGGTATGTAGGTTTACCCACTTTCATATGTTAAAACAGCTTTTTAAAGCCGATTGTATACTAACCCCGCCCCATTCCTGGCTCCCCCTATCATGCACCCTTGTGTTTCCCAGCACCGTTATTTGCCTTTGAAATGTCCATATTTGTGCAGAATATTTCCCTTATTCCTTCCCCTTTCCAAAAAGAGAAGTGTTGACCCGTTTTCGATGGGGAGCCGCGCGGAACTCCGCAACTTCCGCACTGAACTGAATAACTTCTGTAAGTTTATCACTCTTTTCTTGTCTTTCAGGCTTATGTTGTGTTTGGCCATGCCTGTGATATAGAAGAATATTACCATTACAATCCAATTTGACCTGTCAGTTCTTGACGGTGTACTGTAATAAAGCAAACAACTGGAAACAGATGGGTAAGTTAGGTTGAAGATTCTTTTTCTTCCCTACCACCCTCCTTTATTTTTTATTGTCAACGTCTTCATAGCTAGAAAAGTGAGACAACACCCTTCAAATTTCTTTGTTTAGTCAACAAGTTTGCCTAAGTCAAGCTGGCTGGAGGATGAAGTCTGAAGCAGACCTATAGCAGGCATATAGTCGAGGACATGGTATCAAGCCCTGAAGAGAACTTTGGTCTTCAGCTATGACCATTATTGAACCGTCAGATGCCTCAACACAATCCTTGCCCTTGCAATGAGAAGGCAAATGGTATGCACGCATTGTTAACCCTTCAAATTTCTTTTTTTGTCAAATTTGCAGTGTCAGCTGATTGCTACTACTTAATCAGTGAACGCTTACTTTCAATTCTTATTTTCATCATTGCTCGTTGTTGCAGGTGTATAGAGCCTCTACTCAGCTACATCAAGATGTCAAGAAAGCATTCTGATGGAGGACGCTGGAGGATGGAGGACAGAACAGGCCATCTTCCCCCCAGTGAGTATTGCCATAGCAGTTAGCGACTCCTTATTGTCAGCTGAATTTTTCTGTAGGCTAATTTTTGTATTATTATTTTTGCAGGGCCTTCTTCCATCTGAGTTACTGTCGCTGTTTGGTAACTTGGCAACCTGGTGAGTTCATTCTTCAGGGGTCAGTGTCTTCGTTGCTGAAAGCTTCCCTTCGTTGAGTTAGGGATTTATTGGGATTATAGGGATTATAGGGATTATCGCACATCACACACTATCGCACACCACACAACACTCATTTTCATTGTAAAAAATAAAACATTAACCGACGTGTACGGTGCTCTCTTACTTAAATCAGCTGAAGAATTTTTAACGAAGAATGAATCATTTCTACGGTTTTTGTGGTAAGAACTGTGAAGTGAATGGAGTATATGTACCATTGCCCCATTTTAAAACTTATTTTTGTTTCAGGATTTTTAAAAGTAATAAGCTGTGATCAAAAACTTAGTTCTTTTTGGAGACTGGTGGTTTTTCCCTCTTTAGAGATTGACAATAATTTTGAACTTGTGTGCAGTTGCGCACCGTTGGGCTTGTGTTCAAAGACTGAACTACTACCGATAAGGAATCAGAGTAGTATGTCAAGTCAATGTCAATAATGCACACAAGCATATTTTTGAGACATCGCTGTTAAGTTTTATCGTAGCATGTTATTGGCTTTGTTGGCTTGTCTGGCGAGGCGAACGCCGAAGACACTAAGACACGACACGCGAGCGCTAAGCGTGCCAAGCTGCCAAGCTCAAATGCTGGGGCGGGGGTTCTGGCTTCAGCTGCAGCTTCGAGAAACAGTCGAGTCGGCCGAAATGCTTTGAGTGCCGAATTTTTCATACTTGAAGTTCCTCTACGTTCACAACTCCGGTACAGAGTCAAATTGCGTGCCGTGCTGTCAACATGGAGCAGAAGACCACTTGTAAACATCCCGAAATATAAAATTTACACCTCTGTTATGAGTTGAAACTGAAGAAAAATGATTTCAATAAAGCTGAACCCCCAAGAATTGAGTGACAGTGGAGGCATACAGAAAGTGTGCGAAAAGATTGCAGCCGAAGAGGTATTAAGGCTCGCCTTGCCACCAATCATATCTTTAACTGAACCTTTACTTCTCTTTACTTTAAGTAATGATTTTTTTTCAGGAAAATGTCACTAAGCAGCTTGAAAACCTGTTGTCGAGGCAGTGTCATTTGGAAGCTAAACTTCGGAGTGTCACCAAAGCCTTGCCTAACCTTCAAATAGTAAAGTCTGATGCTCAGCATCTCTCAGAAATGATTGCACACACATCCAACTTGGCTGAGAATGTTAGCGCTAAAGTCCGAAAATTGGACGATGCGAGGGTAAATATAATCTGACTTGGTTTACCTACAAATTGTGGCAGAAAACTTGCTACAGTAAAGTGGTATCTTTCTTTCCAGAGTCGTGTTTCAGAATGTCAGCAACGAGTTCATGATCTTCTAGACCTTCAACTATGCAGTGAGGGAGTCAAGTTAGCGTTACAAGAGGAGGACTATGAAAAGGGGGCTGCTCATGTGCATCGCTTCCTTTCCATGGATCAGACTCTTTTACGACAAACAGCTGATGATGTTCAGCAAGGTGCTTTTAAAACCTATTTTTATTAATTTATTTTTTTATTAATTGTGAAATTAGTTTTTTGCTGTAACATTTTATCTGTGACTTTTTCAGACTGCACAGCTGTTACCAACTCTTTCTCCTTGCTACACAAAGCAGCAGAGCTACTGCAAACTGAAGTCACTGCACGATTTGATGAGGCTGTTCGAGCAGATGACCTGGCATCAGTTGAAAGGTTCTTCAAAATATTCCCCTTGCTAGGATTACAGGATCAGGGTCTGAACAAATTTTCAGTATTCTTGTGCTCTAAGGTAAGACTTCTGTTTTAGAACAAAGAATATAATTAAAAGTAAAGCATTAAACTGTGAAAATTAACATATTTCCAGCTACAAGAAACAGCTCAGAAGAACTTAAAATCAGCTTTGGAAACAAGAAATGCTGACAAAAGAGCAAGTGTTATTTATGCAGACACATTGACTCTTTTGTTTGAAGGAATAGCAAGAATAATTGAAATCCACCAACCTTTAATAGAAAGTTATTATGGTAGGTTGTGAAAACCACATGAAGGCTGAATCTTGTCAATGAATGCATCAATTATTTAATGACTGGGCCTACTTTTATTTTTTAGGACCAGGTCGGTTGTTCACAGTTGTCAATGCCCTTCAAGAGGAATGTGACAGACAAAGTAAACTTATTTTAAGTGAATTTAGGAAGCACAGACAGTTAGATTCAGCTCTTTCACAAGTAGCTGAGTGGCTGAGAAGTGCAAGCAGTTCTACAAGTAGCACGAATTTAAGCAGTGCTACTGCATCCCAGCAAAGCCGAACCGATCCCAAAAATCTTGATCTTCTTCTGGGGGAATTGACAATTATGCATGCTCGTGCAGAAATGTATGTCCGTTTCATCAGACGGAGAGTACAGGTAAAATTCAATTGTCTTACTTATATTTCACATTACTTGCTCATGTACTTGCCATCAATTCCCATTGCTTTTGTATTAGAATGATGTTGAAGTTGGAGTATCTGCAGAGACCACTCGTGGACTTCTCATGGACAAATTAGAAACAATGCTCCGAGGCTCTGGTCTTTGCCATTCAATGCAGGCTTTACTTGGAAATTATCTTCAGCTAGAACACTACTTTATGGCTGAGAGTGTTCGGAAAGCTGTTGCCCTTGATCAACTTGAAGAAAACTTACAAATACAGCAGACATCAAGTATGGTTGATGATGTTTTCTTCATAGTAAGGAAGTGCATTAGGTAAGTCAACCAGTAGTTTTCTTTAAGCAATTTTATTCCTCCTATTTCATGTTGCATTTTTTTCATAACTCTGTTTTTTTCTGTTTTTAAGACGGGCTATATCAAGCTCAAGCTTGGATGGAGTGTGTGCTGTTTTGAATAATGCATGTAGCCTTTTAGAGGCTGACTACTGTTCCGTTTTACGTGCCCAATTACGCCAGGGTTATATGTCAGGGTATTTAGACCTGACTCAAGCGTACAATGCCCTACAGAGCTCTCTCCAGCAAGGCAGGCTCCAGGCTTCAGATTCAGAAAAAGCTCGTCTGACTTTCTTGGTGAGAGTACAGTTTTAACTTTGTTATGAATGGGGTTTCCTTTCAGACCATTTCATCCAACCAGTTTTTATTCCTCAAAGGCCTACCTAAATAATGCTGATGTAAGCACAGAATATATTGCAACTCTGCGGCTTAGTTTAGGAGATGAAATGGCTGCAGCTTTGCCAGGCATGACTGAAAGAGATAGAGCTAAGCTGGAAAGCTGTCTCAGTGGACTTGGTGGAGTGACAGCTTCTCTTCGTGCTCTTGTAGAGTATGGAATGAGCCAGCTGTCAGCAAGTGCTATAAAACCAAGAGTCAGTCCATGGGTTGATGCTTTTTTGAATGTCAGTCACATACTCACAGAGGTAGGCATTCTTCATCTCTAAGTCCCCTATGTTGAAAATGTTATTAATTATCTCATTATTATTTTTTCCATCTTTAGGAGGAGTTTTCTAGTTATGAAGCCAATGAGCCATTTGTTCGAAATCTTGTCGCAAATTTAGAATCACTGCTGTCTTCATTTAAATCAAGTCTGACACCTACCAATTACGATACCTTGGTCAGTATCCTGGCAACTGAGGTCACCCATCAAATGGAAAAAGTAATTGCAAAGTCATCATTCAACAGGGTAAGTCAACAATTGTTCATTGTGTAACTCTTAGCAAAAAAAAAAAAAAAAAGGTTTTAATTGTTTTTTATTTTTATTGAATACCAGTTAGGTGGATTAGTGCTAGATAAGGAAGTGAGGGTCTTGGTAGTGTATTTGACCAATGCTACATCCTGGTCAATAAGAGATAAATTTGCACGTCTCACCCAAATTGCCACTGTTCTGAATCTTGAAAGAGTATCTGAAATATCTGATTACTGGAGCAATGAACCAGGTGCCATAGCTTGGCGCCTAACCCCTGCTGAAGTTCGTCACTTCATGACACTCAGGTAAAAGTTCTTCTCACCCTCGTATACAATCGTGCATGAAAGGTTAAATGCAAAACTAATCTTAAACCAATTTTTGTTTTCACTTTTATTTGCAGAACTGATTTTAGAAGTGAAGACATCAAGAGGATAAAACTGTAGGACTGTATAGGTAAATTAGGGTTTGGGCATTACAGACATATATGTATTTGAAACTACTTCAAAAGAACACAAATTATATTAAAACATAATCTTATCTGTAAAATTAGTTAAATTTGAAGCTGTACCATTACAGTCCATTACAGTTTGATCTACAATCCAAAGGGTGTTGTGAGTTATATAATGTTAATGGAAACCAAACTGATTCCATTTAAAATGAGTTAACATACAAACTGCAATATATCACAGAACAAAGAACAGAGAACAAAGAAAAAGGCACTCTTCACTTTGGATGGTAATCATTAAAAGTAAAATAATGAGAAAACAGGGAGAGAACATCAACATCAAATACAAGAGGGAAGCGCACATTCCTTGATCATAAATGCGTATTTATCTTTACACAACCTGATAAGCAATGCCAATTGAGCACTGACAAGTAATAGGTGGAAGAGCAAAAGTAAATGCAAACAGCAGTATTGTGCAAGATCAATAATGGGTCACAAAATATAATATCAAAAAACAATAACAAAAATATACTTGAGAAAATTAATAAGAGAGATGGTTACAACATGCAAGGAGATCTTAGTGGATTACACACATTCACAACAGCACCAGGAGAATACTCAAGGTGATATTTATAAGCCTAGAGTGTGAAGTTACAATGTAGTATACTACTTTATAGACTAACTAGACATTTTGTACACACAAAACATAAAATAAACTTCACAGATTCAATAGTAACAGCTTAATGGGGAGGGCCTTACAGCTATTACTTTTGAATTATTTTAGGTAGACCCATCTATTGTATTAAGTGAGGAACGTGAGTAAAGTCAGGGAGATGCCACTTAAAAATTAAATGATGATGCTAATCCATTAATTGAATCAAGTCAGTCTGCTAGCAATCCTTCTTCTAAATACCTAAGGCACTAACTGGGCTTCCAGCACCCAATATTTATAGCTTTCAAAATATCCATCTTTTAATTGGAAATCAGTACCTGATAGATGCAGAATCCTCAGCCTTTAAGAAAACCTCAAGTTTCATTAATTCCAACCAATTCTATGTTGTTTTTTCCTTTATTTTCTTTTTTAAACTATAAAAGCTAACAAGAAAGTTGAAAAGTTTGTGCCTTTCTAATTCAGACTTTCACCTAAAACTATCAAATATGAATTTTCATCTGACTAGAGATTCAACACTCAAACAAAATTTAAAAAAAAATGTTCAAACGCGTTTATAAGTTTTTTACAACCAGTCTAAAAGTCATTATCAAAGAAAGGATGTGCCTTTTATTAAGATTAGAGCTAGGCACACAAAATACTGTCAATGGTCAGAACTTTTAAGGATAAAATTGTCGAGGTAGGCTCACCTGCTTTGTCTCTTAAAGTAACCTCAAGAGGACTGAGTGATCGATTTACAACTGCAGGGAGTTCAGCCTGACCAAGTAATGTGTGAAAGCATTGCCACTTCCGAGAGAAAACCTGCAACAAAATAATTTGAAAAAGTTAGTAATTTTACATCATGATTACTGCTGACACTTAATAATTTATAAATTAACTTACTCGGACACTTATGGCTTTGTCTGGATTAGATCTGTAAAATACATAGGCTGAATTCCATTTAGGTTGACTGGAATCTTGTGATTTTGAAGTTTTTGCAGTCTTTCCCTCACATTTTAGTTGAATCCAAAGGTTAGAACCTGGATGAAAAAAAGTTGATGAAAACAGTAAAATAATATATTATGACAAGAAATGACTGACAGAGAGGAGTTCTTACCTTTACCAAATGACAAATTACTTAAGCTTCCAACAACAATGACAGTAGTCAAGGACGGATATTTGAAAATAAATTTTGGCCAGTGTTGAGTTGGTCCACTCTTTTTCAATTCTCTAAAAAGGTATTAAAAACAATTTCTTGTAAAACTTTGTCAATTAGCTTCAAGATTAGCAAAAGAGCTTACCTCAAATTGATGTTCGTTTTAGCAAATGTTCTGAGCATAAAACCAGCCAGTTCTCCTGGCTTGTATGTAAATGGAATGATGACATAACGACCTCTTGCCAATGTACCACAGTAATATAGTTGTCGTTTTCTTAAGGGTTGTATAGTAACAACAGTAGGGTTGAACTCCCACTGTTGGGTTAGTCGGTAACATCTATTTTCCTCAACCTGAACAAAAGTATAAAAATAGATAAAAAATAAAATTTGCACAAAACTTAAGGAATGAATGAATACTGCAGACAACCTTAATAATGCAGAATCCAATTAAGATGGGAAGCTGGTCATTGGTGATTAATTTTGTTTTATCTGAACCTGTCCACTGGAGAAGCTGCACAACCACATTCTCTTCATGTTTAGGTATATCAAAGGCATACTTTAAAAGAGAGAGAGAGAAAAAAAAAAAAAAAAAAAGGATATGTAAATATATTTTAAAGGACAAGTAAAAAAGAACTACAGTTTTGAGCACAGCAGAAGTGTCTTCTGTCATCTTCTTGCGTACAAAATGGATTCTTACCTGTGGGTTTCTTAAAAGTGTATCCTGAAACTCTGGGCATCCTCCTGCCCGGTCACTAGATGTACCCTTAGCTCCAGATGTCCAATGTCCAAGGGTAGAGTCTTCTCTCCATCGCATTCTAAGAGCATATGCATTCTTTGTGTAGAAATGTACTATCATAACTTCACTGAATGCAACCATATCATCTAAAGGCATCCTAAAAAGGGTTCAGATTAGAATATTGAAAAGTAAGGCAGAAATCTAAACCTGCTAGTAATAAATATTCTGAATTATTTCTTTTACCAAAATTCCCCGAAGCGGTCAAAGGTTAAACCCATGCGCTGTTGCTCTGATTCCTTTACTTGAGCCCATTTTGGATTTCGGGAAAGTAATCGGGCTAGCATAGGAGCAGAATATGCATAGGATGAGCTGGAGCTTTTTTGACTCAATGGACTGGCAGTGCCCAATCTAGGAAAGTAATAAAAAAAAAAAAATCAGTAGTTATTTAATGTTTTGAAATGTTAACTTCTAAAAACAAAGACATTGAATTCAACAATATATTTTTCTTAGATTGAAGAACTCACTGTTGTTCAGGAGGTGTACCACGTAGCCGCACCATACCAATTCGGTTTCTATTGCTATAATTGGGTACAAAAAGAGAAAAGAATTTATGGTAGAAGCAAACCAATAGTTGAAAGTTTAAAATATTTAATGGCATACAGCATAGAAAACAGACGACCCTGAAGTTTGAAAAAATTACCTGAAAATGCTTTGAATTTTTGATTCACCCAACGATATAAATTTGGCTCCATTAATCTGATATACTGCACCACGAGTCAGGCCAAGCTCATTTCTGTCAGTGTCCTCATCCACATGTCGTTGCTGGAATAGAGAATAAAGATTATTTATGAGAAGCTTAGGTTGATGGGCCAATTTATCATTGTTTCTTATGTTTACAGCAGAGTGGCAGTAATTTCTCGCCCTCATAATTTGCATATGCCAAAAAATCAAAGTAAAATACAAAGAGTGCAAGGGGAAAATTTTCACCTGTATCACAACACAACCTGTCCACCTCCTTTATCTTAAAACTAGCCCTGGCTATCCTCTGCTATCCCCTGCTAACCCCAAGATAAGAAGGAAATGTTGGAAAGAGATATGATAAGAGTAATGCTTCTCTGTTATGACTCCCCTCCCACACATATTCCTGCTAGTCCACAGGGTTGTATTGGAGGAATATAAAAGACTCAAAGGAACAATATTAACCTTTAATGTGAATATTGCTTTGTAAGTTTATAGAGTAAAATAAAAGTGTAAAAAATTCAGAGGAAAAAAATGTCAGGAATGACAAAGTAACAGGAGGCAGCTAGTAGAGCTGGTTTAAGGAGTTTTCAACTGAAATTAATTATGGAACTAGAAGAGGATGAAGAAAATAATGGCATTAAGACTTCGGTTCTAGACAGAAAGCCAGTCAAAGTTTTTGGGCATGAACTAACACATAAACAACAACTGTGGCTAGGTTTTATGCTGCCAGCTTTCATATCCACATTAATTTTCTTGTCTAACTTTGCACTGGATGCAGCAGTGGTTTATCAGCTTTTCAGGTAAGTTGATGTTTGTATTTTATGTAGAATGACATTTTGCATCATTATATGTATATATGTATATATATATCCTTCTACTTTTTATGAAAACAGAGATGGACATCCATTGCTTGCTGGAGGGACCATACTACTTGTTTATGCACCCTCTATTGTCTGCATGGTTTTAACTCTCATGAGCAATCCAAAATTGGATGGGATTTGGGATCGTGTAACATGGACTATTATTCAATTTTTGCAATGCATCCTATTTCCTGTGGGCATCATACATAGGTAGGAATAACATTAGAAACAGTCATTCCACAAACCTTATCATGCAATTTATATTGCTCTGAGATTAACCCAAGTAAGCTTTATCCTGTTGCAGATTTGCGACACGCTTATTTTGGTCTGTAGTGGCCTTAACGGAGGAAGATCCTCAGAGGGAAAAAGCTTTGAGTATTACTGCTGCTAATCACCACACAGAAATATTTTTCTTTTTGGACTCATATCTTAATGCAGCTCCACAAGCTCTTCTTCAAGCATACATTCTTCTCAGCCCACAGATAGTCACAACAAATGAGACTGGTAAGATGGAAAAAAAAAGTGAAAATGTTATTAACTTATGTTATTAACTAAGTAAGATGGTCAAAACCAATTTGACAGGTTGGACGTTAGCAGTAAGTATTGTGACATCTGTCATCACAATTTCAAAAACAACAGCATTATACCAAAGATTTGAAAGCCAGCGAGTTGTAGGACGATCTGTCCCATGGGACGTCAAAAGAACTGAAAGTCACACAAAATCCCTTGTTCAAATAAAAACTTTTGACCCATACCATCTCATGGGATTGGACAACAGCAATGAAGAAAGAAAGCGTACACCAGTGAGGCCAAAACTATCTCTAGTTATAAATCCTTCACCTGAAGTGAGCTCCCAGCAAGAAACAGATCAGCAAGAAGATTTTCTCGAAAAAGAACTGCCTGCAAGCTCTCAGCAAAATCATGATGAAAAGGAAGAAACAAATCAAAAAGAGGAAGAAAATCAAAAGATAAACTCAAATCAACAGTCTCAAAGAAAAGTAGAATCAGAAGAAACAAATGAAAATAAGAATGGTAGAGATGATGAACCAACACAAAATCAAGAAGACCAACAAAACATTGAAACAGGAGATGAAGGAAACACAGAGAAGATACATGACGAACTAACAGCACTTGAAGAAACTAAACCAGAACCGAAAGAAACAGATGTTCTTCTGCCTACATCGGCATTTCAATTTCCTGCGCAAGGTGAATCATCACACTATCTGGTACCAATACCTGTAGAAAATTTACCTTTGGATGAACGGTGCTTTTGGCCACGCATCAACACACCACCCTCCTCGCCAACTGCAGATCCCCACATGAGACCTCGGCTTTCAATCAACACCATTAGAAGCCAAAACAGGCCTGCCTATACTTCTCAAGTAGCGCTCCCTGTTCGTAAACCTATTATAAGAACTAAAGGACTTCATGAAGATGAGCCTTTGGGTATTTTTACAGTTTTTTATGCCTGGTCAGCATTTCTCTTGGGACGCGTACTTGTAATTGCAGCCTTCACACAGTTCTACCTCTGGCCCTCCCTTGGCCTTTTACTTGGTCACTACACTATAATGATTTCATATATTTTTTTCTGTAACCCCTGTCCAAATTTTTGGGCTATCCTATTGGGATTTATTTTTATTTTATGTCCTATAGAAGTAAAGGTAAGATATAGGTTCCCAAGAATTTTTCTTGTATTTTTTTTTGGTCTAGTATTCTTAGAGGACTTAGCAACAGTTATTTTGTGGTACTGTGGAGCTGAGTGGGAAAGTACATGGTATGACTTTGCCTTCACATTCATTTTGGGTTGTCATGGCATGGCAGCTTTAAATGGCATTCTATATCTTTTTATGTTTAAGCCAAAGACAAAATATTTAGATGGCAGCAAAGCATGATTGTTCTTCTGATTACAATAAAAATCTTATCAGAGACATAGGTCTAGTTCTACATCATGGCAAAGTTTCATTCCACATATTTTCCAGGCAGCTTTGTAAAATTAGCTGATGACAACTTACATTAATTTTAAAGCAGATGATAGAATGACTGCTTAGCTCATGGGATATTGTTTCCATTAAATGATTAAGCTGGGCATTTACATCCTCTTCATTGAAATTTAGGTCATAGGTTTCAGCAACTCCTCCAGTAAAGTCAACAAGTGCATCTGTTACATGGCCATATTCCAACTTCTGGTATGAACCATGTAGTCTGAAATTCCATGAAAGACACAAAATATAAGTAAAATATAACAACTTAATTGTTTTTATTTCACTGTAATTTTTTTTATTCTTTATTGTTAATGACTGAATTCTTGACTTACTTAGCATAGGCCTTCTCCAGAAGAGGGATCCAAAACTCTCCTTTGTCAGTGGACTGGGTAAATATCAATTCACCATCAATAGTTGGAAGTCTATCGTCTATAGTTACAAAGGTCCATGTCCCAAAGTGCCAGAAACAGAAGTAAAACAGACCTAAATATTCATATGATGGATCGTCTCTCCATTCTTGCATGTGTGAGTCTGGCATGACCTGAAACAGAATAAAAACAAATGCTCACTTGGAAACAACTAAACAAAATGTGATAATCAATAAAATATTTACCATGTAGAAGAGTTCACGCATCCCACCAAGAACAGATATTGCAGACACAACCCATGGACTGCTCATTTTTCCAGATTTCACCCCGGACTGAGTTGGTGCAGATGAAAAAAGTTGAGGATTGGCACAGAGATCCTTGTTCAAAAACAAAGGCGTTCCAAGAAATGTAAGAATTAAATTGAAAATATACAAGACAAGAAAACAGAAAATTTTAGAGATGTTTACTTTTGGTCTCTTCCAAACGACATTTTCAACCACAACATCGCCCAAAGAAGTTTGATCAGCTGGAAAACATGGATCTTCAAATAAATCTCCACTTAATAACAGTTCAGACCTTAGTTGGGGTATGTCCTGGTTTTTAAAGTGAACATCTCGCAGTCCGACGTTCATGTTGCACCACGGCATCCTAAGGAAAAGTGTTCAACGTCAGTTCTCGCCTCTTTGTTGCCAAATTAATATTACAAGGACGCTATAAATAGGCACTATACGAATGATAGCTAATTATGAACGAACCTGTACGCTGAGCAAAGGGATGCCGACATGCGCGATAAGTTCGAAATACTGTCCCTTGATTACAAGAAACCTACATCGTTCTAAAATCTCACTGCGTTGGCCCCTATCCACTAGTAGTTTGACTTGTTTGGCCCGTTCAGGGCACTCAAAATGGCTAGCAGAAAGCACAAGCAGAAAACAAAACAGTAGACGACTACTAGTCGCCCCCTATTGACAGGACGCCGCTATACGCACAAAATGTTACTTAAACGACTTTAACTTCCGGCGACTTTCATTTCCTTCGTGACCTGGGTGGAGTTCACCACGTGTTTTGGGGTTTAGGCGAGTTTGGGTTTGTTTGACACTGCTTTCCCAACAAATTCGCTCAAGAATGACTCAAAAAACAGAGTCGGACGAAGTATCTCTTCGCATTCAGAGTATCTTATCAGGCACTCAACCACAACCTCAAGACCAACATGAGGAAAATTCAGATTCGAGTTCCTCAGATGATGAAGAAACTACCAAAAAATCCAGTCAAGTTCGTGGGAAGAGACCGGGCAATAGATTTTGGAAGAAGGAGCGGAAAAGGTAAGTTTCTTTTCTAGATTATTTACCCCCCTCCCCTTCCTCCCCCCAAATATTTTGCCACCTATGTTGCTCTTGCATTGAGTGGTTATACGCTTGGGGGATAGGAATTATGAAATTTAAGTGATGTGAGAATTACATCATTCCCACATGTCAATATTTTCAAACATTCTACTTGTTCGATATATGCTCTCCCCGATTTTTTGCTGCCTTTGTTTTCAGTACATTGTGTGGTTATACGCTTGGGGAAAAGTAAAGTATAGAAAGTTAAGTGATGTTGGTTTGTTTAAACATTCCTGCATGTCAATACTTTCTCACAGTCTATTTTTACCTTCCTCTCAAAGCAAAGAGTATTCCGTACACTTCCCAATTTGTTCACTGAACTCTCAGTTCATGGCAGTTTCAGTTGTAAAATTGGGATATATTAAAGGAGGTTCTTGCTAGCGATACAAGTTGCTTGGGTCAGGCAAGCATCTCTACAAACAGCTTTAATACACTATATTTTGGGAAGCCTGAACTCGGAGATAACCTTGTATTCTTTTGTTCTAGGTTTTCTTCTGTTGTTGCTACTAGAGGCTTGAAGCGCATTACATGGGACCAGAAGGAAAAGTTGCGCCAAGAGTTGAAACACGCTAAAGAACTTTCAAGATCCCTGAAAGAAGAACGTGCTCGCATCAAGCAGGAAACTAGAGAGCGACGACAAGAAAATATTAAAAGGCGAGAAGAAAATGCCAGAAAGTCTGAAATAGTCCAAGTGGTATGTACATTTCTCTTTCATGAGTATATTTTTTAAATATTTTTGGTAGCTGTTTTAAACTACCAATTTTAACTTTTTTCTGTTGTAGATAAAGAACACAGCAAAGCTGAAGAGGCTGAAGAAAAAGCAACTGCGTACTATTGAAAAGAGAGATACATCAGGCAAAGTTTGAAAATACAATTTATTCCAGACTGAGTGGTGTAAGTATATATTGTAATATCTCAAATTTCCCAAGTTGTTCACTGTACTCTCAGATTATGACAGTTTCAGTTGTAAATTTGGGGCATATTATAAGAGATGCTTGATAATGATGCAAAATATTTGGATCAAGAGAGTATCACTACACTGTTTCACATGTAAAAGTTTTCCCAATTATTCACTGCCTTCATTCTGTATGAAGATGCAGCTGTACACTTGGGAAACAGAAATTGGGGGTTTATTACATATCAATTTAATAATTGATAAAAATTAAACCTTCATACAATAAAATTATTTACTTTGCCAAATCTAATTTTCTTTTTTTTTTCCCTTTCAGATTATTGTCCTTTTATGCTCCTTATTGACTGTGATATTAGAAAATAATAAACAACTCTAATATTAATATCTATTTACTATCTCTCCTCTCACTTAGGAATGAACAAATTAACAGTATATACATTGAATATCATAACAAATATTGGTACAATTTTTACAGAACTATTTTATTTCACTTACATCTAAAGAGCCATTAATTAACGGGGTTGAAAAGTGCCAAATCCAAGTCCTAGTCCACGATGTGTGTGTGTGGCCAATCTTGCCACTTCATATTGACTCTCCATATTATGGAACATTTCTTCTTGCTTTTTGATGATTTCACTCCCTTCTTCTTTGGCAGTTGGATTTGGTGCAACTAAAATTAAAATCTGTTAGTTAAGGAACCTACTCCAATCATGAATCAAAACATTTCAAGAGAAACTCACCTTGCACTGGTTGCTTGATACCCATTAGCCTATTGAATTTTGCAGTTAGTTTACCATCTTGATCTTGAGCAAATGTTGCTCCTTGCCATTTATTAGCTTGCGGCTGAGCAACAGTTTTGGTGGCATCATCCTTCTGCAATTTAAAAAAAGGGGGATTAAGGTTGGTGGCAAATCCTTTCAAAATGTCTTTAAAATGGAGAATGGTTGGATATTAAATACTCACACGACCACCCCATAACAATTTTCTTTTCTGTATTTGATCGACAAGTCTTTGGGGATTGACAGCAGCGGCATTGTAGTAGCTAGGTAATTCAAAACCTGTTGCCTGCTTGACTTGAGCTGCTTCCTGCTGCTGAACTAACATTTGTGGTGTAACTGTGCCAATAAGAGGTTTTGCCTCAGCTTTGAGCTCAATACCCATTCGTTCCAAAACTGTCAACAGAATAATATTTTTTTTTTAAATGACAAGAAACATTCCTATATTTAATTGTGATTCGAGTTTGATGACCAGTACCATTCATTTTCCTATCAATCTTCTTGTCCAAGAAAAATTTTCTTGATTCAGCAACTGATGCCCGAACTCTATCTCTCTCAGTGCTTTTACTTCTGGATCGGCTTCCTCTAACTGGGCCTGAAGCTGGTTTAATGTCCCTAAGAAAGGAGTAAATCAATTAGAGGAGGATTCCATATCAAAATATGGCTCATCAAAATATATTCCAATTGCTTACTTTGACCGAGCATCGCTCTTGGAACTCCCACTGCTACTGCTACTTCTTGATTCATTTCTAGGCCTATGTCTTTCCACACTGCGGGAACGAGAACGATGGCGCTTCCGATCAGAATCCTTGCGATTATTGTCAGAGTGCCTGTTTGGAAATAAAAAAAGTGTTTTATACATATATATTTTTTTAAATAAGATTTCTTAAGGGTATTGTTTTAATTTTCCGTGCCTTCGATCAGATTCTCGTCGTCGATGCTCGCGGCTTGATGATCGCCTCTCCCTTGATTTTCTGCGTTCATCACGACGTCTATCAGTCCTCACTGGACTTCTATGTCTTTCTCTTCTATCACGACTACGTGAGCGGTGTCTCTCATCTCTTCTATAATCTTTCTTTCTATCCCTGTCATCTCTATCCCTACCTCTGTCACGATCCCTGTCCCTTGTGCGATCTCTTTCTTTTTCCTTGTCATGATCTTTCTCCTTATCTTTTTCACGGTCACGTCTGTGTTCCAAGTCTCTCTTGTTTTGGTTGCTTTCTTGTTTTGTT
This sequence comes from Frankliniella intonsa, assembly GCA_033675135.1. Classification (NCBI taxonomy): domain Eukaryota; kingdom Metazoa; phylum Arthropoda; class Insecta; order Thysanoptera; family Thripidae; genus Frankliniella; species Frankliniella intonsa. Next base: position 9,673,938 of record CM066248.1, read on the forward strand.
AGATCACACTTTTCTTGCTCCACCCTCTCAGTTGAACCAAGATCAGGTTGAGTCTTATGTTCTTCAGGTTTGGAAGCTGTTTCTTCTTCATGTTCATCTGTCTCACTATCATTGTCATTTGATGAGGCAGCAGACGCTGGTGAGTAGGATGAATTAGACCGGTGAGATTTATGAGGTGAGTCGGCACCATCTTCATCTTTGCTGGCTGACTCTGACCCAGATTCCTGAAATCAGAAATGCCACACAAGACTTAAAACATTGTCCTTGTAAAAGTTGTATGAGTGGGTACATTTGACCTCACTTAAAGATGAATAAAGCTCTTCTTGATGTACTTCTAAAAACATCAAATGCCAATCACATGCATGAAAAAATACTGCAGCAACCAATCAGAAAAAGTACTTTAAAGATATGGATGAAAGTCATTAAATTTTTAAATTTTGACTTATTAGTAAATTGTTTTGAAATTAAGATTTTGTCTTCAAATGGAACTGAGTTAGAAATCTATTCATCAAAATCAAGGGTATGACATGAAAAATTGACTATAGGAACTTATCAACAAAATCTTACAAATACTAAAAATAAATGAACCTGATAGAAAATACCTAAAACAAAACTAATATCTTAGGCATGCTACTACCAATGGAAGACCAGTATTTATAATGTAGGTATGGATGTTCAAGATTGGTACACACTGTTAGCAGAGTTTCCACAACAGAAGAAATAATCACCAAATGGTCTTCAGTGTGAGGAATAAAGAATTACAGCAGAGTACCTGCAGGTCTACAGTCTTGTTGTATGAGCAATTGAGTGAACATGCCAGAAAAATTTCTTGACTTGTCCATGTGGTTTATGTGTATGTTAACATATATGTGGCTAAAGTCTATATTGACTTATGAGGACCAAACAGTTAGTCCATTAAGGGAACCACTTACTTGGGATTTGAGCCAGAAGTCTGGCACCACCTTCCATACTCACCACCACCTGTGGTTAAGGGTGGTTCCAAGCAAACAACACAGCTCCAGGATTGGTTCACACCGATCGCTGATTCCAGTCTCGTACTAATTAAGACTTCGACGGGATGTGGTCGCACCACTGATAGTATTTCAACAGACTATGTTAATATTTGGAGAACTCATATCAAGGAACATTGCCAAAGTAAAAGGCCCTAATCTGCATTAGAAGTAACTTCTCAAGGCATTCTGAACAAAACACCACAATAGAATTTTAAGCTCAATATGATGGATAAATATGATGGTAATATTACAAGGATGCCTCTACACTCAAACAGTTTAAGGTTCAAGTTTATATTTCATAGCACAAAGATAATTGAAGCAGAAAGACTAATTTAATGGATTATATTGAGATAGATATACAAAATCCACAATTTTCTTTTTTCATAATGAATGTTAGATGCACAAATTTTTCTCAAAACTTTAGTTTTGAGGAATGCAAAACATGTATCCCCTCAAATAAAAATGAAGAGCAATGACAGCTCACATAAATTATATAAATTATGTAAGGAAATAGAAAGCTGAATAAAAGAAGCTAAACCCCACATTAACAGGCAGATCTTTACCTGGATGGATGTTGGACAGCCCCGGCATCTCCTCCAAGAAACAGGCCCAAACTGCACTCGTCGCCTAGTATACTTGTTAGTTTAAAAAAATAAAAAATTAGGAAGTTTAGTATAAATTGCCTTTTATTGCAACAATAACCACTGTAATAAAAGTACAGAGGGATATGGTATGATTATTACTGAAATAGAAACTTGAACCATGAAGTTAGGTTGTAGGTTTCTTTTTCATATAATTAGACTAATGACTGTTTAATTAAATGACAGAAATTTTTCTGACTGCTCAGTGCTCATCCTGGTTGCAAGATCCCTTACTGCATTTACTGAAATTAAAGCAGTTTCTTTCCCTGTCCCCATCAAACTGCAGCAACAGAAGATGCAGCCATCAGTAATTCTTTAGTGGCTGGACAGAATTATGACTTGAAGAAGTACACTTGCTTATCTTACAGTCCTTAGGCCTATAAATGGTGGTGGAGCACAAGTGTGAAGGAAATCCAGAGCACAATAAAAAATATGGTGATGACAAATCACACCTTAAATTTCCACAAACTTGGACCAGGTGCAATTAATTTTAAGTGTGTAGTAGTAGCTTGATTTGTGCCATATAGAAAAACTGAACCACTGAACCAGAGATATAAAGGAAGAGATATCTGGAGCACCTAGCAGATACGTACCAACTGATTGATTGCATTGTTGGGTGGGGCCTCACCAGGCGAGCCAAGGGAGTGTGCTTGAACGTAGGGAGCTTTGCTGCCGTTAAGTGGATTCTGCCAGAATCGCAGCAAAAATACTGTTAATGTACTGAACTTGATGCCACCACCCATATGTGTCACATAGCCAATACAAATGCACAAAAGGAGAGAGTTCAGGCGTGCAGAAAGTGCCTTTCTTCCCTAATTCATGCATCTTTGGAATTTTGGTCTAACAAACAAAATAAATGACCAAAAGCCAAATAATTGATAATTTTTAACTCATTTAAAACACACACGCAAGAAAAAAAATACTGCAATACCTTGGTAATAAATAGAAAGCCTCACAGTCATTCTACTAGGTAGCAGGATTACGAAACACGTCTTTTCAAATTCGGGCTTGGTTTGAGAACTAAATTTTGTAGTGATTTACAATTATGTTAATATTAGGACAATATAAAAACAAAGGCCATGAGTTAAATAGTGCACAAAAGCAGGGCTAACTTGGGATAGCACTCCAGTTAAAAGAAGCATGAGGTTTAAAAAAAAAAATGCTGATAAAGTTAGATACCAGCTTATGGCAAGAGGAACAACTATTCCATTTTAATAATAGCAAGTAATTCGCCATGAAATAATAATACAACTGAATGTCACCTTTAATGTGTTCTACACCCTTGCTGCAAACCGATTTGAACTCAATAATTCATTGCAGAAATAAGAAGTCATGTGTTAAAAAGCTAACCAATAATTTACTGGGCATATGTTAAGAAAGTATTTTAGATTGAGAATTCAAGCAGCTACAATAACACAAAAAAAAAAACAAAAAAAAAAAACAAAACAAAAAAAAGGAGTGAAAATAAAAGAAAGAAAAAAACTTATAAAATGGAACAGTGCAAATATGCTATGCTTTTAAAGTATAAACATAATTAAGCTGGTAACATTTCTACCAACAACTATTTAAAAGATTAGACTAAATTAATACTGGCATGCAACCCAGTGTAAGAAATATTTGTAGTGAAATTAAAAACTCATGCTCTAAATTTGATCAAGACGTATTATAAGAACATTATACACAACATTACTGAGTACTATGATCAAATCAGACATTTAGAAGCACCAAATTTCTAATGTTTATGTTTTGGCATCTAGAACAGAAGAAAAGAAGTAGCTGTCTGCTTTTAGAAATTGACGTCTAAAAGTGATTTGTTTACAAGATAATCACGCTTTGAAAGTTTGAAGCACACCTTACTTTAAAAAAATATAGTGTGGAAAATAATACAACTACTCTGAAGAAAGATTACTTCCCGAAATAGGGTTCATACCTCACTCATCTCCATTTGGACGTCGTCATAGTTGTCCCCTTCCATGCCAGTATTTGTCGTGTCCTTATCAGCCACTCCCTGAAATAAAAATAGAAACTATCAATGCAAGGTCCAGTTATAAATGGAATCTAAATATACTTTAAGAATAGACAAGTAATAGTTACAAACGTCTTTAAAATACAAAGAATAAAGAAATAATACGGGCTAAATGCACAACCAAGCACATCGAGCTTAAGAAAACAGCTGAAGTAACAACATAACCTCACATAGATAGGAATAAAAAATATAAAATTATGTACAAAAAATATGCGAGAAACCGAAAATATTGTTTTAAGACATTGCTGGTAAAATTTAGCCATTAAAATAAAGGGGACACGCACAGAATCCGAGAAAGTATTTATGGCAACTGTCGTCTAGGTGAAATACCACCTTCCCCCTCTAAACAACTCTAAAAATTCCAAGGAACCATAAAATTAGAATATTCAAACGCATGAGGCAAAATTTTCTCTTTACATTAGACGAAGTTGGGGCGTCGATATCGTCGTCGCTGCCGTAGTTTGCCAAGGATTCCATCTCCGATAAAAGACAACAAATACGCTACAATATGGCGCCGAAGGGCTTCTGCTGCGGCTGCGGCGGAGAAAACCAACCAAACCTGCCATGCGCAGTACGGGGAAAAGTCGAGAGATGGCGCGCGAGTGTTCCGTCCGAGCAAGGATGGCATGGAGGAGAGGGAAGCCCCAACCCCGCCGCCTTCTCCCGATCTGCAGCCGGCGTGAGTACTTAGTCTAGTTTTCCTTCTCCCGAAAGTCAGCCACTGAAAAGTGTCCGTAATTAGGTCATCTGACTGTATCCTCAGGGAGCGTGTTTCCCGGGGAGACATATGCTCTAGGGCTTGTGTCCCCCTGGGCAAACCTCTCCCGGTTGGGGGGTATGACGATCACGCGGTGGTAGTTATAGCTCTGCCATAGCTATAATCTTGAGTCAAAGTAGGTAAATCCGTCCGTTGGGTCAGAGCTACCCCCGTCTACGGTAACCTGTTAAAGGTCCCTCCCCCTCCCCTCGACGCCACGCCCCCCCGTGCCACATGTCGTGTCGCACGGGCCTCGAAGTAGGGAAAACGAGGGGCGGGGAGGGGGGGGGGGCTGACGTGGTAGGGGGGAGAGCTTGCGCAACGCCACAATAGGAAAGCGGTAAGCAAGCGCGAACAAAGGCGTCGTCATTACATGAAATTCGGAGCAGAAATAATGGCGACTGCGACGCCCTGCGACAGACGGCGTGCGTGATGCGGGGAGGGACGTCGCGTCGTGGCGTGGCGCCCCTACCCGGGGCCCGGGGCCCCCTCTGGGCCCCTTCTCGCACCCCCGGGGACACCCGCACCCGGGGGAGACAGCCGGGGCGTGGGGCGGAAGAGGACATATGTCACCCTCTCGTCACCAACATAGAAGCGCTGCGCCCATCTTGTTATTACGTCACTATGAAGTGGAGTCACTATCTGTGTTTTGAAGTACTATCACTGGAAAAGTCAACACTTAAGGCTGAGCCGTCTTCCGTCGTCTGCCAGAAACTTCACCCTCTCCCTTTTCCATTTTTAAAAGAAATACCAGTTAAACATTCATTTCTTTATGTCCAGTGGTCCAATATTTTTTGTCAAAGTTTCAAAAACATCCCTGGCCTTGCAAGACCACGAATCACGTTTTTAATTATTATTTACGTGATTCTCAATATCGCGTAGCAGTTCGTTTAGCAGCGATGTTGTTTGAAGCCGAATTGCAACATGCATAAGTTGGCAGTAAATGAAACGGTTTTTTGAATTTGAATCAATGTCATTCCTCGTCAGTCAGTTGTCGGCCAGCCGTCCGTGCGCCTGGACGTGTCGTGTCGCCGTGTGTTTGTCTTTGTCTCGCGCCGCGATTGAAATCTAATTCAGAAAGTCTGGTGATAGTTCGGACAGGAAACTATTTAAGCTTAGCTTGCCTCATACTTTGATGATCGCGAATCGCGTTTCCGTCGGCCGTGTGGCCCTTGAAATTATTGGAGACAGGGCAGACTAGTGTTAAGAGTTGTTGTCGGTTTGTTCCGCCAGCGCCCGGCCCGGCAGAGCTCCAGATCCAAGGATCAAAATGTCGTCGTCCCGTCCCAGTGCGCAGCCATCTCCATTGCAGCACGGTGTTTCAGGTAGGAGGGAAGTGATTTTCCGATTGAGAATTATTTGTACTCTACCAAGAGACTAGTCTCTTGAGTCTACACTCACCCCAGACAAATAGCCTATTGCGACTGTTATTCGCCTGAGCGGAGCGAGGCGGGGCAGGGTGATTAGAGGTTAGGGCGGGGATGGTAGAGGTCAGAGGCGGCCGGGGCGGGGGTCGAACGTCGAGCGGGGATATGTTGCGGGCGTCCCATCTTCTTTGTCAAAGTTTCAAAAACATCCCTGGCCTGGCAAGACCACGAATCACGTTTTCAATCAGCCTGCTGAATGCACGGCTTCTCCGGCGAAAGATACAGATATAGTAATAGTTAAATTTGGCTCAGCCAATAATCACTTTTGTCCCTTTTGCACTGGTCCGTGGTCGCGGGGAGCGCGCGCGCGCGGGGGGACCTGTTACCCCACGGGCTACCCTGGTCAGGCGGCCCGCGGCCCGCCCCCCACATCCTGGGCGCTCGCTCGGGTTTAAACGCTGGCGTGGCGTCAGCATCCCTTCCACGTCAATCGATTTACCACCCTGCGCGAGAGACGTCACGTCGCCTAACCGCGAATCAAAAGAACCCCGGTGGCCGTCAAGGACAAACTCGAGCTTGAAGAGGCACTACGCCAGGGGTCCCAGACGTGCGGCCCCCGGGCCCCAGAGCGGCCAGAGCTCGAATGTTCTCTATCGCACTAGATCGTGACCGCCTTTTAATGCTCTCTGCAAAACGGAAGTACATGAAAGATACCCCAGTCACCCAGAAAGTAAATGTGCGCGGTCGGTGAAGGTGGACTGGCTCTCGGTCGCGGGGCGCGGGAGGGGGCGCGGGGGGAGACGGGATAATTTGGTGAATCATTCAGGAGAATCAGTCGTGGTTCACGGCCAGGCGGTCCTGCGAATGAAAGTGGCGCCTTGTCACGCGGGTTGAATGGCGAGGCGCGCCTTCCCCGGGCCCCGCCCCGCCCCGCCCCGCCCCACCCCGCCCGGCCCCGCGGTGGTGTGGCTGGTGATCTACTTGACCGCGTCGCCGTAGGCCGGCCGGTCCCCGAGGCGACGCGACGCGACCAGGCAACATCCGGTAGCCTTGCGTGCCTTTTCTTTTTCTTGCCCGGGCCGCCGCCGCCGTTGGCAGCGAGGGAGCTGCAAATTGGAGGTGGAACGTCAGCGTCAGCTCTCCGCGACCCTGATCGCAATAAGTTAGGGCTGGGCTCAACTCAACGCACCAAACTTCCTCGCCGATCAGCTGCAGCTCCACCTCAGCGCGCTGCTCCGAGGCAGGCAGGACAGGGGAGGGGCAGTAGGCTCCGCGCCCGCCCCGCGCCCGCCCCGCGCCCGCCCCGCGCCCGCCCCGCGCCCGCCCCGCGCCGCCACCAGCCTCCACGAGGGTGACGGCGGGGACCGTAGCCCTGCAGGAAGCAGCCAAGGTCCCGCCCCCGCCCCGTCCTCCGCGCCGCGCCGGCCCCCTCTGCATCTAGACAGGAGGTGCCGAGGTCCCCGCTCACGCCCTGCCTACCTGAAACGGTCGCGTCCGACCAGCTTCGAAGGCGGTTGTAAAGACATGTTTGGGGAGAAGTGTGGAAAAAAGGGGCGGTTCGTACCCGCGTGCTCGTCGGCTATGTGCCATATCGACGCACTCCATTGGTGAAACGCAAAGTTGTACTACAACAGCCTCTTCTAGAGTTAGTTGATGGACAACAACTCCACTTCACTGCGTGTAGTTGAGCACGCTCAAGTGAGTGCACTACTCCTCCTCGTTGAAACGCTCGTTTTCACTCCGGTCCTGATGCACCGCGCTGTAGTGCGCTGGCCGCCACGCCCCGCCACGTGAGGTGGTGAGCACCGTCTGGAACGCAACGGCACTTCCTCCTCTCCCGAGCGGGGGCGGGGCGGGGCGGGGTGAAGGCGCGGACTGATTTAGAGGATCGCGCTCGTACTTCCGTCCTTGTCGCACTCACAGGCCCCCGCCATGCCCTACATGGGGCCCCGCCATGAGTGCGACGAGGACGGAAGTAAACTGAATCGGTCGGCTGGGACTAGCCCACCGGACACAACTATCGTACATGTTGCCTAGTAGGCAGGCGCAGATGCAGCCCTCTTTACTCTTGGGTGTTTGGGCGCCCCATTGCCTACTTTTCTGGCAACACTGCACCTGGCCCTGGCCTGACCGGAGTGACCGGACCTGGACCAGCGGCCCGTGCTCCGGTATCGCCTTGCCGTCCATCATCGAGTCCATTGTGCCGGCGATTGTAGTCCTGCTTATCAGGATCCTGGAGCGGGAGGGGGTTACCATCACCGTGTGTGTGTGTGTGTGTATGTGTGCGTTTTATGTTTTGAGTGTGGGTGATTCACTTTCTAGAGCGCGTTGACGCAACGTGCATGAGCCGGGGGCCCCAGGTCGCCGCCGACAAAGGGCTCATAAATCTAAGGGGCGTTATGGCGATGGCGTACTGTTCCTCCCTTTGCAGATGCGCCAAAGTTGCGCGTGTCTTAAACTGCAGAGCAGATGGTTAGGCAATGCGAATGTGTGTGATGAATGCCGCGCCTGCCGACAGGTATAGGCAGTGTTGCCAGGAACGTGTAGGCAACTAGTAGCCTGAACACAGTGGAGTAAATAGGGCTGCACCTGCGCCCTGCCGACTTAGGCAAGCAACTCGGCTCGATGTTGCCTAGTAGGCAGGCGAGGATTCAGCCCGCTTTACTCCATACTATGCGTTTCGGCTACTTACTTGCCTACTTTACTGCCAACACTGAAGCGCGACATGACAACCCCGTCGGGAAACTTCTGCTGCTGCGGGTAATCGTAGGGGTTATTACCCCGACATTTTACCCCGTTTGCCCGCGCTGCGCTGCGCAGTCGTGAGGAGAAAAGAAGGCGAAATAAGAGGCGGCATCTCTGCGGCGCGGACAGTGACGCGGCGGGGCGGGGCGGGGCGGGGCGGGGACCTGCAGGCAAGTAGGCAATAAGCAGCACAAACACAGTGGAGTAGGGCGGGCTGCATCTGCGCCTGGCGACTAGGTGGGTAACATGTACGCGACGGGACGGGACGGGTCCCAGCTCTCCGGACCGGACCGGAGAGAAACGAGAGCCCGCCGTATATTCTTCTCCAGCGGACGCGCTAATTGGCGGCCCGGTGACGTCTCCACTGGATCAGCCCCTCCAAAAAGACGCATGCACTGCCTCTCTCTCTCTCTCCAGAAAAGAGAAGGGGAAAAAAAGAGTTGCGCGGGGACAGTACAATAGGTGCGTGTCAGGGGGTAGCTGGGGGGGCATGCGGAAGGGAAGTACCACCGCGGGCCTGGCGGCGGCTGTGGATAACCGTCCGGTGTGAGCAGTGTCGCACTCTTCTAGGTGCGCGAATTTCAATTCGCACACTTACTCCCTTATGTGTGACAATTTTCTTAAAAAAGAAAAAATTAAGAAGTTACAACATAGCTTGTATTGTACGTATTGAATTCCAAAATTCACACACTTGCAACTGTGAGACATGCATACATTTTGGGTTTCCAGTCGTGTGAGGGAGGTAGCAGTGGTGTAGGCGAGGGTGGAAAGTCCCTCGGGTCGTGCGGCAGGCTGCCTACCTTCACCTGCTGCGTGACCGGCGCGACACTGCTCCACGGGTACGGCTGCTGCCGCTGGAGAAACGAGAAGACACCGCGGGGAGAAAAGCCTGGGTGACAGTCTCAAGGCGGAGGGAGTAAGAGAGAGAAAGAGTGAGGGCGCGTGCAGCTGATACTAGCAGAGAAGGGAGAGAGAGAGAGAAGAGGGGTGCGAGAGAATAAAGAGGGGAGAGGAGGGCGCGAGACTGTTGGAGGAGAGAAGAGTAGGAGGAGGGAGAGGACAAGGAGTAGGAGGAGGAGGTGGAAACCACAAGACCGTGATACAGAACTTATTCTTATGGAAAGAAAAGGGGGGAGGAGAGGAGGTGGCGAGGAGCGCGCGGGGGTCGTAAGGCATGACGGCGCGAGGCGAGGCGAGAGGCCCGGGGGGCGCGGCGCAGCGGGGCGGGGCGGGGCGGGGCCCTCCTGGAGGGGGCGACGGGGCCCCGCCCGCGGCCCGCACCCGCACCCGGCCGCCCGCCCCAGCAGCAGTACCTTCCGAGCCTCCCCGGCGGCAGCACCACGCCCTTGTTCGCGCCTCCCGCACTCCTCGTCGCGGTGCTGCGGAGACCCTCCCCTAATCTCTTCCGCCAACTCGTCGTCCCCGACGTCGTGGCCCCCGTGGGCACGGCCGCGTGTTCTCTCTCTCTCTCGCTCTACGCCGCGCTCGACGCGACCAGTGCCATTTGGATACCCAGCGGATCGGAGCGCCCCGCGCCCCCTGCCCGCCCTGCCCAGCACCGCGCCCCGCCGCACGCCGATGGCCGCGGCCCCCGCGGGTGATGTGCTGGTGCGCGGCCGCGGCGGGGTCCAGGACTAGGTCCAGGACTGGGTCCAGGACTGACACCTGGCGGCGACCTGGTGCCCGTGCCCGCGCCCGGGACCTGTACGGCCGCTGAGCCGTGACGCCCTGAGCTGAGCCGCGAGGCAGCCGCTGCCATGCCGACCAGAAAAGTGAGTGTTTCTTTTCGTCTGCCCCCACCACCACCACCATCACCCTCCCGTTGGCGTTGGTCTTTTACGCGCGCGCGCGCATTCTGTGCCGCACTGTAAAAAAAAAACATACCGTCAATATGAACCGTACAAACCGTTATTGTACTTGAAATTGACTGTGAAACACTGTGCATTCAGCTCTTTGTACCCTAAAATGTACAATAAATTTTAACAGTTTTCTTTTCGGTTGCTGTAACTGAAATTTTAGTTCCGGGAACTAAACGTTCGATGCCCCTGATGATTTCGACGGATCGTACAAAATTTGATGGCTGCAACCAAATATTTTTCTCAGTGTGTCCTACTGTTTAAACAGTGTTCATTCGCGCCAAAAGCGGGGCGCTACCACAGTGGCACAATCACTGTTTAAACAGGTACATTCACTGTTTAAACAGGTACATTCACTGTTTAAACAGGTACATTCACTGTTTAAACAGGTACATTCACTGCTTAAACAGGTACATTCACTGTTCAAACAGGTACATTCACTTGTCAAACAGTGGTATACCTTCACCGCTGATAGACTTTCAGAGCATACGATGGTTGCTGCAACTTTTCATTTTCCCGCGCGGGTGTTTGGGAAATGGCGACATCGCTGCGCGTTCCTACCGATTCGTTTGTAATCCCGCGGTTTGATTCGCAGCGGGGATAACGCCTTGGTCGCGTGTCCTGGGCGGTTAGTGGCGATGAGAGGTTAGGCCGCGCAAAAACAAAACGAAACGGATTAACGCGCGCCGATCCAGCTCTTTTTCTTGTTTATTTAATGAAGTGAAAAGGTTTGTCTGGTCCAGGAGCGGTGCGGCCATGACACATAAAGCACTATGGACACGCGTTTCAAGTCCCAATAAGTGGCCGGGGTGTCGCGATACCTGCTCGATGCGATCAGCGTTATTGACGAGCAGGATGAAGTGGACTGTTGGAAATTGAAAAAAATGTTTGTATTTTTTTTCTGTTGTTTGTCGAAAGAGCTTACACGTGCTATGGGTCATTTTGACTTAAGATGAATAAGTTCACTGAGCTCAAGTATCCTTTTTACTTTGTCGTACTTGCGGGGTGAGGCTGATGTTATTGTCCGGAGACCTGGATGCGCGGGCCTGGGCGGGGGAGGGGTGGGGCGGGGCGGGGCGGGGCGCCTGGCAATCGAAAGTGTTAACTCAGCGACCCTCAGCTCAGACCGCTTGCGCGGCGCGGCGCAGGGAGGGGTGGGGTGGGGCAGGTGCAGGGCGGGCAGTCTGCGGTCGCTTTGTGTCCGCCTCTGTGCCGAGTCGTGTCCGGAGGGTAGAGGGCAGGGGAGGGAGAGGAAAAGAAAGAGAGAGAGGAAAGAGAGAGAGTTAGTGAGAGAGAGCAGGATGTCGCACTCTTGTAGTGTGTGCATTTCCATTCGCATTCTTAGTCATAAGTAAAGGAGTGAATGTTTCAAAGACATTCCGAGCAGGAAACGACTCAAGGTTTCAGTGTCAGCCGGATTACCTAGATAGCCCGGATTACCTGGAATACTTCTCGCGGATAAACATTTGTTTCCATATAATAATTGGCCTCAAAATTGCCTGTGTTATCCTAAATCCGCCCGGTCTAGTGTCAGAGCCGTATTACCTTAAGTCGTTTCACTCTCGGACTCCCAGTGACGGGCACGGGTCCGGTCAGGATGTGTCCGGCTGGTCTCGGGGAGCAGCCCGGTGGGACGGGGCGAAGGTGTTGTTGTTCCCCGCCACGCCCCGCCACGCCCCGCCACGCCCCGCCCCGCCACGCCCCGCCCCGCCACGCCCCGCCACGCCCCGGCCCAGTGCTGCGCACGCGGCGCGGCCGGCCGAGCGAGACGCCCCGGGTCGGGCGGGCTGCACTGGGCGGATGAGGTCGAGAGGAAGTGGAAACAAGTCCGCCGTTGTGATGAATGTCTTTTCATCTTTTTTTTTATCTCCTTAACCGATTCAGAGTCATCTCTTTGTTTGTGCCTTTGAACACGTTCATCGCATACTCAATGCCGTTTCGTCTGCTACTACTTGTCCTCGAAGTGGGTATGAAATTCCTGGGGAACTTCATACTTACCTCTCCTTGTTCGAGTGTGCGACGTGCGACACACACACACACCCGGGCCAGGCCTCTCCTCGCATGACCGCCCGCGCAAGAGCGAGCGGGCCCGCCCGCCGCGCGCCCGTGTCGCCGCGTTGCCTATCTTCCAGGCGCTCTCCGTCCCGCGTCCCGCCGCCGCCGCTGCCCCGCCCAGCACACGTGACTAGCAGGCCGAACACCGGGAGCTAGAGCGCGCTGTGCCTTCTAGGCAACAGACATATTCCTGTGCTGTAGTGTTGCCTAATAGGCAGGCGCATATGCAGCCTACTTTACTCACCCTGGTGTGTGTTTGGGCGACGAGCAGTTGCCTACTTTTTAAGCCACCCTGGACTGGACCGGCTTCAGCCCGGCTTGGCAGGCTCCGAGCCTTATCGCCTTACAGGAAGCAGGACGCGCTAATGGCGGAGGACACCTGCACCCGCGGGGCGGGGCGGGGCGGGGCGCGGAGAGAGGCACGGGAAGTACTTATGTCGCGCCGTCTCTCTCGGGAGCATCACTGCGGCGGCCGGGGGAGGACGACCTGGAAGGGGAAAATGTTACGACAAAAAGCAGAGCTGTCTGGCGGGGCGGGGCGGGGCGGGGCGGGGCGTTCTGGAAGCCGCGCGTGGTTGTTGTCCGTGCCGCACTCCTGGTGGCCGCAACAACAATGCCCGCTCCCGCTGGAGTCTCCAGAGCGGGTATGGAACCTGCCGTGTGGAGCGGCGGGGCGGCGGGGTGTTCTCTGGACCGTGGCGGGGGCGGGGCGGGGCGGGGCGGGGCGGGGGGACAATGGCGCGTGGCGTGCCACCCTCTCATATAATCATTGTCATCCCAGTCGTCATCGGATGGGGTAGAGCGGACTGCTCGGCCCTGGGGCTGAGGCCTGAGGAGGCACGTTGGGTCGCACAGGGTTGCTTGAAGGTAACAGGTGTTATTGTCACCCTCTTGAAAGATGCAGCACTCAGCTGTACGCGTAACACTGGCGTCTCCAGGAAAAAAATGTATCTGTTGATGAAGTACAATTATTGTCAAGCACCGGGTCCAGTAATCCAGCAATAAATATCAGTTGAAAATTCTGATTGAGAACGAGCGTTAAGTATTTCATCTCGTGGCCCACTTCAAAACTGAGCTCCCATTTACTTTTTGTATGAAATGCTGACTCCAAACTCGCGGCACAGATACACGACACGCGCTTACCGCGGCTCCCTGAACATTCATGACAGTATATTTCCAGTTATCAAGAACTTGAACGGTCGCGGCGGATGGCGTGTGGCGTAACACGCTGCGCGCTTATTATTTTGTTTGCGGTGTACCTCGGTGGTGCTCGCGCGCGCGTGTCAGGCACGCGACGGGACGGCAGCACGCGGAGGCACGCGACAGGCGGACACAGCCGCACGGGCGTGCGCACGGCTGCCCCGCCCCGCCCCGCCCCGCCTCTGCAGACTATCCTTGGCGCGGTACAGAAGAGGCTGAGGAAGAGGCTTTCCAAAACTGGAGCGCGCTGGAATTAGAGGAGGGGGGGGGGGCAGTGCGCAGTTTCCAGAATCCGTCGGAGAGAAAAGAATTGCCAATATAGCACGTACAATTTTTTTCTCTGCCAAGCGGTTTACAACTATCAGCTATGTATTTTGCGGTAGCAGCTACTTTTTCGCTGTTGTTGCAAAAATAAGTTGTAGGCGCTTAGCATGTCTTTTTCTATTTTTGTGTCCTTCTACCTGCCGTGTGCCGGGTAGGGCGGGTATAACGCTGTCATCTCGGCGAAATAAAAAACTGTAAAACGCTGTGGCGACTTTGTATGCTAAACATTCATGGCATTCAAGAAGAATGTCAAGAAACAAAAACACTTCGCGGCTGATTATCCTCCCGAAATTCGGAAGGGTATTTTAATTTTTGACTAAATTTGGCGACACTGTTCTCGCGTTATAACGGTGGCACTGGGAGTACCTACCCCTTACCCCGCCGGGCGGCCAGGCCTGGGGTGATACTCTCTTTTATTTCTGAGCGCAAAGTGTGAAGGACGGCTCCACGCAGTGGTGGGGGGTCTCGCCTCCGCACCGCTCCGTGCTCGCCACCACCGTTAGCGTTGCCGCATGGCAGCGCGCCGCTCAGAGCATCGGCCGAGCCCCTCCCCCCTCTCCACCACGTGGGATCGGAGATGAACTTAGCCCACTTTTCAGGCCGGGCCATCGTGTGCGCATGCGTGCGTATGAGTGAGTGAGCGGCTGTGTGTGTGTGCATATGCGACTGTGCTGTGAGCCTGCGCTAGTGACTCTATAAAACTGAGATATGCGGTACCGTTAGCGTGACAAGTTCCTGTTCTGCTGCCCTTGCCACCCCTTGGCTGGCTCACTGTGTTCCATATTTCTGTTGAGAATTCATAAATGTAGAATGCATCTTAATTAATAAGAGAACGATTTTTTGAGTACTCGAAGCACCCGGGCCGGCCTGCTAGGTATGCAGCCAGTGTCCTCCCCGCGCCACCCCGCCCCGCTCCGCCCCGTCGCGTGCAGACGCAACGGTTCTCTGCTGCAGTGGTGCTGGGACGGGGTGCCCAGCCTCCGCCCTCCCCTCCGTGACGCTGTACGCCGTGGCCAGGCTCAGCCGGCACCTTGGCGCCACGCCGCGCCACGCCGCGCCGCACGCCGCGCCGGGCCTGACGGGACGGGGGACGGGGCCGGGCATCCAACTTTCCGCTAAAGTGCCTCCCCTTTCGCGCGCTCCGCGTCCTCGTCCTGCGTCAGCGCAGTGCAGCAGGCCATCAGCAGGAGCGTCCACGCGGCCCGCAGGCCTGCAGACCCGCCAGCAGGCCCGCAGGCCCGCAGACCGCTAGCAGAAAGCTTTTCCCGTCATCGCGTCCTCCCAACACGTCCGCGCAACACGCTCGCGGGTGGGCGCGGAGCGTGGCGAGAGGACGCGCATGCGGTCCTCCGAGGACCGTCGCGTCGCGCGCGCGCAATGTCCTCGCGGCCCTGCCTGCTGCAGCCCTCACCCCTTCCCGCTCCCGCAGGCGGCCGCGAGCCTGTTGAGGCGGAACGTTACAGGATATTGCGGGTCCTGGAGCCCTTGCTGGCCGTCCTGCTGTGGCGCGACCCGCGGCCCGCCCGGGCCCAGGCCCAGGGGCCCAAGGGTCATGCTACAGCAACGCCGAGGCCACCATAGCGTCACTGGGTGTCGCTGTCGAACGCACAGCGGTCTGGTCTTGCGCCCTGGTCAGTCTGACCGCACTGCCCCGCCCCGCCACGCCCCGCCACGCTTAGGGCAGAAATTGTCGCGGGCCCGGCCCGGCCCGGCGTGCCCTCAGTCACCACACCTCACCTCACCTCGCGGTTGCACAACGGCCTGCCTCCCTTGCATCCTCCCCACAGGCCTCCCGGCCCTGCCTGCTC
Organism: Frankliniella intonsa; assembly: GCA_033675135.1. NCBI lineage: Eukaryota > Metazoa > Arthropoda > Insecta > Thysanoptera > Thripidae > Frankliniella > Frankliniella intonsa. The sequence continues at coordinate 9,689,730 of CM066248.1, forward strand.
GGCCAGGTCCGCTCTCTCTCCCTCCCTTTCTCCAAGTCTCCTCAACTGTTACCGAGAACAAATCGGAACATTTGCCTAATTTGTACATGTACCAAACTATTTCTCACAAACATTTAAAATGCTTTAAATTTATTACGAAATGAACTCCGCTATGCCGCACGGTGGCCGTGCAAGCAGCGCGCAGGCTTGCGCCCTTTGGGTGTCATTCATCGTCATGAGCGCCATGGCGAAGATCTCTGACGGGAGGCGCATCGCCCGTCTGCGCAGAGGGGCCGTAATCAGTCCCGTCTGGGGCGGGGGGGGGGGGGGGGGCAGAGAAGCGTCGTACCTCACCGGACGGATGTGGGAGTTGTTGCAGCACACCATTCGATTGTCTCTGGCCGCGTGGCGGAGGCGTATCTGGCGACCAAAAAGGGCTGTCCGGTCCGGCACGGCCCTCGCCCCGCCCCGCCCCGCCCCGCCAGGGCTCAGAGAGGGGAAGTGCGGTTCGCTTCCATGGCCGGGCCGGGGCGGCTGTGTGAGTAACTTTCGCCACGTCTGCGCGCGTGGCTTGGCGTGGCGTGGCGTGTGGCGGGGCGGAGGGGAACCGCATCCCTCGCCATCAGCTTGTCGGCAGCACGTGCTTGGGACAGTCCACCCGCACCCGCACTTGACTTGGAAACCCGGGTGTGCGCGAATTCACATGCACAGACAAAAGTAAGAGTGTGAATTTCCCTAGTAATTTTACACGCACTTGGAGAGACATACAGTAGTGATCGCGAATGGCATGCAGCTACCATTCAGGTGCACTTTGCGCGTCTCCAGTGCGAGCACTAATTCGGCCACCATGCTGAGTCGTAGGGTTGTAAAGTACAAGATCGCATCGAACTTCATACACGAATACTCCTTCCGCCTTCTCTCCGCCGTGAAGTTCTGTTTTGAAGTTTGTCAAGACGCAGTTCTCCCGGTCGCCCCCGCGGCCGGGGGGATGTAACCACTGTGTGACGTACTGCTTTTGCTGCTGCAGACAGCTGCCTCCGCCCCGCCCGCCCCGCCCCGCCCCCCGCCCCGCCCCGCCCCGCCCCGACACACATCTTCAGACCGAGCAGCGCGACCCGCCGGCGGCGCGGCGCGGCGGCAGACAGCGCCATTCAAATGCGTTCCACGCGAGCGGCCACCCTTCCCTTTACCCCCCCCCCCCCCCCCAAGCCCTCCAGGACAGAGCGGCGGCTACCTGCAGGAAACAAAGGCGGTGGCGAGCAGCTGACGTGATGTCAGCAGGCGGAGGGAGGGCGAGATGTGTGTTTCGGGGTCATCTTCCATGTGCGACCCCTTCTGATGACAGCACACGCACGCCGAGAGGAAGGCACCCGCCCTGTCGCGGACCGCAACTCGCACACAAATTCACTTTTCTTATCCGAGAGACGTCTCCAAATGCGCTAGCCGCTGGAACTTCTCTATACGCCATGGTGTTATTGATAGACGGGCTGCATCGGCGCCTGCCTACTAGGCAATGTGCACGCACCTGTGCTAAAGTGTTGCCTACTATGCAGGTGCAGCCCGCTTTATACTCCACTGTGTCGGACTACTTATTGCCTACTTATTTGGCGGCAGCACTGAATTTTCGCCTTACCTTACTTTTCCGGCACCAGCCGGCCGGGGGGAGGGGGAGGGGAGCTGCTGCTCGGAGTATATGAGCTGGGAGTGGGGTTCGGGCGGGCGCGGTGCGGTACGGCCAGGGGCAGTGCAGCCAACCGCGTGGAGCATGGCATCTGGGTTAGCGAACGGGATCAACCCCGTGGCACGGCGCGGCACGGCGCGGTGGCACGGCGTCCAGCCCATGCGGCCCGTGTCCGTGCTGAGCTCACTCAGCTCAGCTCGTAGCCGGGCCTTCACTTGCACTCCTCCGGCGCGGCGCTCACTCAATGGCCGTCACACGTCATAAAGCCGGCGATAGAGCAAGTGCCGGCGTTAATGAGTGACGGGCGGTCCCGCGGGGCCTGGTGTGGCGTGTAGCTCTTCCTCACTGCAAGTCCAAGTGTGTGCGAGTGTTGCACACTAGCTGCTGAGTGAATTGTTTTTTTTTTTTAAACAGCAGTAGGTGTGCGGCACACAACGACACGTCGTATACTGTGTGAATGCCCATTCGAGTCACTTAGCAGGCCCTCGCCGTCCCGTCCACGCGTCTGCAGGTGTATGAATCATTTGTCGCACACCTACAAGCTCCCCGCTGTCCCTGCAGAGACGCTGGCGCGGCGGGCCCAGAGTCGTGATGCTGTCCGCCCCCGCCTCCGCCCCCGCGAGCGGCCCCGGCCGGGGGCGGCGCTGGGGCTGGCTGCCTTGGAGAGACGCCCTGCTGGGGGCGGTGCTGCTGCTCCTGCTGGTCGGGGGCGGGCCCGGGGGCGGGCCCCCGGGGGTGGCGGGGCAGAGCGCGCAGGCCGCGGTCACCTGCCCCACCGAGGAGGAGATCTCGCCGTGCCGCTGTAGCCTGCGCGGCGACGAGATACAGATATGGTGAGTCCCCGAGGAGAATGCCTTGCCTAAAGCACAATTTGCTTGTCAAAATTCCCTTGCTAAAATAACCCTAGACTGAAATCGTTAATAATTGTCCACGGAAGTTGAATTGTCTGCGAGTTGCAGAGAGAGCGTTGCTAGTGCTGAGTGTCGTGTGTCGTGCAGGTGCAGCCACAGCGAGCTGCCCGCGGTGCTGGCCGCGCTGCGCACCGTGGCGCGCCTGCTGCCCACACGCGCCCTGGACGAGCTCATCCTGGAGAACAACGCGTGGACGTCCCTGGGCGGGTCCGCGCTGGCGGGGCCCACGGGGCTCCGCGTGTCAAGACTGATGCTGCGCGACAACGGCCTTGAGACGGTACGGCGGGGCGGGGGCCACCAGGCGATCATCGGCAGCCCTAGTCACCCCTGTGTCCCGTGTCCCGGCCAGGGCTGTCGTTTATCGCATTATGTTATCCCATTCCTACGTGGCATACACCCATTCAATATCAGAAATCAAGTGAAACTGACGAGGTATGCATGCGTCGCGTCACGTGACTCAGGTGGCCGCCACGTGGCTGGCGGGCCTGGAGGACTCGCTGCTGGAGCTGTTCCTGGTGGAGCCGCTGCTCCGGGCGTTCCCGGACGACTCGCTCATCCCGTTCAAGCGGCTGGAGGCCGTGACGCTGCAGTGCGGCGAGATGCAGCGCCTGCCGCGCCTGGCCGGCCTGCCCCGCCTGCGCTACGTGCTCGTGCAGTCCGCCATGCTGTGGGAGCTGCCCCCGGGACACCTGGGCAACCTGCCGTACCTGGAGCAGCTGCACATCGTGAGTAACGCGGGTGTCACACACTTGTAGATGTGTGAATGCCATTCACACCCCGTCCGGTCTGGTCTGCGCGCAGGTGTCGTCGCCGAGACTCGCCTCCCTGGACGCGGGCGCCGTCAGCGACCTGCCCCGCCTCACGTCCGTCAACATCTCCGACACGGGGCTGACCTGGGTGCACCCGCGCGCGCTGCAGCGGCTGCCCGCGCTCGCCGAGGTCACGCTGCGCGCCAACAAGCTCTCGGACGCGGCCATGGTCGGGCGCGCGCTCAGCGACCTGCCCTCGCTCGCCACCGTGCAGGTCGACGACAACCAGCTCGAGATCCTGCCGTCCGCCTCCTTCGCCGACCTGCCCGCGCTCCGGGAGCTGTCCCTGGCCGGCAACCGCATCGTGGAGCTGCAGCACGGCGCCTTCCAGCGGCTGCCCGCCCTGCGCACCCTGGACCTGAGCCGCAACCAGGTCCGCGTCGTGCACCCGGAGGCCTTCCTGCACGTGAGTGAAAGAGTGTCAACAGTGTCTATGTGCGAGAAGAACAGATAATAAATATACATTATCTTCCAACGCGCAGCACTCTGCCTCCAACCTCGACCAGCTCTACCTGCAGGAGAACGCCCTGGACTCGGCAGACACGATACGGGCCGTGCTCGACGCCCTGCCCAGACTTCGGTTCCTAGACGTGTCCGACAACCGCATTGTGGAGGTGAGGGGAGGGACTGACTACGGCCGCCTGACAACTCGATTTTCTTGTCAGAATGGACCAAAAAATTAATTCTAATTTTAAAATTGTAATAAGATTGGGATGGGCGCCCTGGGCCGCGGCCACGTGTCGCTGGAGCGGCTGCACCTGGACCGCAACCGCGTGCACCGCGTGTTCCGGGACTCCTTCAACAACATGCCCGCGCTCCGCGAGCTGCGCCTCTCCCACAACATGCTGAGCAACAACCTGGACCAGCCCTACTGGAACCTCCCGGCCCTCAAGGTTAGCATCGCGTACACTGCTGTGCACTTTTCCATCCGTGCATCTCGCGTATGCAAAATTCCTAAGAAAATTCACACCTATATGCTCGTTGAAGTGGGCGAATGGGAATTCACACACCTACAAGAGTGAAACTTTCACACACCCTGACTGCCTCAACTCTTGTTTCTCTCTCCAGGGCCTGGACCTGTCGTACAATCAGTTCCGGCGCTGCGACCCGCGCCTCCTCGCCAACCTGCCGTCGCTGCGCCGCCTGGACCTGAGCGGCAACAACATCGCGCACGTGGACCCGGGCTCCTTCCTGAACACGCCCGCCCTGGAGCACGTCAACCTGAGCTCCAACGCGCTGGCCGTCGTGTCGCCGGCCACCTTCCGCATGCTGCTCAACCTGTTCGAGCTGGACGTGGGCCGCAACCGGCTGAGCCAGCTGGTGCCGGGGCTGCCGCCGGGCGTCGAGTACCTGCGCATGCCCATGAACCAGGTGACGGTGCTGCCGCCGCCCACGTCGCAGGACATGAACCTGCCCGCGCTCCGGCTCCTGGACCTCTCCAACAACGGCCTGAAGCGCGTGCCGGCCGACTCGTTCCGCCAGATGCCCGGCCTGCAGCAGCTCCTGCTGTCGGGCAACGCCCTGCAGACCCTGGAGACGGCCGCCCTGCAGGGCCTCAACCGCCTGGAGCGCCTGGAGATGCGCAGCAACCGGCTGACGTCGCTGCTGCCGCGCAGCCTGCAGGACATGCGCCTGCTGCGGGAGCTGGACCTGCGCGGCAACCGCCTCGAGTCGCTGCCCGGGGACGTCCTGCAGGAGGCGACCAGCCTGCAGGTGCTCGACCTGTCGCGGAACCAGCTGGCCAGCATCGAGCCGGACGCCATGAGGGGCAACAGGTGAGTGCAGCAGGAGCCGCAGGATCCGGGCCATGGCCGCCGCCTGCCGCTTCGGCTGGGCCGGGCCGGGCCGCTCGCGACCTAGGCCAACAGCTCACTAAGGCGGCGTGGCGAAGCGCATTTTCGCGCCGAGTTTAGAGCCCAGAGCCCAGTTCCTCCTTTACCGGCCAATCATGGATTGAGTCAGGGAGGGCGCGGCGCGGGGCGGGGCGGGGTGGGGCTCAGAATTATCAGCACTGCCGCGCTGCCGTGGCGAAGCGCTGACAGAACAGCGGTGGATAAAGAGATTTCACGGACGATTTAAGCCGCCGAGTCGAGTCCTGCGAGTTCCGCGGAGCACTTGGCACGAGTGACAAAGTGGTGTCGCGTCCTGATATTGAAACATCAGACAGCCCCCGTGCGGCGTGATCACAATGTGGTCACGCTGACGGAGTGTCATTATTTTTGTTTGAAAAGGGTTTGTTGAAACTGAGCGTTCACTTTGGATATCGCCTGCAGGAACCTGGAGGTGCTGCGCGCGTCGCACAACGCCCTGCCCAACATCCCGTCGGCGCTGCTGCAGCTGCCCTCGCTGCGCGTGCTGGACCTGTCGCACAACCGCGTCCGCGAGCTCCCGCCCGGCGCGCTCACGGCGCTGGCCGGCCTCCAGGAGCTGCGCCTCGCCAAGAACAAGCTGCGCGAGCTCAAGGCCGGCGCCGTGGAGCGGCTGCCGCGCCTGCAGCTGCTCGACTTGGACAGCAACGAGCTGCACCACCTGCAGCCGCGCTCGGTGGGTAGGCTGGAGGGAAACAACTCGGAATATTGCTGCACAAACGCAGGGAATTTTCCTGATAGTTTTAGAACTTTTCTGAATTTTTCAAAATTTTTATTCTTTTTTTTTTAATTTATGCTTTAAATCTTTTTGAACTTTCCTAATTTTTTTAAAGTAGTGCACTGTAAATTGTTGATTTTTTCCCTGAATTATTATGAATTCTTCTGAATTATGAATTCCCCTGAATTTAGAGGTGTACAAAAATTTCAGAGTTGTTTCCCCCTTGTGTGAGGAGAAGGGGAGGGGCGCTCGAGTGCGGGGACCTCGAGGTTGCCGGCGCCCGCAGCCGCAGCCGCGCGCAGCCGCGCGTGCTAATTCAAACGGGTCCCGCTTTCCCGCCGTGCGCTCCCATTGGGGCCCGCGACCGAGCGCGCGAAGGGGTCCCCCAATGGGGCTCCCGCCGACAGTGGCTCTACCTCGCGCCGACCCGGGCGAACCTCCTCGCCATATCTCTCGCTGCTGACCCTCCACGGCACTGTGTACAGAAGGCTCCTCCGCGCTTTTCAAATTTGTCATCGGGGGTGGTGTAAACTACCAACGAGAAATGATGAGAGGGATGATATGATCTTTGTGATTAAAGTCCCGGGCAGTTGTCTTGCAACGACCTTCTGCCTAGCTCCTCTGATTTTCCCGATGACCAGCAACCTAATAACTCTCTTATCTTACCTATGAACCGGAACATGTGCAATGTGTTTCGCCCCATATTTCCTCAAATAGTTCCACAAATTTCGTAGGGTAGAAATGCAATTTCACATTGAAGGGTTTTATTATTCGAATCAATTTTATCTTAGGCTTTGTTAGACTACCTAAACTGTATCTTGTCCGCGACCGCCATGACGAGCGACACTCTCTCCTGTCTGTCTCCAGGTCCACTCGCTGCCTGCGCTGCAGCAGCTGAACCTGGCGCGCAACAGGCTGCAGACGCTGTCTGAGGGCGCGCTCAGCGACGTGCCCAACCTGATGCACTGCGAGCTGCAGGAGAACCAGCTGGCGCAGGTGTCGCCGGGCGCGCTGGCCGGCGCGCCGCACCTGCTGCACCTCAACATGTCGTACAACCAGATCACTGCCCTGGAGAACGCCGGGCTCCAGCAGCTGCGCTCGCTCGAGGTCCTGGACCTGTCGCACAACCGCGTGTCCAGGGTGGCGGCCGAGACCCTGGACTCCATGGAGTGGCTCGTCGAGCTCAAGGTACGGGCGGTGTGAATGTTGCACACTCGTAAGCTGATCGAAAAAAAAAATTGCGCTGCTAAAACTCAATTTTCCCCGTGCCCCGTGCAGATGGACAACAACCGCATCTGCAACATCCAGGGCGGGCCTTTCAACAACATGCCGCGCCTGCGCGTGCTCAGCCTCAACAACAACAAGATGACGTCGCTGCCGGAGAGCAGCTTCCAGCGGCTCAAGCACACCGTGTCGCAGCTGCAGCTCAACGGCAACCCGCTGTCGTGCTCGTGCGACCTGCTGTGGCTGCACTCGTGGCTGCTCGAGTCGGAGCAGCAGCCCGCGCACGCGCACGGGCACGCGTACGCACACGCGCAGGCGGGCCGCGACGGGCCGCGCTGCGCCGACGGCTCGCTCGTCAAGGAGATCCGCGTCTCGCGCGCCGAGTGCGACGCGGCGGCCAAGTCCGCGCCGCTGTCCGCGCGCCAGCAGCACCACAACCCCGCCTGCGACGCCGAGATCATCGACCTGCCGCCCACCAACGGTGAGCCACCGCTCATCATGAGGACCGCACTTCAACTGTTCTTTTTGGGGGAAGTAACCATGTATTGATGTCCACCAGTGGTCGGCACGTCGCAGATCGTCTCCACGGCCCTGGAGGTGCGCGGCTCGACCCAGGCCCCGCAGCAGAACGTCGCGCCCTCCCCGGAGGAGTCCGAGTACTTCTACGACGAGTACGTGGATGTCCCGGTAAGGAAGCGTCTGTGGGAGTGTCCGCGCCGCCGCGCCATCGTGCCCTTTCCGGTGCGGACACCGGCTCATGACACGGAGTGCATGATGCTGCAGGTGGACGAGAACGCGACGGCGGTGAACAACGCGTCACTCGTCGCGACCCCCAACTCGGTGACGCCCGGTCAGACGGCGTCGCTGCACACGGCGCTGGCCACGGCCACGCCGCCGGGCACGGCCACGGCCGTGGCCAGCCACTCCACGCCCGCCATGGCCGCGGCCGCCGGTGCGGGCCCCGGCACGCCCAGCTCGCACTACATCACCGGCGACACGCCCACGCTGTACGCGGGCACCAGGAACAAGCTGCGGCCCCCGGGCGTCGGCCTCGGCCCCGGCATGACGCCGGCCGACGACCCCAAGCGCATGCCGCCGGGGGCGCCGGGCTCGGCCGCGCCCGGGGGGCTCACCTTCTTCGGTATTCCGCTTAAGATGCCCTCCCTCAACATCGGCGGCATATTCGGCCACGCCAGGGACACGGACGGCAAACCGGTGCCGTCCCGGACCGGAGAACTGGAGGTACGAGCAACCCGAGAGGAAAACAACTCTGCATAAATAAGCTGATTTTTTTAATATTTCTGATTTTTTTTCTATGTATTCTGCGTTGTGGAAAATTTTAGAGTCGGTGAACTGACCTAAACTCGTACTTTCCGCAGAACGCTACGGTCACAGCCCGGGACGGGACGCTGGGCGCGCCTCCGCCGACGGGCGCCTCGCAGACGGCGCCGGGGCCGGCGGCGGGCGCCCCGGTGCCCACCGCCTCGGTGGTGCGCGTCTCCCCGGTCAGCGGGGGCTTCCGTCCTATTGTGCCCGGCCCCGGGCCGGGGGGCTTCACCCCCGTGGGCGCGGCGGGGGCGGGGGCGGGCCCCACGGCCGCGCCGCACCTCGACATCTTCCGCCAGCAGCTGGACGTCGCCTCGGACCACCGGCACTTCCCGTCCGTGGGGCTCGTGGCCACCTCCACGTCGGGGCCCATCGTGGTCACGGAGAACTACAACTTCCGCGACGGCCACGAGGAGCGCATCAAGCAGCACCACAGCAGCGAGGAGAACCTCCGCGTGAGGACCTCGTACCAGCGGAGGCCCGGGGACGGTAAGGGACAGATCTTCGGCGAGCCGAATCGAGAGAGAATCTCTGGATTTTTTGAGTGGGAATGAAAACTAAAAAAAACTCAAGTTTCTCATACCAAAAATAATAATATTAACTGAAACTTCTTACATTAAAATTATCTGAAATTTCCTCGCATATTTCTGAAAATTTCGCTAAGTGTAGGAAAAAAAACAGTGTGGTTACCCGTCGGGCTGAGCAGTGGACATGTTCGGTCTCCTCCATCGCTGAGGGTTCTCTCCCTCTTGTCCTTGCAGGCCTGACGCCGGGCTTCGTGACGGTTGTCTCCGTCCAGGACAACGACGCCATACCGCGCGGCTCGGCGCCGCTGCGCGAGCTGCCGCGTGGTGACTCGTCGCGCGAGTCGTCGTCCTCGTCGCGGGAGACCTCCTCCAGGGAGACGTCCTCGCGGGAGAGGCTGACGCCGGCCTTCCCCACGCGCCCGCCCGGGTTCGGCCAGCAGCAGCAGCACGGCAAGACGCACGCGACCGTGGCCAGGGTGGAGGCCTCGACCCCGCCGACAGCGTCCACCGCCACGGCCACCGCCAGCACCTTGCACCCCGCTGCAGCGGCCACCACCACCGCCGACCCCGCCGTCGAGGTAGAACTCTACAGCGCTGCGCTCACTCTCAAGAGAGGACTCTCCAACCTCTTCTTCTAAAACTGTCAACTGTCAACTGTCTACCTGCTGGGCTGTCTTCCTCTTTTATGTGTGTATTTTTTTCTTCTATTTTCTGATTGTGTTTCTGCGCATGACTCAATACACACGTCTCTACGTCAGCTCTATCTTCTTTTCAAAGGCCCTTCGCATTCCTTCACCTTCAGTCGGCTCGGTACTCTTTCTTCCTCTCACAAACAATCTGACTCTAAAAGCTCCATGGATCCCGCTGTCGCCACGATACGCACACTGGAAACTCAAATGTGTAAGAGAATGTCGCTCACTTGCAGGTGAGTGAAGTTTTTCACACACCTGGAGGTTTGCGAAAAATTATTCACACACTTGTAGGTGACTGGTTGACCATCCATACACTTGTAGACATGGAAATGGCTCTATCATGAGAAAGGGCCCTTTCTCATAGCTCTATGGCTGGCAAGTGTACGAATGGCCATTCTCTCAACTCAACTACAAGAGTCAACCGCCTGGGGGATAGGCAATTTTCCTGACATAACTCCTGTATACAGGCTACCAAGGGTGCATCACCCCCTGTCCGCCGGACCTTGAACCGCGACTGGTTGTTGTGCGCAGGTGGAGCAGGCCGTGATCTACAACCTCGGCGAGCTGGCGCACTCGGGGCGAACACCCTCCAGCCTCGACTCGTCTCTGGCCGACATCACGGCGTCCACGCTCTCCACGACGACGGAGGACGAAGTGTACGGTAAGTGCTTTCCTCGACGGTATAGGCGACACCCCGTCCCCTCCCCAAATGTTTACCGGCGTACTATTGTAATGACGCCGACATGACTACGACGACACTACGCTCACGTGTCAGTGCTGGCAGAATAGTAAAGGGAACTCCCAGCGCCAACTCACAACTCACTGCCGTGTGGAGTGGTCAGTATAAACGCCTGCCTACTAGGCAACATCTTCATGGCTGTGCAGAGGGAAGGCGTGGTAGTAAAGGGAAGTCCCAGCGCCAACTCACAACTCACTGCCGTGTGGAGTGGTCAGTATAAACGCCTGCCAACTAGGCAACATCTTCATGGCTGTGCAAAGGGAAGCCGTGGCAGGCAGGCGTTGATACCGACCGCTCAACACGTCTGTGTGCCGGGTCGACCTCCAGGAGAGCGGCCGATAACGTGTAGCGTGTTCCAGACTGGACCACGGCGTCACCCTACCACGAGCGGCCCGGGTCGGCGCTGTCGGCGCTCCTCGCGCCGGGCGGCCAGCTGCCGGGCGTCCCGGAGACCCACATGCAGTCGCACTCGCGCTCCACCGTCACCAGGGTGTCCATGTCGTCCTCCGGCGCCGGGGCGGGTGCGGGGCTGGCCGGCTTGGGCCCCGGTCCCGCCCCCGGCCCCGCCCTCGACGACCCCCAGTCTGGCCCCATTCCCCGCTCCGCCAAGGGCCCCCACTACTACTACGCCGAGGCCCCGGGCCCTGCCGGCGACAGCCCTCAGAAACAGGTGAGGAGCGGAGCCGCGCGCATCCTTTACCCGTTAGATATTTTTGCACGATATCGTTTCTGCATCGAATTTCGCCTTGTCAAAAGTCCGTCAATGTCAGGCCCACTTTCGTATCGTCAACGACGTGAAAATCGATGACTGAACGATATCGTCGGGAAAAAAAATTCTCACTGGGTTTCTGATAACCTTGGTTGTATACTGACAAGGCCTGCCGTTGATCCGCAGATATCTCGTGAAACTCACAACTGGTATTACGAGAACTACAACCGGACCAACCTGCAGCCCTTCGTGGGACCAGGCAGCGAGGCGTATAGCCGCGTCCGAAGCGACTCGCGTGCCCTGTTCTCGTGCAGGAGCTCCGTCCTCAGCCTGACCGTCAGTTACCTCGTCGCTAGAGTTCTCACGTGACTTCCCTCTGCCCAAACCCACGGCATAGACATTTTATTTCGTGGGTGAGGAAGGTGTACTGAACCGAATGAGTATGGAGTGTACTAACTGACTTTGTCAGAGTAAAGACTACTCCCCAGTACCCAATCTAGTACAAATAATACGGACAAAATTGTTAAGGTGTGTAAAAATTGTAGATAGGAGAAACATGAAAGTGCTTTGAAAACATTAAGTCCTCTGGTCAAAAAGCACTAGTTAAATTGAGCACTTCAAGATGCTACTTAAAAAAGAAAGATTCAAGAAAAACCTGTAATCATTTGCTTTTATTGGAATCAAACAATAATAAAAAAGTTAGGCACAATGGAGTAATTACTCTACATCTTGGTAACTCAAACTTTAAGCATACTCTTAAAGGAGTGAATACATAAGAAATTTGTTTCAGACACTTCAGAAACAAAACAAAGAAAAAAAAAAGCTTGGAACAACAACACTAACCTGATACGATTTAAAAATACTATGTTAATAATAAAACGATACATTCTCAACATATATTACAAATTGCAAATTCTGCTTTCAGCAGATATTAATTTAAAACGCTCGTTCACATGTAAATCACAATTAAAATTTTTTTTTTTTTTTTACAAGTCTGAACAAAAGAATATAAAGGATGTCATTATGAACAACATTTAACTAGGAATGATTTAACATGAGAATACTGAAGTATTGTTTCCATCACCTAATACATAAGTAAGTATATCACTATCCATCACAAATTAAAATACATACATCTATTAAATCTCAAACTGATAAAGTTAAAACACAATTGGGAGCCTGCTTCTAGGAGTAGTGAGCCTGGCACTATTTCCTGTAGCAGGTGATTTTACATTTGGACTTTTGAGGTTCAAGCGTGTACTGGTTCTTCTCACCTGAGTAGGGGTAGGGGTAGCAAAAGCATTTCGCCGCGGTGGCTTCATTGGGGTAACTGTGAATGAAGTTGCTGGTGTAACTGTGAGATGAGTAGCAGTTGTGATTCTCCCGGGTGTAAGTGTCATCTTGGTTGTGGAAGACACACTAGATGGGGTCTGCACATGAGTGTTCAGTTCCCGAAGACAGTTTTTTCCAACAACAGAGCTCCGACAAGCCTTCTCCGCACTCATCAGCTCTAGCTGATTCTGAAATAAATTGAAAGGATAGTATAAAAAAAACTAACCCCTAGAAACATGAATCCCTAGCGAAACTACAGTGAGGGTTTAGTAAATTCAGACATGACCAAAACCAGATGTTATGACACAGTAGGTATGAATTACATGCAATTATACCTTACAATAAAAGATGCTAATTAAGAATAAAACCACTAATTAAATGCTAACCACATTTTCTAAATTCTCTAAGCAAATTTTACATCCCAATTAATAGACATAGTATTAACACATTGGGCAATTTAAAAAAAATATATTTTCCATGTTAAGAGTTTAACATCCCTCAAACAAATTCATCCTACACTAAAACCCATTCACAATATAGGCCAACTTTAAGTTAGTTTCCCCCCTAAGATTGGAAAGCGTACTAACCAGTAAGAGAACAATTCGGCATGAGGCTGCTGTTGATTATTTGACCTGCCTAAATTAGATAAAAATACTTCTATATAAGATATTTTGGACATGTCAAATCTGAATTTACTAAACCCCTTATTAATAAAAACAGTGAGCTGGAAACAGCAAAAAGCATTCGACAAACCTGGAATTCATTGTAACCAGCAACACTCAAATTGTCGGAGGGCAGATTGGTCATAATGTTACGTCTTGTCTTGGAGGATGTCTCTGGCGTTTTAGTTGGGACCTAAAAGCATATACAAAATTAGTACAGTATAATTAATCTGCCATGGATGCTTGAAACACACTGCCAAAATATAGGAAGGACACAAGCGCACACAAATGCTTAAATGTGAATTTTCAGATAGCTTTAGACAGTTACTCTTACTCTTCATTCAATTCCTAATACAGTCAAACCCACATATATTGTATCCCAAAATAAACTAATCCCCGTTATAATGTAGTGTTGAACGAATTCAGAGAGTAATTTAAAAATTACAATCATTCAAATTCAAACACCCTCACAACGTAATCCCCTTATAAGGTGACACATCGTCAGTCCCGAACTGTTACACTAAGCAGGTTTGACTGTGTTCCATGCAGTAAAATGTGAAGGCTTAGCAATATTATAAAACTGGGATTTTTAACAAAATGCTAAAATGTTAACATGCACATGCATCTAGGTAAAAAAATTAAGGGTGTGGTAGGTTGAGTGGGTTATCGAAGAACATGTAATTGTACCACACAAGGTATACTAAAAATTTATCTACTTCAAACCCACCAAGAATCAAATGTTCAACTCTGATTTGGTCCACTTCATAGAGGGAATCAAAATTTTAAAAATAGAAATTACGAATGCTTAACTAAACAGTTACATTATGTAAAATGTAATAAATAAATCAGCTTTATAACTACCCAGTGCAGTGACTTAAGAAAGTGCAATGAATGCACCAAACTCGGCAGGAAAAATATGGTGAAAGAGTCACACGAAGGGCATCAATGGCAAACAAAACCAAGCCACCAAACAATTACAAATTTTGGGGTGGGACAAACCTTCCCGTAGCGCCGAATTTTAGATGTACTGTAGCGTGGGCCTGACTTGTTTCCAGATCGTGAAGCCTTCTTCTCACTTGACTTCTTTCCCCCTTTACTCTTTTTGCTTACGTTGTGATTTGGAGAAACATCTGCTTTCCGCTTCAGTGTTACACTTGCTGTCTTTGGTGGAGCACTGCGGGCAGCTAATGAAAATGTCTTATGACTGCTTCCAAGCATCTAGAAGGTAAGGGAAGGGAAGATAAAAACTAGCTCACATAAAAAAAATGTAACTGAGAATACCACTCTGGTGAACTGATTCCTTGCACTTACACTTGGTGTTGAGGGACCCAACCGTCCACGCTTAACAGAAGTGGGAGTAACAGCTTTTGTTCCTAACTTTGACTCTATTTCCAGCTGATTGCTTCTGGTTACTTTCTGAAAAGAAAAAATTACAAAATGCATAAGTGTAATGCATAATTTTATGGAAAATGTTACAAGACCCATTGCTAAATATTACAGTACTTACCTTCTGTAATTTTTGTAACTCTTTCATGCCAAGCCTGTCATTGTTTTGCTGATCTATTATTTCGATGAGATTTTCTCCATTGATAAGGAAAGGACATGAATTTTGTTGCTGATAGGTAAGCAATCTTTCTTTCAACTCTGCCTCAATCTTTGGCAAGGTCTAGAATCAAATATATTAATAAGAGACTTGAAATGCAGGCCAGCAAGACTTATTTGACCAATTATTACCTTGGCAAGAACATTCCTTTCTCTTTCTTCACGAAGCAGTTGACCACCCCTGTTGTTAAAAAGACGGTTTGGATCATTGGCTCTTCCTTCTAGCTCCAACATCTTTTGCCAGAGCTCATTGCGTTGTTCAGCTAATTGGAATATGTCCCTGCAAACATGATTAGAATAGGATTAAGAAAAGTCTTATTTCAAAGAGAAGGAAGCAATAAATTAAATTAACTTGCCTATTGTTTTCATAAAATGTCTTCAGTTTGTTGACTTCAAGTTCATGCAATTCCAAAACATCCTCATTGAAGTCAGTGTAATAAAATGCCTGGAACTTGGATTTCTGCTGGTCAGAGAAGTAACAACGTTCCCACCAAGAAACAATTTCTTCTCTGAGTTGGCAGACAAATTTCTCAATATTTGCCTTTTTAAGAGCTTCACATCTTTTTAGTTCTTCTTTCAACTGGTCCACAAATAAAACAAATTAGATTCAAGTCAAACTAGACATGCACGAATTGAACAATTGATATCAACATACGGCACATATGGTAGGATGGGAATATCCTCTATGATTGTGTAAGAAAGCTTCTCTATGGTCACTGCTGATCTGCAGTCTCTCCCATAAATTACTCAACCTTTCACGTAATTCACCGGCAGTATCTCTTGAGTCAGATAATTTCTGTTCCATTTTCTGATGCAACTTCTGCCAAAACAAACAATATATGTCAAACAGAATGCTTGAGCTAAAGCTGCAAAATACTTTGAACAAAAACAACAGCTTACTTTAAGTGCCGCCATGTTATCATGACTAAATATAAAAGATCTCGGCTCCAACAAGACAACTTTGTCAAAATGAAATGAAGGTCCCATGTCCAGTTCATCAAATATCTGTTGAATGGCATTTCTTGTTTCATTAAAAACTGTCTGCAGGCGATCCTGAAATAGTAGAGAAAACATCAATTGCTTTATTCATGAACATGAGAAACTCAATGACAATCAGAATAAAAAATAAGCCCGTCACATACCTTTTCTTGCTCGAGCAACATAACACGACACTTAAGAGCTTCAATTTCAAATTCCGTAATTCCTCCTGTATATGGGGACAGATCTTTGTGGCCAAGTTTGTGCCGTACATCATCAAGCTGAGAAGATTTAAAAATAGAGCATGAGTCCATATGACCAAAGCTGGAAAACGTACACAAACTAAAATTACATTACCCTTTTCTGTAAATCATCAAGCTGTTCAACTCTGTCTTCCTTTTCTTTCAGCATGCCTTCCCATTTCTCAGCCAGACGTTTTTCTACTTGGTACAATGGTGTACTATCTAATTGTTCTTCAGGAATAAGAATTGTTTCTCCAGACAGTTCCTATATAAAAATATTTGTCACATTTATTAAGGATTAAATTGTGCATTCTGGCAGCAAACACACTAGCAAAACTAACCTTGCCAAGCTTACGAATGTCCTTTACATATTGTTCAATTCTTTGAACAACTATCATCTTGTTACTTTCTTCTTCGTCAACCATGTCTAGAAAAAGTCGCTGAAAAGTTTAAATATTTCAGGTAAGAGGGCAGAAACAATAGCTAAACCTGCGGCCAAGGAGAAAATGTGAGAAATGAAAAATAATGTCTCTGGTACTTACTGAAACATGGGAACGGACAGATTTAAGTCTAGCATCTTTCGCTTCACCATGAATGCCCATGTCTCTCCAAATTCCTTGTAGATCATTCAAGGTCTTGATATGAAGGTTGTTGAGATCATGATATACAGCAGACCTGTTCAAATCATATTTATAGTTTTTAAAATTCAACGTAACTTGCGTACCGAGGTCAATAACAAATTTAGACAAGATCCATAACAATCTACAACAACTCTTCAACAAGTGACAAAATTAGCATAAGGGAAATCGTGCTAAAGAAAACGGTGATTGAACAGGGTAAAACATTTTCTCGTCCAAAAGGACAAACATAATACGAAAAGAGGTATAGAATTAAGAAATAGGCTTCAAAGCCGTAACAGTGTTGTATGGGGCGTTTAATAAACTCATGAGATGTGAATGTTTTCGTGGATTCAGCACTTACGTATCTGCGTCCAGGGAATCCAAATTCTTAGGCGACCTCATTGTGTGAAAAAACTTCGAAATCTGACATATAACCAGGTGTATTCCTCTTGTGCTTATCTTGAGACACGCCGACCTCAACCCAACCCAAACCGTTACAATAACTTCTTGCCGGCCCGGCTTCAGAACGTTTGGCGCATTTGAATCCTGCTCTGCTCTGATTGGTCAGTTGGAACTTGAGTGGGGGCAAACAAAACAATGAGAAGAGCCCAACAGCCGACTTTAACTTGTTATTTTAGCATATGTTTTCCACAAGACAAAAGTGAGAAAAGATAATAGTTGATGTAAAAATTATCGTTTTATAAGTCAGTGTGTTTCATAATATATTTTACCATTTTCAGTACTGTAGAGGAGAACAAGGAAAAGAAGAAGACGGGGATTTCGCGGGGTGTTTTTAAAGATGGCAGCTAAGTTAAGAGGAAGGCTCTGCCAAGTTATAAACATGAAAAATGGAGGATCCTAGCAGAAAGCGTGTTACTTTTACACCCGAGGAATGGGAGGCTGTAGCTCGATATTTTGTTGGAAACAACACAAGGCAAAGAGAAAATATTATCATTCCAAGATCAGCAGGGCCAGTGAAAGTAAAAACAGAAGAAGAGAAAATGGTTGAAGCATTTTTCGAAAGTTGTGTCTTTAAGTCAGCTCTGAGCACTGTCCTAGGTTAGTCTTCACTAGATTTGTTTTCCATTTTTATTTCTGTTACTGATCGAATGTGATTGAGTGTTATGAACACTGACGATTCCGTAGAGTTTAATGCTGCTTAACGTCATTTCTTTTCCAGGATATGGTGTTGGTGCAGCATTTGGTTTATTCACCTCAGGTGTTAATCCCCCGGTAACTCTGCCTGATGCTCCACCGCAAACCGCAAGAGAAGTATTTCGTGACATGAAGTCTACTACTTTAAGCTATGCCAAAAATTTTGCTATGGTTGGTGGTGTTTTTGCTGCAGTTGAGTGTGTCATTGAATCGGTATGTATGTTAATATTAATAAGTAGTCATCACATGAACATTTTGATTTGTCTAAAGTGACCAACTGTCATTTCATTTTCTAGCAACGAGGAACAACTGATTGGAAAAATGGCACGTATGCTGGAGGAGTGACAGGAGGATTAATAGGAATCCGAGGTAATTAAATCTTAAATGTCTTTAAAGTAGTTAATCCACTGAAGTAGAGCTTGTGACTTAAGGTTGAGAGTGAAGCATAGAACTTTCTCAGAAAAACAAAATTTAAATGAGGCTTAACAACTTAAACTTTGAAATTCATTGTTAACTAGTACTAGTCGACTAGCAAGTGCGGGATAATGGCCGACTAGAACTAACTGGTACTGAGTACTCAAACTTTAACAACATAACATAAACTTGGAACTTTTTACCACGTTTGCACTGGCCAACTCGCAGTTGTACTGGGTTCTGGCTGACTGGAGTTGTATACTAAGATGCGAAACTGATTCATTGGTTACATTTACTTGCCAACAAGAACTGCTAACTTTTGCCTTCAGGTTGAGATTAAGTCATTTTTGAAACATTCTATCTTGCAAATGGGCTGGTCAAGCATAGGGTACTATGGTAGACTTGGGAATGATGTGAGTGAACAAAATGCTTGCACTCATGTCAATGGCTTCTTCCTGTTTCTTTGGAAGTATACTGAAGGCCTGTGTGACAATGGACAATTATGTAGATTTAAAAGAGTTCTCTACAATTTGCAGGAAGACAGTAGTTTACATTTTGGCATATTTTATTTTTTTTCTAGCCGGTTTGAAAGCTGGTCTTCTTGGTGCTGCAGGATTTGCCGCCTTTTCAACAGTTATAGATTATTATATGCGCCACTGAGTTACCTGAATTCTTAGCTAATCTGCTTATTGTTGTGTAAATTTAAAATAAATTTAATTCAGAATACATTGAGTTGAATATTGTGGGAAGCAGATACCTTCTAATCAAGATTGGTTCTAAATAGAAATGAGAGCAATTCTTGATCTAATTTTGAGTATTAGAGTTGTAGCATTAGGAGTAAATGTGAACAATAAAACGCAAAATTAGTTGTTAAAAGTGTTTTGTTCTGGCTCACAGATGACTAGCATAATTCATGCAAAATCTGACCATCAGCACAGCAGAAATTGATTTGGAAATTCTAAATTCCTATAACAATTTAACATAGTGTTATTAACGAATGAATTAATCTTTCTGATAATAGAATCACAGTGGAATGTTAAAAATATTCAGTACTTTCCATTCTTAATTGTACTATCAATCTGAGTTAAGACTAAAATATGAACACTTAGAGATTGTAGTTCATCTCATTTAAAAAAAAAAAGAAAAAAAAGTTAAATTACTAGTTTTACAGAGGTCTGAACTAGCATTTCCACAGCCATGTGACAAAAATTATCTTTTCAGACTTCAGCTTGAGCAGCTAACTTGAATACACTCTGCCCAAGCAGGGGAAGGACCAGAAAAGCCCCTCTTTTCAGCTTCCTCATTTATGTTAAAGGGCCTACTGAGTATTTCCTGTAAAAAGTGGACACCACTAAAGTCATTTTGATCAGCAAGTTGAATGGCTTGTTGTGCCATCCAGTTGCGTAAAACATATTGGGGATTCTTGGTCATCATGTTGCTACGCCGCTGCTCATCACTCAAACCTTAAGAGGACAAACAAAAACATGTTCTTATGATGCACACAACTTGGCTACATAAATTTCAGAAATTAGTACAAACCTTCTATAGCCATACACTGTTTGTAGAGAGAAACAAATTCATTATATTTTGAATGTTTACTTAGAATTTTAAGAGACCAGTGTTTTTCAAGGGCCTTTGCATCTCCCATCTCATCAATGGTTACAAATCCAAGCTGTCTAAAAGTCATTGTAAAATCACTCCCAGTTTCTTCCATCATTTCAATAAGAAACCGTGATAATTGTTGGGTAATATTAGGGTTTGTGATAAAACCCAGTTTTTCATTAAAAGCCATGACATATTGTGCTTCTCCAGCTGCCACAGCATTTCTTAGCAGCATTTCTATTCTTCTTTGCTCTGGTTCAGACAAAAGAACTTTTACTGCTAGGTAAAGTTTTGTCAAATTCCATTGCACAACCTAGAATTGGAAGTCAAACAAGTAGTTATACAGAGTTACAGTACAGTAATTGTTTGCGACAATACTAAAGAGAGAAAAAACAAATTACCGGCAACTGGTCACAAAATGCGTATCGCCCCGTACTGTCAGAGGCATTGCAAATGAAGTTTCGATCAAATTTTTCCAAGAAGCCAAATGGACCATAATCAATGGTTAACCCAAACATACTCATGTTATCGGTATTAAGTACACCGTGAGTAAACCTTTGAAAGACATGGCATTCTATAAGTCAAAATATTGTTGAAAGATAATATTACACATGAAATTTTAAAATTACCCAATGCTTGCCCATGCCACAACCAGGTTGATGCTCTCTTGGATTATTTGTTCTAGCAAGACACAATATTTCTGCTCTTCACATTCTGTTATATCAGTGCGTAACTAAAAGTTAACAGAAAGATGGTTATGATTTGCACCACAATGAAACTAAAAAAGTAAGGTAAGCCTGGTACCTTTATTATGTAGTTGAGTAATCTCCGCATTTCAGATAATTCATTATTTTTGGACAGTATTTCTAAAGAACCAAATCGCAAAAATGATGGAGCAATACGCATAACGATAGAGGCTTTTTCTACTTCTGGCCTTCCATCATAAAATTGATCCCGAATAACAGCATCATCACTTATAACTATTGCTGCAGCCCTAGTAGTAGGGATACCTGATAAAAAAGCAGTTTTACAATTTAGAAATAAAATCTTACACTTAAGTAAGGAAAAGGCATGCAAAAAGGAGAAAATAAAACAACCTTAAAAACAGGCTGATTGAACTAACCCAGAGCATGCATAGCTTCTGAACAAAGAAATTCTCTGATTGAGGAGCGCAGAACTGCACGTCCATCACCACCTCGTGAATATGGTGTAAGCCCACTGCCTTTCAATTGAATGTCCCACCGTTTACCATCACTGGAATTGATTGTGTCCTTTTATCAGAAATGAATCTTAAAAGTCAAATATATTTTTGCAAAAATACTACTTACTGTGATACATATTCTCCCAGTGACATGGCGCGTCCATCACCTAGTTGACCTGCCCATGTCCCAAACTGATGACCCCCGTAGCGGTGAGCCAAAGGAGTAGAAGAGCTCAACAAATTACTACCAGCAACCCACTTCACAAATTCATCAGTCTCTGTAATACTAGGATGCATATTTAAAATGTTTGATAAAACATCTTTAGAAAAAGCAACGAGCTTAACATTTTTCACCAGTGGGGATGGTTGCACTCTTGAGTAAATAATACCCTGAAAGAAATTTAGGTCAAGTTGAAATTGTTTAAAAACGAGAATGAAAATTCAAAGACCCTTAAATTTCACCTTAATGTTTGGACAGATGTACGTCTCAGTATCAGAATCAATAGGCAGATTATTTTCCAAAACTGAGGATGGAGCAAATTGCCATTCTGCCATAGACTTCTTCAGTTGTGATTCCTCTGGCAGGTTTTCTTTTAACTGGCAGCGTTGAGATTCACCCATGGTACAATAGCCTTGAAAAAATATTACGATAAGATATAACTCAGAACAGAATTAGTAATTTGGTTTATTCACACAACATTAGATCGGAATAGAAAACTATGATTTCATTAAATTATCCTGAATCAAACCTTAGTACTTCGCGTTTTGTAATTGTCTCACTTCATGTGTTGTGTGTACCTGACAAGAGGAACACAGCAGGCTCAACTGTTGTTCTTTTGGGATGGGTACATTGCCTGAAATGACACAATGCCTTCCACATCACAATAGAATTGTTTCACAAAATCCCTCTGCATAGAAGTCTTCTGGTCAACAAGTAAGTTTAAGTTTAAAAACCAAAACTGAGAGATAGTTCGCAAGGGTTCGCCTTGCACAATCATTTGACAGCTGACAGCTGATCACGGAGGCGGAAGCTAAATCTTACGCACTGCTCTCTTTCAATTCCAAGTTAAATGCATTATATCGAAATGGCTATTCAGAATTTAATTAAAGTACATTTTAAACTGCAAAACAGCAATTTGCAGAAATACGTTAGAGGGAATTAGCACGAGAAAGGGTATCAGTTTTGTGCGCTAGCGTTGGTAATTGCTCTTGTCCCGCTGACAATTTGAAACTATGAGCTTTCCTATGCAACTTTGT
This sequence comes from Frankliniella intonsa, assembly GCA_033675135.1. Taxonomy (NCBI): domain Eukaryota; kingdom Metazoa; phylum Arthropoda; class Insecta; order Thysanoptera; family Thripidae; genus Frankliniella; species Frankliniella intonsa. The sequence continues at coordinate 9,711,978 of CM066248.1, forward strand.
TTTGGACGACGTACCTAAAGGTCAGCTGTCGTTCATGGGTTGTTCGCCTTACTTTGAGGTATGTTTATATTTTCTAAAACTAATTCTGATGCGTATTTTTTTTTTAAAAAACAAAACAAGGACTTTGTCTAAGCCCGCTTCCGATTGAGTTTGATTTTGTTCCGTTGTCCGCTCCGCGCCTCTGCTAGGAACAGCCAGCCCTCCAACAAAAAAATAATAATAATAATTAATCGCTGTTCGAGAGAAATAGAGAACTATCTAATAATTGAGATTCATTGTAGACAGCTCAGCTTTTCTTTATCAAAATTTTGGACCATTAGTGTATTATGTCATTTAAAAGCATATCTCGGAATAAACTTTTTCTTTATATGTTGGCCGACTTCTCGTGACTAACTCCACTCCAATGTTTGGAGAGAGGTTATGGTTTGGTTATGTATGTATGGTCCCCGTCTTACATGCAACAGAACAGAAAGCTTGTGTTTTGAGTATATTTGTTGTATGTTTACGAAGCTTCAAGCTACGACTTCTCAAGCATTCTTATAGCCTCTGTGTGTTTTCTGGATTTCAGTTTAAGAATACCAATCGTAAGTTCTTCTACAATGTCATCAAATTTAAATTCCGGTGCTTAGTTTAGTTGACCATAACCTCCAGTAAATCCATTTTTCTAATTTTAAGTATGTTTTTAATCCTCTTTTTTCCAGATTTCTTTTGTATCTAACTATGTCCAGTCCCGAGCCACATAAAAGCGCCTCAGATTCTGAAGAGGGGCGCCGATCTGATAGTGAACCACCCCCTCCAAAGAAATCTAAAAAGGAACAAGACCATGAATCTGGTGATTCGGCTGAAGATATAAAAACTGGGGATGATGCCAAAGCGCCCAAGAAGAGGCAAGCAGACTCTGAAGAACCTGAACAAGGGGAAATAAAATCCAAACGAGATCGGAAAGATGGAGACAAGGAGAGACACAGTCGTAGAGAGAGAGATTCGGACCGAGATAGAGACAGAAGTTACGATTACAGTAGAGGCAAGGATAGAGATAGGCGCCAAAGACCGTATGAGAGGGAGTTTGAAAGAGATCCACCCGCAAATTATGAAAGGTACTGGGGAGCTGGACCTAAGAGAAGCTACAAGGACCGTAGAGAGAGAGATCATGCGCGGGGCCATGATAGAGATTATGACAGAGATGACCGTTCCTATAATCGTGATAAAAAGTACGGCTCTGGTAAAGTTGGACCTCGGTATTATGGTGGTGAAAGAGATGAATCAGATAAGGAAGATGGGAAGAAAGATGAAAGAAAGACATCAGGTGATGTTTCTAAAGAAGAAACTGGAAACAAAGCAGAGGAGACAATCAGTAAACGCTCAGAGAAGAAAATTGTTGACTTACTAACTTCCAAAACTGGTGGTGCTTATATTCCGCCTGCAAAGCTTAAGATGATGCAAGCCCAAATCACTGATAAGTCGAGTGCTGCTTATCAGAGAATTGCTTGGGAAGCTTTGAAGAAATCTATCCATGGACACATTAACAAAGTTAACACAGGAAATTTGGCTACAGTTATTAGAGAACTGTTACAAGAAAATGTCGTCAGAGGATGTGGTCTTCTGTGCCGTAGCATAATACAGGCCCAAGCTGCCTCACCAACATTCACAAGAGTCTTTGCTGCTCTTGTGGCAGTAATTAACTCCCGGGTATGTTTTTGACTTTTTGGCATTGGTTGTCTGTAAGCATTCACCTTTGTTACAACTTAAATTTTTTCTGTTGCTAGTTTCCTCAAATTGGAGAACTACTTCTGAAAAGAGTGGTGATCAATTTTAAAAGAGGATTCCGAAGACAGGACAAGGCCTCCTGCATATCATCAGCGATATTCATTGCACATCTTGTCAACCAGAGTGTAGTAAGTATTTGACCAGTTTCAGTTTGATCTTTTCTAAAATCTAGTATCAAAGCTAAAATCTGATCTTTCTTTTAAGGCACATGAACTTCTTGCTTTGGAAATTTTAGTACTTTTGGTTGAGAATCCAACTAGTGACAGTGTAGAAGTTGCTATAGCCTTCTTGAAGGAAGTGGTTGATAAACTTTTAGAAGTTGCTAAGAAGGGAACCATGGCCATTCAAGATATGTTACGTAATATTTTACACGAAGGCACACTCGACAAAAGGGTAGGTGGTCTTTTTGATTTCAAAGTCTCTTGCTTTTTAAAGAATTTAATAACCATCTTTTTTTCTTTGTTTCAGGTTCAATATATAATTGAAACAATGTTTCAAATTATCAAAGTAGGTGGGTCTAAGAAACTGGATGATGAGCAGAAACAGAAGGAAGATGAAGAATTGTTAAATATTGTGGAAGAGGAGGACCAAATCACACACATTATCAACTTAGATGATGCTGTTGATCCTCAAAACATTCTTGGTAAGAGCAAATTTGTATTTCCTAAATTCATTTTTCTTAGTATCTGTAGCAGATTTATAACTCTGTTGTTCTGTAGACGTATTTAAGGAGGATCCAAAATATGAAGATAATGAAGCCTCATACAAAAAGCTTCTGCACGAAATTTTGGGTAGTGACAGTGAATCGGGAGAAGAGGCTTCTGGTGAAGATGATGACTCTGATGAGGATGAGGAGGATAGTGATGGTAAGTGCAGAGTATCTGTTTTCTGTGGATTTGCTCTCAATGCTGTAGTTTCAAAAAAACTTCTTTGTTTATTTATTTATTTCTGTCTCTTAAATTTAGGTGAAAAGAAGGCTGATACAATTATTGATAACACAGAGACAAATTTAGTGGCCTTGAGGAGGACAATTTATTTAACAATTCAATCCAGTTTAGATTTTGAGGAGTGTGCTCACAAGCTCATGAGAATGCAATTGAAGCCTGGTCAAGAAGTAGAAATGTGTCACATGATTCTTGATTGCTGTGCTGAGATGCGAACATACGAAAAGTTCTTTGGACTTCTTGCCCAGGTACAACAAAGTAAAATAATTGTTTCCAGTAAGTGAATCCTACTAATCTGTTTAATTCTAACATTCTTTTCTTTCTCTTTTACAGAGATTCTGCATGATCAACAAATTGTACATTACTCCCTTTCAACAAATTTTTTGTGATAGTTTTGCCACAGTACATCGCTTGGAAATTAATAAACTCAGAAATGTAGCAAAGTTCTTTGCACATCTACTACATACAGATGCTATATCATGGGAAGTTTTGTCTGTATGTCGATTGACTGAAGAAGACTCAACATCATCTTCAAGAATTTTCATAAAAATTCTATTCCAAGAACTCTCAGAGTATATGGGTCTACCCAAGTTGAACAACCGTGTGAAAGATCCTACTTTACATGTAGCCTTTGAAGGACTTTTCCCCCGTGATGATCCTAAAAATACGAGATTTGCCATAAATTTCTTTACATCTATTGGATTGGGAGGCCTCACTGATGAGCTGCGTGAGCATTTAAAAACTCAGCCTCGTACCCCAGTAGTGCCTCTACCAATACAGAAAGCTGTTGAGACATCCAGCTCATCAAGTTCTTCATCAAGCTCCTCCAGTTCAAGCTCAAGTAGTTCAGGTAATAATTGTTACTTCATCAAACTAAAATAATGTGTTTTTCACTCTGTGCATTTTGCTCAATTAATGTTATATTTTTGTTTGTGTTCAGATTCATCCTCATCTGACAGTGATGATGAAAAGACCAAGAAAAAAAATAAAAAGAAAAAGAATCTTAAGAAAAAGTCTAAAGAGCTGGAAGATAAATCAGTTAAAAAGTCAAAATCTAAACCTGAAAGAGGAAGGGATGAGAGTTTTGAAAGAAGAGACTTAGAGAAAGGACAGAAAAATGAAAAGGCTTACAAAAATTTCCCTGATAGAGAAAGTAGACTAGATAATGATAAAAATATTGAACAAAGGCACTTAGATCGTGAGCTCAGAAGAGACACTGAAAATATTGACAGAAGAGACCGTGATGGAAGGGATAAAAGAGTTGATAGGAGGGAGTTTGAGCAAGGGGAAAGGAGGGACTTCGCAAGAGGAGAAAGAAGAGGCACTGATCGAATGGATAGGAAAGAGTTTTCTAGAGAAGATAGAAGGGAACCTCAGAGAGAAGAAAGAAGAGAACCTCAGAGAGAAGAAAGAAGAGAACCTCAGAGAGAAGATAGAAGAGAACCTCAGAGAGAAGATAGAAGGGAGCCTAGGAGAGATGAAAAAAGAGATGCTGAGAGGATGGACAAAAATGACGGTGATAAGAGAGAAAAGAGGGACTTTGAGAGAAGTGGTAAAGAATTTGAAAAGGGATCTAGAAAGGGTCAACATCGCGACGAAATGGAAGAGTTTGAAGGAAAGAAGGGTTATGTGAAAGAACGGAAAAAGTACAATGATGATGATATCAAGAAAGACAGTGTTAAGGAACGAGGTAGAGAGTCTGATAGAGATTATCAGGAGAAAGGAAGACCAAGAAATAGTGAAAGGGACTGGCAGAAGAATGGTGACAGAGACAGGCACAGGGAGAAAGAGAGGTATCAGAGATAGTCTTCTTATTTCTTAGGCCTAGGCATAGAGTGAAACCTGGCATTCAAGTGAATTGTGTAAATGTTCAGTGTATAAGATTACTATTTTGAAACTGTGTATTATGAACTTTTTACCTTTTTTGACTTTGTTCTTAGTAGTTATAGAAAAGATGAGGTATATTTTTTATTTGCTGCTCTGAACATGTTGAACATTACTGTAAATAAATAACCTGCTACTTCTTGAAATTTAGAAGTGAGTGATTGCCATCATTCCAACGACTTGAGTGCAGTTGCAGTTATTTTCCGGATGTCACACAATTTTGTAGCTGGACATTTTTCGGCAGCTGAAAAGGGAAAAAAAGGTAATCCTCTTGTTATTACGCCCAAATCTACATTCAATGGAAACAGTGTTAATAATGTGGACTTTACTGGCATGGAATTCGCGGCATGTCCCACACTGGGGCACCAGCTGGCCCAGTTGGCTGGCCAAGTCGCCCAGGCCAGAGTCCACCTTAGCAGCCACACCGGCCCACCTAGACCAGCAGGAGATGCAAATGAATGAGTGTGCCTGTGCCCCTGTGACCCGCGTGAGCCCACCACACCCGTAACCCTCACACCTCTTGGCCTTCCGCAGTGGCGGCGGCGGCGCGTTGATGCAGGCTGGGGTCTTCTTCCAGGCGTCCTTGGCGACGTGTTTGCGCTGCAGGACGCCCCGGTCGGCTTGAGGGTAAGTGAACTTGTGGAATTTGCCGCATTCCTGGAACCACTGGCGACGGTAGTCCATGCTCACGAGCATCTTGATGTCGGGCCGGAGGCCGGCGCGCTCGTAGGTGGGGACGAAGGGCTTGGGCGGCGGCCCCTTGAACACCGTCAGGTTGTCGGGCTTGGGGCCCTGGGGCACAGCCGGCTCCCACTTGCGGACCGCCTTGAGGCTCATGGCGAGGGCGAGGTGTCTGCGGAGCTGCCCGCGCAGGGGGGAAGGACCAGGGCCAAGGCCGCCGTTGGTGAGGTGTGAATCGGACTGACCTCAACTCATCGGGGAGGATGAGTTGAGTTGCAAGTTTACCTTCCGTGGACGATAGGTTCGGTGTTAACTGCATTTCCGCGTTCTCCCGGTTTCGGTCATTTCTGTTTATTTTTCTTTTTTTGGGGGGTGGGGCGATTCTGAAGTAAAATACACGTGAGGTTGGAACGGCAGGGGGGAAAGGGAAGCCCTATGTGGGTGGGCTCGGCAACCATCACAACAATGACACTCCTCAGGGAGCGGGGCAGGGCCGGCAGGGCGGCGGGGTCCAGCTGCAGCTGCATGGCTGTTTCTGTCTCTAGGCAGTCCACTCACCCTGCAATCGCTCCAACACTCTTATCACTGGCACTCTCGCGTTTACCCGGGTGTCCCACCCCGTTCAGGAATGGAACCTGGTCTCTACGGGTTCGCCCGGGTAGCAGGCAGATACCCGGGTATACCCGGAGGAACCGCGCCAGTAGGGAGGCAATTTGACTCAACGGTTCCACGGGGCATACCTGGGTTAACCCGTGGGCCATGGAGTGGCGCCAGCACTACCCGGTTCCTACCCGAGTCACCCCGGCGCGGTCCGGGCTTCTGCTAGAGCCCTTCTGTGACCCTGGGCCGGGTCAGGCCGGTCAGGCACCCTAGGTGTAGTATTTGGTGCGGCACGCACACCGCGTCCGTTGGTACAGATGGTGCGGCCCACAGCTGCTCATGTCCCCGCTGGGCTGGGGCAGCGCTAGAGGCAGACGATGGCCTCGGGGTCCGGTGCGCCTGCGCCCCCCGTCCCCGTGCTCCCGGTGCGCGCCCGCGGCGCGGGGGCGGGCATGGCTGAGGCAGGGTTGGCGTGAGACGCCGGCGCCGACGGCGCCTCCCGGGCCAAAAGCATCGACCGCTGCAGCAGGTCTGCGAGGTCCGACGGTGCCGCGTTGTCCTCGCCGAGGATCTCGAAGGCCACCTGCACCGCGTCCTGCGCCTCGGCCGCCACGGACTGCGCACGGAGCAAAAAGAACAGCTGATGAGTGTCGTGCGGGCCGGGCCGGCGCTGGCTAGAGTCCTACAGTTACTGTAGGACTCTAGCGCTGGCCAGGGAAATGGGGTAAAACTTTCCTCTCTTCACCCCCTTCCCCTAGCTCTGCCTTCTCTCACTCTCAAAAGACTACGGCGAATTTCACTGTGAGCTACAGTGAACCCTGCAGCACTGTATCTTACAGGTGTTTATTTTCATCGCAAGCAACGGCGATGCACCCGGGTTCACCGTAGCCTTACAGCGACATTCGCCGTAGCTTACGGTGAATTTTTACCGTAAGCTTACTGTAGCTTACAGTGAAATTCGCGATAAGCTTTTATTAGTGGTCTCTCACACCTTTCCCCCGACGGCCGCGGCGCCCCCCGTGTATAATGGATTGCAGACGCGACCGGCGGGGAGGGGGAGGGGGCATCAGAGCTGACGAAGACTGACTCAGGCCGTTGCGCCCTTTTGGAATCCCGCCAATACAGCAAACCGACGCGGCGGAGCAGGCGCGGTCTCTGTAGTGAGTGGGGCTCTTGAAAACCCGGGCTGCGCGGGTACGCCGGAAACCCGGGTATAGGGACCGGGTCGACGGTGAGAGCGGGTACCCCGCGGTTCCCGGCGTTTGGGCAGGCACCCCATTCGGTACATAAGTGTGGTCCAGCTTTTCATTATTGCGTTGGGACTTACCGGCCACAGCGACGGGTCCCGCCGACACCTCTCGGCCAGGGTGCAGTGGAGCTCGTACAGCAGCATACCTGCGGACACAGAGGTGTCGATGTAGTGCAAGCGGGGCGGGGCGCGGCGCGCAATGCCCCTGCAAAGGCGTGAACAGAGCCATTACGGGCGGTAAAATTACTGCCGAGTTTTATCGCATTTGCAAAGTTAGTTGTCGTACTGTCTCATATTGTCTATTACCGTTTCGTACTTTTTGTCCCGGTGTGCGTACACATATTGTCACCAGTGCCGCGCACCCCTTGGTGTCCAGTGTGGTGTGGTAGTAGCGTACCCGACAGCGAGCAGCGGCCGGCGCGCAGGGCCTGCAGCACGGCCAGCAGCTCCCGGGTGAGGGTCTCCTTGAGGTGCAGCTGATCCGCTGACAACTCTGGAAAAAGAAAAGAAAAACAACCGCAAACTGTTGTGAATTTTAACGGAGCGGCAGCCTAGTGTGTCCCTGGTGGTGAGTGACCTTATAAGGTCCCCCTACCCCTATCCCCCCTCCCCTCTGGCCTACCACCACTGCTGAGGGGTGGCTTTGCGTGACCGATGCGTGATTGATAAATAGCTCGCTTCCACGGGGCGCTCGGCCCCCGCGTGCGCGCACGCACGCACGCCGTGGTGATGGGACTTTGATGACAATTCTCCAATTGTTTCTGTACCGAACGACGTTATTATCCGCTCCACAGTAGTCTTTTAGTTCCCCGAAAGGGAAGACCTCTCGCTCACGCTCGTGTTTTTTCTTTTTGTTTTAATTTGTTCCTGACGATCGCCCGTTATGGCCACATAGCCGAAATACTTTTGATACATATGAGTAAATGCCAAACTCTCTAAAGAATTTTTTTTCCTGTCTTAGTGAGGCTTCTTTAGCACCGCTCGGGATGGAGGGATGGGGTTGGGGTGGAGGAGACGGTTCCGCCAGGTAGGTAGCAATAAACGAGAGGGGAAGGGGGTACGTATGTCTGGCTCGTGCCCCTCTCTCCCGAGGGGCATTGCGGCCTCGCATCGCGTCCAAACGTTATGAGGGGACGGGGATGAGGGGAGGAGGGAGGGAGGGAGGGACCGCACCCCGCACTCGCACGGGGCCCGGCCCAGTCGGCACTCTGCCCGCCCCGCCCCGCCCCGCCCCGTCCCGCCCCGCCCCGCCCCGCCCCGCCCCGCCCCGCCCCGCCTCACCTCACCTAACCTCACCTCACCCCTTTCACCCTTTTCTTTTTTTCCCTCCCTCAACATTGCCCGCGCCCAAACTTTAGGAGGCATTTGTCGCGAGCTTGATGGTGGCATTCAGACTGCTGCCGTCCCGAACACAGTTATTGTCCCGCTGATGTGGCGAATTAGCTGGGGGCGGCGTGGTGGTCGGGGGGCGGGGGAGGTCAGGTGGGGGTGTGGGGGGCGGAGGAAGCGGGCGGCGTCCACAAACGCAGGGAGCGGAGTGTGTTGCCGCCCCCGCCCCACCCCGCCCCGCCCCGCCCCGCCCCGCCCCGCCCCGCCCCGCCCCGCCCCGGTCACGGTGCGTGCGTCGCGAGCGTCGATAGCACCCTCCCCCTCATGATGAATGACGAGGGGCAGAAAGGGGGGGGGGGGGATTTAGGTATACCTGGGAATCGAAGTGTGTGAATGTCACACACCTACAGGAAATTGACACACCTACAAGTGTGACGCTCATGCCGACACTTGCGCGCACACGCGTGTACCTGGGAAGGCCAGGCCGGCCCGCCGGCCCAGGGCCCACACCACGTCGGCCTTGAGCTCCACGGTGATGTGGTTGGAGGCGGGCAGGAGGTGGCGGTTGTCCTCCAGGAAGCGGAGGATGGCGTCGGGCTGGGGCGGCAGCGCCGGGTCGACGTACAGCGTCTGCAGGAGGCCGCCCAGCACCGACTGCAGCAGGGAGGCGCGCGCTGCCGGCACGTCCAGCCCGCAGCCCCAGCAGCGCCAGGGCCCCGTCAGCGACAGCGGGGCCGCCGGCAGCACCGGGCCGCCGCAGCTCTGTCCTCCCCCGGCCCCGCGGCACCGCGACGGGCAGGGTAGCGCGGCCAGGAACGTGCCGCCTTCCTGGAGGACACAGAGCAGGGGCTCGGTGAGCACGCGGGGCTGTAGGGGACTTGGAGATCTAGGGTATATCGTTGCGAGTTCCGACAACTATTTCACATACGTCAGGTTGCGACGACAATAATTATTCTCGTGGGGGAATTTCCCGTAACTTCTGGAAACGTTTCTCAGAGTGCCCGTGGGGCGGGGGCGCGGGTTGCGAGCTGCTCACCGTGGGGTCCTTGCAGCGCGCGCAGGTGCACAGGAAGTGCTTGGTGCGCAGCAGGTGCTGGCGGCGCGCCGGCGAGCCCCACAGCAGGGCCGAGTAGGTGACGGTGAGCTCCTCGCCGCGCGCCACCGGCCGGGCGGCGCGGATCACCATGCGGCCGAGCGCGTCGTACGAGTGCCGGGTGTTGGGCGTGCACTCGTGGTTCAGCAGCGCGCCCAGCGGGTACAGCCCCCGCAGCGCGCCCTGGCCCGGCCCCCACGCCTGTGGACACACTGTGTGGTCACTATGTGGTCACGGCCAGAGCAGCGCGTTCAGCGGGTACAGCCCCCGCTGCGCGCCCTGGCCTGGTGTGAAGTAGGGAGCTGACCTCGGTGGGGGTGGCGTCCCCGTCGCGGCCGGCGTTCTGCCCGGCGTCCTGCCCGGCGTCCTGCGCGGTGGGCAGCGTCATCCGGAACGCGTTGGCGTCCATGACGCAGCACGCCAGGCGCATGAAGCGCTCCTCCTCCGGCTTGGGCGAGTCCTCCAGGCACTCCAGGACCAGCCCCACCTGGAGAAAATGCCTCGGCTCATTTTTATCCATTTCAATGGTCTCGTCATTCTCGCCCCCCCCCCTCAAAAAAAAAGAAGAAAAAACCACATTTTTGAGCCCCCTTGCTTTGGCTCCGGTCTGCTCCTCCCCCGTACCTCGAAGGCGTGCTGGCGGCCGTGGTGGCTCTGCATGGAGGCGAGGATCTCGCGCTGCTCGGGCTGCAGGGCGAGGCAGCGCACGGCGGCGGAGCCCCGGAGCAGGGCCTCGGACCACTGGGCCGCGTCACCCTTGACGCCCCAGCGCCGCAGCAGCGCGCACTCCCCCTGGTGGCCGTCCGCGTCCTCGCAGCCCCGGCCGCTGCAAGCAACGGGGCGTGGCCGGTCACCACGTGGCTCACACGTGCGGAACACACACGTGTGCCACACGCGTGACACACTTGCGTGTAACACTCGCTCACCTCGCGCAGACGGGCAGCCGGCAGCCCCGCGGGCAGGCGCGGAGGTGCGCGGGCGCGCGGGACTGCAGGCAGCCGACGCACACGGCGGGCGTGTTGGGGTCGCTGCTGGCGCGCGGCCCCAGCGTCAGCGGCGGGTCGACCAGCACCAGGTCGCCGGGCTGGAGGTCCCGGGTGGCGACCACGCCCCGCCCGCCCAGCGGCGACCGCACGATCTCCCAGGCCGGCGGCGCCGGGTCCCCGGCGGACACCCCGTGCGCGCGCAGGTGCCTGGCCATGAGCAGCCGCGTGTCCTCGACGGAGCGCCCCATGTGCACGGTGATGCCCACGGCGCGCAGGTACAGCGGGAACACGTCGTAGATGTGGTCGCCGAGCCGGGCCTCGACGGCGTTGAGGAGATCGCCGTCGCGCTGGGTCAGCCGGTGGGGCCCGCGGCCGACGCCGCCGCGCTCGCGCTCGCACCCGCTGGCGTCATCGCCGGCGCCGATATGACAGCCGGGCGTGCCCGCGCCGCGCGAGCCAACAGCCTGTTGGCTGCCGTCCCCGCCGCTACCGCCGCGGCCGCCGCCGCCGCCGCCCGGCCGCCCGTCGGGAGTGTCGCGAGGGTGGCCGCGGCCGGGGCCGGGGGGGCCAGTGCCAGTCAGCTGACGGGCGCCGCCCCCCTGACCGCCGCCCTGGCCGCCTCCACCGCCGCCTCCGGCGCCGGCCGCCGCGCCGAGGTCGACGTCATGATGATCGTCGGTGCAGGGGTTGCGCTCCTCCTGCCGGCCCGGGGCGGCCCGGGACAGCCGGGGCCGCCGCTGGCTCGAGCTATTCGCGTCGTCTTCTTTGCCGGGCTGGCGGCGCGGGCCCGGGCCCGGCCCGCCGGGTACCGCCCCGTCCTCGTCCTGCGGAACAGAACAGAGCCAAGCCCGGCGCCCGGGCAGGGCAGGGCCGGGCAGGGCCGCAGCATTGTCTTAGTTGATGCGTGGTGCTCCCCTGCCCCCTGCCCTCCACCCCCTGCCCTCTGCCCCCTGCCCCCTGCCCCCTGCCCCCTCGCCCCGCCAGTCCCCTACTCGTCACATTGACGTGACTCTCCCGTCTGCCCCGACACACGTCCGCTCTGACGGCTCCCTCTGCGCGGAGAGACACCTGAGCACTCCCGATCCATGAGACACGCGGGCGGTGGTGAGAGGCCCCGACCCCGCCCTCGCCGCCCCGAGAGCGCGAGCTGCGAGCAGTGCTGCCAGAAAAACAGGCAATGAGAAGCCTAAACACAGTGCAGTAAAGTGGCCAGTAGGCGACACGTTAGCACAGGTCCGTGCATGTGGCCTAGTAGGCAGCAAGCTTGATGACTGTGTTTAGGCTCCTGGCCTTTCTGGCAGAAAGACGTCAGACGGAACTCGGACGTGTGTGTGTGTGAGGGGGGGGGGTAGCGCGGGGCAGGGTGAAGTTGTCAAGGGGTATTTCGTTCTCGGCGCGCGCGGGTATTCACGCGCCCGCGGCCCGGCCCGGCCCCGCCCGGTCCCAGCGCACGTGGAGCCTTGCCAAACTGCGCGCGGGCCGAGCGCCGGGAGGTAGGCAGCCCCGCGGAGCTCGCCTGTCCAACGGGACTGCCTACCCACCAGGCGCTCCGCCCGGCCCCGGCCAGCAGCCCCCTGCTGGAGCCGGAGCAGGCGCAGACGCAGCCCGCCACTTTATTGCCTACTTTTGCCTACGAGAGCACTGCAGCCGCGGCGGGTCGGGTTCGGCGCACGACGTGCTCTGCTCGGTGGGCCCGGCCTCAGGTCCCACCACCTCAACTCCGCGCCGCGCCGCGCCGCCGCGTTGACCCGAACAAAAGGCCGAGCTAGATCAGCCCCTTGTTGCCCCTGTTGGACGAGGCCGATACAATGCAAGGCTTCACAATGTTGGAGGCACCGGGCCGAACCAGGGGATCAGTAGGAGCGCGGGCCGGGCCGGGGTGGGCCGTGTCGGGTGGGGGCCCCGGCCGCGGCCCGGGCCGGGCTGCGGGTTTGTCGATCGAAACCTCATCATGACACCGGCCGGCCCGGCCCCGCGCCTGCCCCGCCTGCGTTCCCTACCGCCTTGCGGTGGCTAGACCAAGCCCTCGAGGGCAATGCAATGCATTTCTAAATCTTCGTGTTCAAATAATGCGTAAAATTTTTCTTAAGGCATTGAATTTTACAGAAATTTTCAGAATTACGTCGCGTGAGCCCACTGAATTCTTATGATATTTTTAAATATGTGGTAACATTGACGATCAAAATTGTCTAGTCGCATATTAAAAAAATAGTACGCATATATACACATTTTGTTCATAATATTGTGCATTAAATTAAACGTGAGATTGCAGGCTGACAGACATCTTAAGCTTAGTTTTATGTAAGATTGATGTATGTAAGATTTTAGTGCGTACTAAAAAAATCAGTGCTGTTATCCTCGCTAGCACACCATTCGTTCACGTCCCCAGATTGGCGGTCCGCGGGTCTCGCGGGCGCTGCCCTCCCTGGTCCACCCGGGAGCCGCAGCCGCCACTCAGGCGTTTGACGTTTCGCTTGGATGGCTGCCAGTCGTCAGTCTCGAGCGGCGCGCTTCCCGCCGCCGAATATATCTAATAACTCGCGCTATTGGTCGCGGCGCGTGCGAAGTGGACTGGCACCTCCTCCAACGCACCCCGAAAATTGAGAAGCAGTAATAGCAGCCATCGTATGGTTAAGTCAGGAGGGAGGAGGGACAACCAAAATTCAGGACTGTCATCTTTGAAATTTCGGTCGTCGTGACAACCATGACATTGCGGTCTGAACCATGTTCTTACGGTGGTTCCAGCGCTAACCGTACGATGGTTGCTATAAATTTTCATTTTCTTAAGTACGAAACAACTCGAACCAACCCGCGCGCATTCCGTCCCGTCCAATGTTAACTTACCTGCTCCATCCTCCTGGTCGGCGCGCGTGCGATACGGTATGGGTACGACTGGTGCCCCGGGACCCGACCGCCCGGCCCGGTCAGTAGGGTTATTCCGCACAGTGGTTTCGTTCCTCTGTCCTTGTCGCACTCATGCGGCACGGCCATAAGGAGCAAGAGAGAGGACACTAGTTAACGCTGTTCGCAATCACCCAGCAGGACGCCGACGAGTGCCCCGCCGTCATGGCCCGGGAGCGCGCCGTGGGGCTCTGGCACCGGGGCTCGGTCAGCACGCCGGCGACAGACGCCACGCGGAGGCTGACGGCGGCGGCCCGGCCGCGCTAACGTTATTGGCAGCGACGTCTGATTGGACGGTCTGATAGCGTTACACGCCTAACGCTGTTTGATCGGCGCGCCGATTTGAATGAGGCACAGTCACAGGGTGCGGCCGGTGCCGGTGAGGCGGGGCGCGGCTCTGAGGGACTGAGGCGGCGAGGCTGCGAGGACCAGAACCAGTGCCCCGCCCCGCCCCGCCCCGCCCTGCCCTGCCCCGCCCCGCCCCGCCCCGCCCCGCCCCGCCCCGCCCCGCCCCGCCCCGCCCCGCCCCGCCTCAGCCGCCAGCCCTGCCATAGCGGCTTCAGGGGTGGTGAGGTGCACGTCCACGTCAGCCCCCTGCAGCGCCTTGGAACGCGCTGAACGCCCCCCCGTCTCCCCTCTCACCCTCTATCCCGTCGTCCACGGTAAAAACAATGTCTGAATTTTTTTAGTCGAACAGGGAAAACTCTAAGGACCTCTCTTAATTTGAGGGGGAATCTACTCAGATTTTGAGGATGTCTCCTCAAAAAAAAAGGGGATCTCTCAATTTTGAAAGGGGGCTTACTTAAAATCTGCGGATTTTTCCTCAAGTACACGGAAATCCTGAAAGTTGTCCCTATTTTCCCCTCAAAACTTCAGACATTGTTTTTACCATGTCGTGTCCTGGCACGATGGCCAAGTGGCGGGTGCTCGTCTTGCTCTCTGTCGAGCGCGTCCTTACGTCGCGCATTGCTGTCACTCCCGCCCCGCCCCGCCCCGCCCCGCCCCGCCCCGCCCCGCCCCGCCCCGCGCCGCCCCGCCCCGCCCCTCACCGTCCAGTGTCTAGCGGGCGCGCAGGAAGGCGCGGTTAGCCGGTGCGGGCGGGAAGCTACGACGGGTGTAGAGGAGCACTGCAAAATAATTGCAAAAAATGATTAGCTCTCCTCTCGTCTCGTCTCGTCTCCTCTCCTCTCCTCTCCTCTCCTCTCCTCTCCTCTCCTCTCCTCTCCTCTCCTCTCCTCTCCTCCCCTCCCCTCCCCTCCGCTCCCCTCCCCTCGCTTCCTCTTGCTCTGTCCTCGCGTTGTACTCGATCAGTTACACGCCGCGACAAGCGCGAGCGGGGCCGCTAAACAGTGAACAATGCGAGGATGGCGTCGACGACGAGCCGCCGGTGCCAAGAGGCGGTGTCGCTCGGCTAGGAGGCCAGGCAGGCAGGCGGCTGCTGCACTCTGCCATGTGCCCCGCATCGCTTCCTAGTTACTCAAATTGAACCAGACTGAAATAATCCGTCAGTATCGAAGTGTGACACATTTAGCAGTGCGCGGCGGTATTATCCCCTCACACGGGAGCGTAACGCTTCACAGTAACGCAGAAAACCGAGTGTACATAATAGCATCAACAGCATTTTCACTAATTACGCAAACTAATTTGCAAAAAAAATTAAAAAAATGCAGCGTTTTAAAAATTGCCATTTTAGTGCGCTTTTGTGTGCGTTACACCACGTTACGTCACGACGTCCTGCCCGCGCCCACCCCAGGGTCCACCGTTAATTACCCCCGTGCCAGATCGGGCCGCGGCGGCTCCTATACATCACACTGGCCGCAGTATCCTCCCTCCCGCTCTGCTGCCGTCGGCTGTTTCTCTTGCGCATTTGAGATACTCTTCATAGAGCCGCCCAGCCCAGAGCGCAGACGCTGGGGGAGGGGGAGGAGGCTGCAAGGGGAGGGCGCCCGGTCCCTCCTGCTGCACCGTATGTCCTCTCCCTCCCGGCGCGGCGGGGCTCGTTCCAATCTCTCACTGTGCTTTGTGGGGCCCGCCAGTAGAACATTCGGCGTGTCAGCGAGCCCCAAGGAGGGGAGGGGGCTCGAGCACATGCGTGAGGGAGTCATGATAGGCAGTGCTATTTACAGGGCCGATAGGTTACGAAAATCAGCTGCAGAGTAATTTTCTTAAAAATGACATGGTTTATTAACCTAAGTGGAAATCTCCATTTAAAAAAAAAAAATGAGTGGTGGCGCCTCTTCGTTCCGGGATCAGCCGACGTAGTAGCCGTAGGCGTAGGGGTAGCCGTAGGCGTAGGGATAGCCGTAGTAGCCGTAGGGGTAGCCGTAGTAGCCGGGCCAGTAGTAGGACTCGGCGCCCTCCAGGTCGCCGTCACCCTTGGCGCCCTTGGCCTTGGGGCCCTTGCCCGGGGCGACGGGGACGGGGCCGGCCTTGGGAGGCGCGGCGCGAGGGACCAGCCTCCTCAGGTCCAGGTCGCCGTTGGGGACGGGGCCGGGCGCCAGCCTGCGCAGGAGGCCGCCCTCCGGGCCCTCGGGGCCGGCTGGGGCGGGCAGGGCGGCCGACGCAAGGCAGGCCGCGAGGAGGACCGCCACGGCCACGGCGAGCACCTGCAGGCCACACACACACGCACGCTTAAAATTTTCCATTTTTCTGCGGGTGAAACTGGCTTGAAGAGTACGCCGCCGGGCGAGCCTTACCGTCGTCTGCTTCATGTCGTCTGCTGGCTGCTGGTCGCTGTGTCCTGGACGATGTCGGCCCGAGAACAGACGACCGGAGTCCGGCGTGGGGGACTTTTATACGCCTCCCGCACGCGACGCGACGCGACCGGACAGCAGTACCCTGTATACAAATGCGACGACACCCGCCGGGAATGCTTCGCGTTGAGCCGAGTTTCCATGATCGGTTTCCCTCACATCTCGATGACTACTCGCTACTAGTCCACGTGGCGGGGCGGGGCGGGGCGCGGCGCGGCGCGCGCCTCCAGTGTCCAGTCACGAACCCGGACGCGATAAATAGGGATGTGCATTGTGCGCGCTGCGCTGCGCCGCGACCCGATCATGTCCAGAGCCTTCTGGACCCGGGCGCGGGCGGGGCAACGCACGCGGCCCGCGGCCCAACCGGGGAGTGGCCACTCTAGAAAACCAAGTATTCGCATTCACTGCATACTTTTCAGGAAATAGTGTGAACATGCCCAAGTACATGCAAGGACATCCCACCTTTTCTGAAGGGCTAAGGAAATCCTGCGTATAGTGCCTCTGAAAAAAGGTGTCAAATTTCCGTGCCTTTAGGACGTTAAGGCCCTTAAAACGTGCAATGTCCTACCTTTGCTTTTTCCAGTGGCGTCGTGGCCTTGCTTATAGGTTTCTGAGGTTTCTTTCGAAATGATCTATCATGCGTTGCAGAAAATAGTCGTAGGGTTTACGGGAAAATTTGCGATATAGAGTGTCGTAAAATTACAATTCAAAATGGTAAAATTATGCGTTTTCTGTTGACTTGGAACTTGGAGGATACACTTATAATAAATTCACTTGGATCGAGGTGTATTTAGGACTTTGTTAAGTGAATTTGTCTCAAAGCATCTGAAATTATTCTCAACGGAATTGCAAAAAAAAAATTAATCTCAATGTTTTTGAGCGTATTTTACTCTTGGATCGAGAAACCACTGTTCTGTGTGCACTGAGTCGGTGTGCATCGAACGCGAACGCGACTCGCTCGGGCACCGGCTCGTGTCAGGGCGTAAGGAGGCGGTACAGGCGGGGCGCGGGGGGCGCGGGCGTGTGCACCCGCACACGTCTCGCGATCAGTCCTTGAAGGCGCTCGCGAAGCTCTCTGTTGCAAAAATCGTGACCAGCGAGCTTGTTCTACCGTATGCGGTTAGTCACCAAGGGGCCCGGCCGGCCCGGCCCGGCGCGGGGGACGAGTCCAAGTTCAGGGACGCTACCGTTACTCGAGCTTCCGTTTGAGATGCAGCGCGACTCCCCAGAATCTCCATTATTTACACACATTTACTGCAATCTTAATTATAAGAGAAGAAGTATAACGTCCTGCTTACACGGTACTACACCAAGAAAAGCTTACTCTGAATTACAGTGTACATTACAGTGAAACCTACACTGGAAATCCAGGTGTACTAATGTCGCTCACTTTTAGGTGAGCAAATAAATTCACTCATTTGTAGGTGAGCAAATTACCATTCACTCACTTGTAGGTGAGCGAACAACCATTCACTCACTTGTAGGTGAGCGAACAACCATTCACTCACTTGTAGGTGAGCGAATTACCATTCACCCACTTGTAGGTACAAGTGAGTGAATGGATATTTGCTCACCTACAAGTGAGTGACATTCGCAAACTTGGATTTCCAGTGTACGGTGAATTTTCGTCGTATGTTACGGTGAATAATTACACATTTGGTGTGCATGCGCTGATGGGTAATATTTTCTGTGGAAATGCGTAGTGTGCCGATGAGATTTCTTGTTCGTGAAAAATCGATCTAGAAGGCGTCTCCAACTCCTCCTTTTCAGAGACAGGCATCCGAAACTACCCAGAGGGCGGATGGGTTGCCTGCTGTCCCGGCGCTAGTGGCTGCGCTGACTCCTGGCCTTGGTGATCCACGGGCTTCTCGGCTAAGCTCTAACAGAGAAACTCTTGTGTGCCCTCAAACAGAGCTCTGGGTCTTACTTTCGGTGGCCTCGCAGCTTTGAATTTATTTCAAGTATATAAACAGGAAGGGTGATACGAAAAAAAATCATGCCTAGTTTAATTTCATTCAAATGTTTATTGTTTGAGAACAGCAGGGCAAGTCTTCCATTTTGACGCTTACTACAGGGTGATGCCATGATTAAAATATTAACGAGATTACTCCTGCCATTTTACACTTTTACTCGCGCAATATCACTCATGTTTACATGCTATTTGTTTAATTTTTGACGTTGCTCGCCGCTGCGTTGTAACTTTCAGGAGCCTGCTGGGATCCCTGGATGATGACGATTTGAGGACAGCAGGCAGGATATGGTTTAGTTGCGTCACCCGTGTAATTGATGTAGGGCGTGTCATCAGAAGGCGGTCGTATCAGCGGGCACCTGAGCACATCACAAGGACGTGTTACACTACTGTTTAGCGCGCTTACAATTTACGACCACAATCGTACCGAATCGGAATTTACGGCTGCGAACTACAATCTTAACCATTATTGGTGTTAATTGAACTTTAGAGGCGTTCAATTTTTCCAAGCCTGTTCTAGCAATTGACAATAAGCTAATAGTGTATAGCCCAAGAGTGCGAGCAATTGTACATTCAATTTGAGATAACGTACCCAAGGGCTCCGACGAGGTAGGTTGTAGTGTTGTCGTCGTCGTTCACTGCTTGTACACATTGGAACTGGATGCAACCCTCTACGCTTGAATCGGTCCACGTTTGACCCTCCGGGAAGCATACGTGGCTGTACTCGCAGCTGTCGTGGCAACCTAAAACCCGTATCTTTTTAGTTTCGGAGCTAATGTAATATAGCCTACTGTTAAGGTATCCCCACGCTCAGCATGCGTACGTGCCACCCAAGGCAGTCGCGCGCTGAATGTGGGGCCACCTTTAAAGTAAGCTTTTCTTAGAGCGGGGACAGTAACGTAGTATACGTCCATTATTCGGACTTACAATGTGCTGCTAATCTGTTGCTCTTACCTCCTTTTGAGCTTAAAGGCCAAGCTCCGATACATAGTGAAGCAGTGATTCCAGCAAAAATGTACAGCAGAAGTACCATTTTGGAGAATGTCTGTGGGTAAAAAGGCGAAAAGTGGCGTAAATACTTCCTCCTAGTGCTCGACCGCTAACTGGGCATGCCACTACTTTGGCACTCTCTTTATACCTGCAGTCCCCACCGTGCTGGTTCCTACAGCCAACTCGCGGAAAATACACGTTAAAAACAAGCTCGATGATTTCTTGAGATAACGGTGTCACAAATGCTCACTTCCGGTATTCCCAGGGCTTCTCTGAAAGTCCCAGAACTTTCATTAATTAACATACTTTTACTTAGTGCTTAATAGTTCACAGAAAGCAAGGATATGTGAATGAGTGACAGAACGAAGGCAGGAATAGCTACTACTCCTCCCGGACTTCTATGCAAAAATCACTTGAATCAATTGAATTTTTTTGGCATTTAAAATTAGAATGATTACGAAACAATAAGGTATAATTTTTTTTGTTAAAAACTACGCCAATATTACCTTGCAATGGCCTCCGTTTCACTGGAAACCCAAATCGAAACCAGCGTAAACGTGGGATGTGATTTTTTCAGACCAGTCCGGGAGTAGCAGTCGCCTCCTGTTTCTGCCATATTTTACGTAAATTGAGCCCCTCTTATAATATTTAGTCTAACCTTATTAATATTTCTTTCATATTTAACCAGCTTTGCGCCATTTCAACATCAATAAGCGACGTATTGGTGGCAACGTCCACAGGATCTGACAGTACAACAACGACTTTCTGTCGTGCCTATATTGCGTATACTGTTTTCGCGTGGAAATAGTAATGACCCTTGATACAAACAACGTTTTTCCGTGATGTCAGATGCGGCAGATATGTGATTCGTAATAGCGGTATTGCTCGCTGACCTCGAAGCGTGCTGGAGATGAAAGCTTCATCCAGTTTTCAACATAAAAACAAGTTCGCAAAACACATGGAATACCTTCTGGGGCCAGTAGTACAAAATTTTTAACTATTCTAGAAACGGCAACCGAGCTTTTGTCTTTGTGTTTGCGCAACTTTAAAAACACTGGGCCATTATTTACTATTCATGCAGTTGTAGAATAATGTGTCACGTTTCTGATGTGACTCGTGCAACGTTTCGTTTTCTAAATATTTTGCGTCAGTATTGCAATTAGATATAACATTCAATAGTTTTCAGCGCCATATTTCGATTTGTTGTTACACTTTTTTTTTGATAACGCAGAACAGTGAGTTGTAATTGCATAGAGTTGTATTTTTTAAAACTCATTTATCCTGAAATTATGACATTTTCTAGCCTATCATGTAGGATTGACTTCCAGATGCGGGTACTGTAGGGACAAGGAAGAGGTGGGCAATTAATGGTACTAGGTTTGTTAGTTTTGTTTTATCATACACCTGCAAGCCAAACGACATTCGCGTTTCTTGTGGAGTCCAAAATGTTCCTATCTCTGAGATACGAAGGCACAGGAAAGCGTGTGGTTTCTGTTGTGCTGATTGCGCACGGCAGCCAGGAAGGAAACGTGCTTGACAGGGCTCAAACAATCTACTTTGAATAAGCGTGAAATTTCGAATATATCGCTAAGTTGTAAGATTTTCTTATAATATTTTCTTCTGGGCAAGTTTATGCGCAGTCTTTCACCAGTAATTTGAAGGTACGGACCAATGCGTAATAAAATACAACGGTGCGTTCCGTAGCCAATACCGAAATATGCTATAGAAATTTGAACAGTGCTGCCTGGTCATATTTCTAGTTGCAAAGAGAAAACGTTAATTGTGTTATCTTGCCTAGATTAGTCTTATTCTGAGAGGGTGGCCTTGAAGTCGTATCACCTCGCCGCTATCGCCACTTTCCCAAACTGCGGTGCCTGCTCAGTCAGTCTCCGCCTATCCGTCTCTGCGTGCGCCCGCTCACCACAAATAACTAACGATGAGTGACACTGCCGGTTCAACGGCACTCCCTGATGTGCTGCAAAAAGTTGTGGACGATGTAGCTAGGCGTAGCGGAATAACTAATCCGAAGTAAGTTACCTCACCGCATATCGCGCGGATCGGCCGAAGGGTCGTAAACTCAACATTCCGCCGTAAACAGACAAATATTAACTCGAATATTATAACAACATTACGTATACTACTGGTGGTATTTCGTCGACATCTCATATCTCTGCATCCAGTGCTTTAATATTGCTTCAAAATTACGATTAATATTAAATATATTTTTTCGTACATGGTGAATAGAAGTTCACAAACACTCTCAAAAACTTCGTGAACGTTTTCGAGATTAAAATCTAGTATTAGTTTGCCGAATACCTGAGTGCATTGCTTTTTGCAGGTGCAATGTCGAATCAGCTTCAGGTGCAGGCGATGGCTACACGAGCACCTTGTTCCGTGTTCGCATTGAAGATCAGGTACTTTTGACGTAATATCCTTCGTTTTAATAATTTACTGTCAGAAACCAGATATGTTTACACGAGAATTGCAAATGTGTAAATTCGGTGACCTATCAGAAGTGCAAAAAGGATAATTTTTTTGTTTTGATACGTGCTTGTGTATTACATTTTCGTGCCAAGTCGCACACTTGTAGTGCGTGTTGTTTGGTAAACGGTTTGGGTAATCCGGGAGGAGTAATGTGAGGAAATTAATGGTAATCCGAGGTAATCCAAAGTAATTCTAGAGAAACACAAACGTAATCCGGTAGGTAATACAGGGGTATCCCGGGGGTAATCAATGCTATCAGTAATCCAGCTGACACAGAATTTGACAGCCATTTCCCCCTCGAGAGAGCGTATCAAAGTCGCGGGGTGGAGAGAGAGAGAGAGAGAGAGGTTAGTCGTCATGTACTCACTTTGTATCGAAAGCATGCCTTATGCTATTCCGACCCAAAACAGCAAGACTGAATGGGTCCTGGGACCCAAAACAGCTAAACGCGCTTACAGTGATCGGTAGTGTCACTATGAACGGTCTAATGTCAATTTGTTTTTGGTATTACAGAATGGGAAGGCATTGAGTTTCATCGTGAAGGTATCATCATCTGCCTTGGGTGGGCTTATGGATGCAATTTTTGCTAGAGAGGGATTCACCTACTCTTCCATTCTCCCTCAACTGAAAGAAGTAGCCCACATGCAGAATCCCCTACCCTGGCCTGAGTGAGTTCGTGAGAGCACAATGAATGTTTATGTACTATTTTTTACATAGCTATTTAGGTCTATGAGCATGCATAACTCGTAAAATATCTTACGTATTTGTTTACAATTTATGCATAGTTATGGAAGAATTTATACATAAATCAGTAAGAAATTTTTACGTAAGCTATGCATGACCATAGACCTACATAAGCTATGTACAAAATAGTACATAGTATTTCTATGTGGGGATGCAAATAATGACGCTATTCTTATTTTTATCCGCGCATATTCTTTGCAGCTGCTTGAGCATGAAAGTAGATGGGGAGCGGCCGTACACCGTGGCGCTGGCAGATCTGCGTACCGAGGGATACACCATGGCGGACCGAACCCGCCCTCTAGATGAGGCACACTGCCGCGAGGCTTTAAGACAGCTTGCCAGACTACACGGGGCTAGCATGTCGCTCGAGCACCTCAGACCCCAAGAGTTCCGTAACCTACGGGAGAAGGTGCCAAACCTCTTTGACCACCCTGAATCCAAAAAGTTCTTTGACTCAATGCGTAATGCATTTTTGGCAGTACCAAGTAAGTAGACAAAGAGCGTTGGCGATAAGCACTGTGTTCGTAAAAACCCGTATGTAAAGATTTGGAGACAGTGCTTAACTTCGTTCGTACGAAAATAGTTTTACCTGTCCATGGCTTATTACAGCTTTGGTGTATATTCTTCTCTTTACCAGCATAACATTTTTCGTTACAGGCATGATTGCAGATACCTATCCTGAAGGATCTGAAGTTAACTTGAAACTAAAGAACTTCTTTTCTCGTTTTGCGTCGAACATCACGCAATTAATGTTTGTCGATCCTGAGGGAGGCAACTCCTTTCTTCATGGAGATTGCCATTTAAACAATATGCTCTTCCAAGTTAAGGTATAGCCCACATTACGTGCAGTGCTGCCAGAAAAGTAGGCAAAGCGCCCAAACACAGCGGAGCGAAGCGGGCTGCATCTGCGCCTGCCTACTAGGCAACACCTTAGTACTGGTGCACGCATGTTGCCTAGTAGGCAGGCGCAGATGCAGCCCGCTTCGCTCCGCTGTGTTTGGGCGCTTTATTGCCTACTTTTCTGGCAGCACTGATTACGTGTTTATCGTTCATTTATAACAACACAGTATAACGCGATTAGGTCGCGTTATTATGTAACTGTAATAAATCACTGTATTCCAAATTTTCTAATTATTTTACGTAGTGATTATGTACACAGTTCGTGTACATAATATATTTTAAAAAGGAAACAGCATCGGAAAGTAAAAGAAACTACCGCCAACAATATTAAACGTCCAAGCTTCTTTTCAAACTTTGTACCTCTAAACATAGTTGTACTCGATCATTTAAAAAAATTTTTCGTAGCTTTTCACCTTTAGCAAGAAGGTGGTCTCTCACGACTTTATGTTTCATTTCTTCAGGAATCGGGTCATGTGACGGGCTGTCGACTTTACGATTTCCAAACTGTTCGCTATGGTGCTCCTGCGACTGATTTGGCTACTCTATTATTAAGCTCCACAGAGAAGTCTCTAAGAGATGCATGTTGGGACAGTCTGCTTCGCGAATACCATAAAGAATTGCAAGCTACACTGACTACAGCCGGTTGTAAAGACCCAGACGCCGTGTACTCGTGGGCCCGTTGCAAGGTGAGTAAACTGAATTGTGAGTCTATTCAATTGTTTTTTTCTTTTTCTTTTTCTTCAGAAAAAAGAAAGCGTGAGACTGAACTGAGTAGAGTGGTGGAATTTGCTTTCATTTTGTAAATGCCTGCATTATCTTTTAGTTTTTAAATTTTGTTCATTCCACTTTACTGTAATAAGAAAGAATCTCTTTTTCAGGATCAGCTACGTCGTGGCTGTCTGTATGGCCTATTCATGACGCCGATGTATTTGCACGCCTACCTTGCCGATTCAGAAACCGTACAACAGTTTCGAGAAAACCTTGGGCACAGGGAGGAATCTTCTGAGAGCCTGCCAGAGTCAAGTGCACCCACCGAGGTGATGTTCAAGCCGTCCGAAGTGTTTAAAAAGCGTTTGAGTGGTGTGGTGGAAAGTTTTGTCAACCGAGGCTGGTTGCCAACTGTCAGTGAGGCGGAATCCCTGCTGTTTTTAACCCAGTAACATAAATTGACGCGTAAGTGAGAAAGTTGATTTGAAAAAAAAAACTTACTAGGCTAAGCTAAGTCAGCACGTCAATAAAATTCTTAAAATCTGTATTAGCTGATAACCGACTGCGAAACTGCTTACGGAGCACAGAGAGAATGACGCGCTGCAACAGCGCGTCAGCGCCTATTGCATAGGCCACCCAACAGGCATCTCTCGGCTCCGCACTCTACCTCCCCTCCCCCCTCCCCCTGCTCGTACACAGCCTTTAGAGCGCCGTCTCGGCCGCGCGCTGCCGGACGCAGACTCCGGGTTCCTTATCTTTGCGCGGAGGTCTGGGATTAGATGCCCTGGATATCCGACAGACTGTCTCTGGTCGGCTGCTGGACACGCCGGCTTGCCTCAATCACAGCTGTGTCCACCTCGCTCTGCACTCCGCTGTGTTTGGCCCCGTACCACGGAATCAGCCAGTCGGTCAGAGGTTACCAATAAAACTATTAAATACCACTGTAGCGCTTATACCTCTCGGCATGCTAAAGGTCACATAGCAGCCTCGAAAGGTCAGTAGCAAGGCCTCAGTGGGCGGATGGCCAGGAACCGGTGACGTCTACACACTTCATATGTTGATATCCCGGCACTTCTTCTCTATGGATACAAACATCTATACACTACGTACCTGTAGACACGAAGTCTCCGCCGGGAAAATTCTACACATATGATATTCCGTATACCAAAGGCTGTGTATCAGAGCTCGGCGCCCGGTATAACAAGCATGGCTCCGCTGGGCTGTGGGCTTCTATCTCATGTGGTTTTATGTTTTTTCCAGTTTTAATCGTCGTTACCTCGACGCGGTATTTAGAGACGGGACGATGCGTACACCGTGGCAGCCTAGCCTAACCCCAGGGTCATGCGAGACGCCACGGTCATCGTGAGGTCACGCCTGCTTATAGACGAGTAATTCTTGAGGTGAGTCGGGGCGGGGCGGGCGGGCGTTCCGTAATAATGTCACGATACGGTGACGCTATGATGTACGAAGGCGGTAGGCAGCGCTGGCAGCTTGGAGCCGCGCTTCTCCTTGGTAAACTCTCTTGAAAAATGATCCAATCTTAAAAATTAATTCAAAACGCTCCCTTCTCATTGCTGAAATTTTTATCAAAAGATAACATGCAAAACGTTGATGTGATGTATACATCACATCAACATCAACGTTTCAGGTTTAACGGGTGGTGGACAAGCTTACAGCTATATTACATTTCTGTATGGGAAGAATATAAGGTACTAAAGCATGACTGACTTCCAAAGTTACAGTAGTCATTAATTTTAAAACAAAATTGACAATAGGTCATTACGTTGCATTGCGTAGCGCGTTTCACGTACGTGAAATATCTTAAGATTGAAAAAGAGTACTTTTATATCACAGACTTTGTTCTAAATTTACGTTTTCACAGTCTTGTTGCCTGAACATTAAATCCCCCCTTTTTTGCATGACTTACGCATATTTTTAAGCATAACCATGTACACGTACAATTTTTTGTCTAGTTATTATCTCGCGTAAGTCATACAGAAAAAAAGCCAAAGGATTTAGCGTGTGGACCGTTCGGCCTTCTCTCTGACCGCAAGTCTCTCAGAGGAAAGTATTTTCTGTTCCGCCGCCATTCTGCGTCCTGGCGCGGAGGTGGCCGTGGTCGCCCTGGAACGCAGCGTTAGTGACACCTCCGTCGAAATCGTTCTTGTTGGCATCGCGCTCTGCATCCTCCTTTGCCTCCCGCCGGGACTGTGTCTTCTGCAGCGCCAGAATCACGCTGCGCACACAATTACACAGTTGTAGTGTTCGTACTTCGAGGAAGTGTCACAGGGGTGAGAAATGTATAGACTTTCACAGGCGTTGTAAGTTAAGAAGTTACCCACCCCCTCTCACACCGCGCCCGGGGTGCAACCCTCCACTTTTCTTTGTGTCTAGGCAGTACTAATTTTACGCTGTGCTGGCAACACTTATGAGGCGTTGCCTGAACACCGCCGCTTTAATTTTTAAGGATACTCACACAAAGAGAAAGAGACCGCAAATAGATACGCCGCAACTGATGTACAGGAAAGCCGCGCTTGGATGCCCTGCAGAAGAGACATATTTCTTAAGGCAAAGTGGAAAAACACAGATAAATGGAATGTTTTAACCACAACCAATTGCATCTCAGAAGAGGTACAACGGAATGCGGTATGGTGTGCTTGCACCATCCGCATTTGGCACAATTATGCGAGTGATATCGCATATAAATTACATTTAGTTGTACCTTGTCAACCATACAATGACTGTTAAAACTTTCCATTCTTCTAGGTTTAAGTAAGGGGCAACAAGGGAAGAAAGTCCTGCAGTACGAATTCCTTTACCTGCAGTCGTCATGGTGTCGGCCATGTCGTTAGCGGTGGTGCTGGCGATATCGATGGCGGCCGCAGTGACGTTAGCGATATTGGCGGCAGTGGCCGTTGCGATATCAGTGGCAGTGGTAGTAACGATATCGGTGGCAGTCTCGGTCGCGTTTTCCACAAGGACCGTGGCAGCCGTGGTTTCCACCTCGGGCAGGTTTGTCAGTGCAGCTGTGACGTTGGCGAGGATAGAAGAGGCCGTCGTGGTGTCCGAGGCAGCGACGTCCGTGATTGGGTTAGTAGAGCTGTATACCTTGCTGTAGATCGGCGCGAAGAAGACCGGTATGATGGCCTCCACCACGGCGAACAAGGCCATCAGCTTGCCTGTGGACACAAGTGTGGGAATAGCATATAATGCGTTCTGCACGCACACGGTGTACTCCATAATAACACATGTCTGTCACATTTTTGTGAAATACTCCGTAAGCAAGGTCCTTATTTTCATTTTGGATAAAAGGGATTGCTTTGGTAATTGGTTCGAACAAAACGAAATTGCTTAGACGCGATATCCAGCACTGATAAGACCTACGTCACTAGGGAATTAAGAGTGCACGGACCCGCAAAACGGTGTCTCTACATTACCGCACTTGGCGCCCATGCGACGAGATAGGGAGGCACCTGCCAGGTACCAAATATTTTGTGGTTGTTTGAAGTCTCTACTAACCCAGCTCGTCGAACTCCACCAGCTTCGAGGCAACTGCGCGCAAGGCGATGACAGCTCCTGACGTGAGGACGTCCAGCGCCGTCACTTTGACAAGAACACAGAATATGTATAAATGTAAGACTGCGGCAAGTTTTCTGCACACTACAAACTCAATAAAAATGTGAATGGCACTAGGGGTGTGAATTTCCATCCGTTCACGTGGCCTACAAGTGTGTGAAATTCACTTGTTTGCTTCCTTTAGAGTGGGAATAGAAATTCACGCACCAACAAAATGTGCGACATTTGCGCATTTGTGTTTCCACTGTAGACTTACGAAGACCCTACAGCACGCATTACAACGCTATAGCGCGTTGTATTTTGGCACCTTACCGGCGTAGAACTGCCCCGTTGTCGAGGCCCACGCCAGAAGAGGCGCTACAACCACCTTGGCAGTCATTGCGATGATACCGATCGTACAGTCGTGCAGCTTAAGCCACCTACTGAAGATTGTCGTTGCGACAATATTGCCTGGAGTAACAGACGGAGTTCACTATAATATAGCATATATGTGTTCACACTGGCAGGCAATTACAAGAAGAGTTGGACACTGTGTCAAACACTTGAAATGAGACGTTTAAATTTATCATTATGAGGATTACCAGCTGCTAATACGAGGATGAAGTATGTTGCGTAGAGGCTCTGATCCGTGGGTCCCCAGCCGAACGCAGAAATCTGGTAGCCTGACATTGTGGCGCCCTCACCTGCGGTGAATAAAACCAATATATATTTTTAATCAATAAACGTGTGGCATTTCTGCGAATATGGAAAAGAAATAGTCTGACACCACTCACCGTGAGCCGGGCCCTGCACGCACACGTACAGAGCCATGACAAGGAAGATCTGAAGCTGTCGGGTGCCTTTTCTCCTCTTCAGCGCCACCTTTACAGTTTCCCACACATTTTTCCAGTCGAAGAAGTCGGTGATGAAGCTCACGCTAAAGGGAAGAGGGGTAAAATTACAAAATGATTGCCCTACAAGAGCGATACGAAATTTCGTAGCAATGCTTTGTGAGTTGAGCGGGTATTCACTTCCGTAATACCACCCGATCGAGGTGTTACGCGGTACAGCAGTACGAAAAATCCGAGTAAAACCCAGCAAAATATGAGCTCTAATAAGATCAAATTTCGTGAGTGCATCATCTGCGTCTCACTGCTTAATCGCCGCCTCAGTGATAGCGCTTACCCGTCTGGTCTGGGGACGGGTGGCCGCGGCTCGCGGACGCGCATCACGCCGTAGGCCAGGGCGGGCCCGTACAGCACTATGCAGAGAATGTACATGGGGGCGGGGCCGATAGCCTCAAACAGGGGGCCGGAGGCGGCGACGGCGATGGGAAGGCCCCAGGAGAAGCTCGTGGCCACCATGCCGATGCGGAACGTTCTGTTCTCGACGGTCGAGACGTCGGCTATGTACGAGAACACGGACATCAACAGGATGGGCAGGCCGCCGGTTACCGCCGGGAACACGGCCTCGATGGCCATGGCCAGCTCCAGCGGCGCCGTATAGAAGACGAAGCACAACAGGAGCCCGATGCACGTCAGCAGGTCGCCGACTATAGGCGCGATGAGGAACGGCTTTCTGCGATGTCGCTTGTCGGCCCAGGACCCGACGAATAGCACCAGCAGGATGGGCACGGAGTTCCGCAGGGGTGTCTGCCACACCTGCATCTCCGTCACCACCGTGAACGCCTGCGGAAGCAAAAGTACACGCGAGGTTGGACAAGTGGAACGGGGTGTAAACGGCCAAATTGACTTATAATTACGATTGCAAAAAAGTTGATGTAAGAAATAAAAGATTTATGGTCTGTTGTTTTACACTGCGACCCAAACAGTGGTAGGTGAGCGAATAACCATTCACTCATTTGTACCTACAAGTGACCGAATAGTTATTTGCTCACCTACAAGTGAATGAACGGTTATTCGCTCACCTGCAAGTGAGTGAATGGTTATTCGCTCACCTGCAAGTGAGTGAATGGTTATTTGCTCACCTACAAGTGAGTGAATTTATTTGCTCACCTACAAGTGAGCGACATTCGTACACTTGGATTTCCAGTGTACACACAAGTGTGTGCTTGCAAGTACCCACATAAAGGTGTACTTGCCTAGTACACGCTTAAATGTGCGTGCTTTACCTTACGTAACGTACACAAAATAAGTGTGTACCATGGCAAGCACACACTTGTGTGTGCTATGGCAATCAACACTTATATGTGTGTACTCAATACGCTGTTGGGATTGCACTGCACCATGACAACGGCACATTTATTGTGTACCCACCTGACCCACGTAGGGGCCCGTCTTCTCGTCAATGACGCCCCAGTAAATGGAGTCGCATATGTCGCTGGTGGCGTTGAGGTGCAGGCTGCACGCCCTGCCGATGTTGAGCCACAGCGAGGCCGTGCTGCCCAGCGTGCTCAGGACCGCGAACAGGAGGATGAGGGGCTCGACCGTCACGTTGGCCACGACGTGCTTGGCCTTCTGGCGCATGTTCATGTCGGCCCAGGTGAAGTCCGGCTCCTGCACCTGCATCTCGGCTACGCCGCCGTTGCTGTGGTCGGTCTTGACGTTCCCCGCCATTTTGCAGCGCAGTGAATTGAAAGGGATAAATCTGCGATTTCAAAAAATAAATTATAAGATGAGCTGTCTACAAGAGAGAAAGCTTGTTTATCATAACAGAATAATTTCAGTAAAATAATATAATATTCTGACATGTAAAAGGTTTTCTAGGATATAACGTAGATACATATATTTTGCCTCTTATGAGCCGCTCTTGGCGGGGCAGAATCCAGAAAAGTAACGAGTTCCACCGATGGCCAGGGCCTATCTCGGCCCGGAGCAATTCACGACACCGGCGGCGGTGGGCGTCCTTCGGGCGGTGCCTGCTCAGATACCCCCTTCCCTTCTAATTCCCCCCCCCCCTCCACACTTTCCCTCTACCGCCTCCCCTCCTCCCCTCCTCCCTCTGGGCACACACCGTCGAGACGTACCAGGCGTTTTAGAGAAGTATTGCGGGCTTGCCTATCTAAGAGGCGACGGCGCCTTAAGGCTGGAGCGGACACGCATGTCTTGAGACACGTACTCTCTGAAACACCCGGTTTATAAGGCGCGGGAAGAAAGATAAATAGGTTGTAAATTGAAGCAACGACTTCGAAAGTTGTCCGTTTATTCCTTAGAATTTGTCAGCATGGATGAATGTGTTTGCACATTTCAACAAAGTTCAAGTAACATTCTGAGAGAGTCTGTCTGGCTTCCGTCTGGCTGGCAAACGCCCCGCGCACGCGTGCTGCTTGGTGCCCAAACAACAACATTGCTCTCCGGAGAAACGCGAGCGTCGCCACGCGCCACGCCACGCCATGCGCGCGCCGGTGTGCCGCCGGACAGTCAGGCAGCCGCTCTCGCTCTGTCCCGCGCCACGAGCAGCAAGGCTGGCTAGACTCGTTTTCGCGCGCGGCCGGTCCGATCAAGAAGACGGCACTAGCGCGCAAAACCTAGCGCACAAAATAAAATCGCAGAAGGAGGGTAGAAATAAATGTGGCCTGTCTGGTGAGGGAGAATGCGCTGAGTTATCCTTACTTGCAGGGATTTTGTAACATACATAGCCTATCTCGCAGGCGCCTCACTAGAGGATGATGAGACGATAGCCTAGGCTGGCAGGAAGCCATAGGACCCGCCTAAAATATACACCGAGTGCGTACCTTTAGGGGTCGGCAACTTTACGTGTGCCGACAGCAGCCCATTTGCGCCGTGTTTTTTTTCCGTAAGTAGGCAACTTACTCTACTTCAGCTGAGCTACCCCACCTCACCTCGCCTCAACTAAAGTCCCGCACGGAAATAAGTACGTTGGAATGACACTTGTATGTATACCTATGAAAAACGTACGCTAAAAGTGTCACTTAAAGTATAGCAAAGTATAGTAGTCCCAATCTGCTATTGTTTAAGTATACTTTTTGTATACCTTGTGTATACTTTTGCCAGTCTCATTTGTGGGGTACTTATTTCCATGCGGGGTAGAATAGGTTGCCTACTTCCAGAAGAAAAAAAAACACGTAAATAGGCTACCCTGTACAACACTGTATATTATATTATACCAGAGGCGGAATGGTTATATCTGCTGAACTCGAGGGGTCCACCATTCTCCAAAAGGGTGTACAAAGGGTTCCGCGAGTATTCGCGAGTATTGGCGGGTATTTGCGAGTATTGGCGAGTTTTGGCGAGTATTCGCGAGTTTTGGCGAGTATCGTGCGAGTATTTCTTGATTTTTTTCGCGAGTATTCGCGAGTAACTTGCGAGTAATTTTTTTGGTGTACAATAAGTATTTTAGTGGGGGACCCCTCGGCTGAACTGAGTGATGAGCCACTGAGGTGGCAGGTAACGATGGCGGAAATGGCCGCCTCCACGCCTAGCCTCGCGCACGGGTTACGACCGATGCGGCGCGATGAATGGGAGGCGCGTTGCCGAATGACGAGCAGGAGTACGCAGCGTGCACTCACTCACTCACTCACCGGGCGGCGCACTGGCCGAGGAGGCACTGGAGGCCGGGGGGCCGCACCGGGCCGGGCCGTGGAGCAGACGAGCCAGGCCGCGCACTCGGCAAGGCTCCTCGAGCAGCACTGACCGCACCGGCTCCGGCTCCGGCCGGGCCCGGGCAAGGCTGCCGTGCCGGAGACGCAGGGGGGAGCTCCGGAGCTCCCGTGGCGGTGACGTAATTTCACCGTCGTCGTTGTGCGCCGCCCGGTACTGCCCGCTTATTGGCTGTGCGCCACGACGGAAATAAACTGTACTTAAATGCACGAAAAGAGCAAAACGATAACGCCTGCGCGCGCGGCCGGCGAAAGAAGGAACAGCACGCACCGGCCAGGTTCTTGTGTGATGGATGTAAACTTGGTGAGTTCACATACGAGGTGCGAAATGCCACAAGGAAAGCTTCGATGGGCTGCACTAAGTAAATCTTAAGGTGACTTTTACCGTCAATATGAAAAGGTGATTTATAATTCAATTTTTCTCTGTAAGAGTACTGCGTTTACGCCATCCCCCGACACGGTTGTCCGAGCGAAGCAGCGCTCTTTTTGAAAGGGTAACCGCCTAACAACTCATTACCCCCTACGGACAAGTAGCTATCTTTTTGAGCCCGATAGACTACGTACTAACTGCTCTTCTTGGAGATTAGGGTTGTTCTCTTTAACAACTTAATGATGTCTGCCAAGGTCAAGTAGATAGCAGTTTGTCATCCAAGCTCAAAAAGGTAGCAGCTTGATCCTAGTGGGTATCGAACTATATTCCGAGGGGTATTAACTTATTAAATACTCTGCACACGATATATGGATATTTTGGCGCCCCCGTAGAGGACGTTACCGCGGCGGAGCGCCTGCGACACACTGGATAGGCCAACCCGCCAAGCAATCACGCGGAGGTGGCGGCCTATCCGGAGAGCCCAAGCGCAGGGCGAAGCAGGATTCCTGGTAACCAAAATTTCGCGCCGTCACCTCCCGATGAGTTCATTGTGGGGCTAGCTTTACAGGGTATTATTCGTAGCGCAATACCGAAAAATAACAAAAAAAAATAGGCTCTACAATGGTAGACTTCCAAGTAATACCGGTGTTTATACCGTATAATATGGAGTACTCTGTACAAGTTTTCCTGTAGTGAATACCCCCTCGCTCTAATCAGTATTCGGGTTGTTGTTTTCCTCCTCGGTCACCGCAGCCCCTGCTCGAACACTTGGGCACGGTCACTTATCTCGAGGGACTGGCAAGGAGTTGTTATTACGCGAGTGTGTTAACTGTCACACCGCCTGTACGGTCGCCTGTACCGTCGCCTGTACGGTCGCCTGTACTGGCGCCCTGGCTTCGCGCAACGGACATTCCTTCAGTCAGATGTTGACGCCCGACGCGAAAAGATGATCCCACTTGGCTTGAGAGTGCTCCTCGTAATTGGGTAAGCTAGAAAAGTCTGTTACAGTTTCCCTGCGAAGTTGCCTTATATTTATATGTTGATTCGTGCAGGGCGTGCGTCGGCGTTTTAGGCGTGAGCGTACGGCAAATTACCGATCCCGGATTGCATACGGAAGGACCTGTCTGGGATCCAATCACGGGTGGGCTGTACTTTGTTGACATCGCAGCAGATCGCCTTCTGTACTACGACCCAAAGGCGGACAGTGTCCATGGCGTTACTCTTGGTATGCAGAATGTTTAAATCCATGATAATCCAGTGGACAAGCAACCGTACTCAAGCTTTTCTGTTTCATTTTTAGATGGACCCGTTAGCCCGGTACTCGTACTGCCAGGAGGTGTTTTGGCTATAGGCGTTGGTCGACAACTAAGGCTGCTTGATTGGGCTGCATACAACTTCAGTTCTGTACTGCCCTTAGTCACCCCTTCCGACGCACTGGCTACTGTCG
Source organism: Frankliniella intonsa (assembly GCA_033675135.1). Lineage (NCBI taxonomy): Eukaryota > Metazoa > Arthropoda > Insecta > Thysanoptera > Thripidae > Frankliniella > Frankliniella intonsa. Next base: position 9,745,911 of record CM066248.1, read on the forward strand.
AGGATGACAAACCTGGCAATCGATTTAATGACGGAAACGTCGATGCCCTTGGCCGTGTGTGGATAGGTACGTACTCGCCCGACCGAGCGTGCTAGAACTTTAGGCGAGCCGCTCGAATTCGAATAAATGTTTCATTTCCTCTTATAAATATTTTTTTCTCAAAAAATCGTAGGACAAGTGATAGTGGGCTGACACAAGATAAAGAATTTAAATACAAATATCTCTTAAGAGTCAAAATTTATTTCTGTCATTTGTGATCAGGACCCCGTGATAATCTTAGCTCATTCATAAAAGGTGTCATCCTTTTTTACGTTAACTTTTATTTATAAAAAAACGTCATTTTGTTCCAGGAACGATGGGGCCAGAACCAGTCGTGGGACAAGTTACACCTGATCAAGGCGCCCTGTACCGAATAACAGTGTTGGGTAGATCTGCGCACTTGAACCATAAGCTAGCGCGAGCTGGGGGCGCGGTGGCCGAAGTGACCACCGTGCTAAAACCAGTCAGCATATCAAACGGTCTAGTTTGGAATCGGGAGCAGACCCTTATGTATTACATAGACACACCGACCCGCCGCGTAGACGTCTTCGACTTTAAACTTTCTGGTGGAACTCTCGGTACGATCACAATTTCACCTCTGATGTCATAAGGGATGCTCATAGGGGATGATACATTTTTCAAAATTTTCCTAGGTGGCCGCAGAACTGCATTTGACTTTGAAGCAAACAACGTCACAGGGAACCCGGATGGTATGACTATTGATGCCGACGGAAATCTCTGGGTGGCCTGCTTTGGTGGCAGCCAGGTAAATTAATGTAGGCCTTGGGAGTACCAAGCAAATTAGCTCAATTTTAATCCATGGAGAAATGTCTCCGCCCTGGAAATGCCAGGAACTATTCATAGGTTATGTTCCATATGTTGGTTTTGAAGCACGTCATCTTTTTTCTAGGTAATTAAGGTGGATCCTCACAGACACACCTTGCTCGACAGCATCGCTATTCCTGCCAGCCAGGTCACCTCGGTGGAGCTAGGAGGACCCCACGTCGCTGGGGGCGACACTCTGTATGTGACTTCTATGCGGAAGGGGTTGAGTGACGACGAGCTGGCTCGGGAGCCCCTGGCTGGGGCTGTTTTTGCCGTGACAGGGCTCGGCGTCTGTGGTCAACGTAATCCCAGCTGCCCATAACAGACAGAGTGCAATCAAGTTCACGCCAGCGTGCAGTTTCATCATGGTCAGCGCTTCTCCATGCAAAGGCGGGTGCCACCATCCCGAGGGGGAATTCACTTCCGTAATACACTGTACACCTGATCCATGTATTACGCCGTAATACACGTAATGTAATACCGAAAAACACGATAATGTGCTAAAAAGTGATAAAATCGTGTGTGTAATACAGCTGTAATACAGGTGTAATACCGTGTAATACCGAGTAGTCTGTACAAGATTCTCCGATGTGAATTCCCCCTCGCACCATCCCTTAAGCATTCTATTAAATTATTTGAAGTTTGTTAATAGCAATTGTTCCTTCACGGCTCTTTGACCTCTACCCTGGTACATGAGGGTCCCCCTGCACAACCTCCGTCACGAGAGCGTATGCACTCGCGTATTAGTCAGGTCACTCTGGCGTTTAAAGTTAAGCCAGCGTGAGCGCTCACGTGAAGTGAGAGTGAGCGCCTCGCACCCAAACTCCCGAATATAAGAATCCGTAGGGGAGGGTGGGGCAACTGGAGACATTTGCTACATTTTCTCCTTTAGCTTTGAGGCTTTTGAAAATATGCAATTTTACGATTTTCGATTGACAAAAAAAAATTGCACCAGACGAAGACACCCTGGGAGTTTAGTCAAAATCGGAGACAAGTTTTTCTCTGCCGAAAATCGCAAAAACGCAAAGGCTATTGCCACTGCAATTTTACGATTTTCGGTTGAAAAAAAAATTGTTCCAAAATGACGGGGGTTGTGTGCAGGTGGACTCTAATGTGCCCCTAGATCAACCCCCGAGGGTAGGTACGCACGGAAAACGGGATTTTCAGGGAAAATTCTTATTCTTGATAGCGCGCAAACGAATCCGGGCCAGGTGGCTTAGGGGCTGATTTTCTCACTAACGAAGTCCGGTATAGGGCTCCTGGCTTGCTTTGTGTTTTTTAGACCCAGAAGAAGAAAACCTGTCAAGTTGGTCGAGATCGGAGACAATTTGTTTTCGATCGAAAATCGCAAAAACGCAAAGGCTATAGCCTTTGCATTTTTACGATTTTCGCCCGAAAATTAAAATTCTCCGAAATGACGGGGGTTGTGCAGGGGGACTCTAACGTACCCCTAGACCAACCCGCAAGGGTCAGTTCGTCCGAAAACCCGGTTTGTCTGCGAGGAAATGCAGTTTTCCTGATAGCGCGCAATGTGTTCGGGCGAGGTGGCTTAGGGGCCTATTTTCTCACTAACGAAGTCCGGTATAGGACTCCTAGGACTTGCTTTGTGTTTTTTGGTCCCAGAAGAGGGTTCCCTGTGAGTTTGGTCGAAATCGGAGACCAATGTTTTCCGACCGAAAATCGCAAAAACGCCAAGGCTATAGCCTTTGCATTTTTACGATTTTCGGCCGAAAATTAATATTCTCCGAAATGACGGGGGGTGCGTAGGGGAGACTCTAACGTACCCCTAGAGCAACCCGCAAGGGTCAGTTTGTCCGAAAACCCGGTTTGTCTGCGCGTAAATGCAGTTTTCCTGATAGCGCGCAATGTGTTCGGGCGAGGTGGCTTAGGGGCCTATTTTCTCACTAACGAAGTCCGGTTTAGGACTCCTAGGACTTGCTTTGTGTTTTTTGGTCTCAGAAGAAGGTCCCCTGTGAGTTTGGTCGAAATCGGAGACCAATGTTTTCCGACCGAAAATCACAAAAACGCCAAGGCTATAGCCTTTGCATTTTTACGATTTTCGGCCGAAAATTAATATTCTCCGAAATGACGGGGGTTGCTTAGGGGAGACTCTAACGTACCTCTAGACTAACCCGCAAGGGTCAGTTTGTCCGAAAAACCCGGTTTGTCTGCGCGGAAATGCAGTTTTCCTGATAGCGCGCAATGTGTTCGGGCGAGGTGGCTTAGGGGCCTATTTTCTCACTAACGAAGTCCGGTTTAGGACTCCTAGGACTTGCTTTGTGTTTTTTGGTCTCAGAAGAAGGTCCCCTGTGAGTTTGGTCGAAATCGGAGACCAATGTTTTCCGACCGAAAATCGCAAAAACGCCAAGGCTATAGCCTTGCCATTTTTACGATTTTCGGCCGAAAATTAATATTCTCCGAAATGACGGGGGTTGTGCTGGGGGACTCTAACGTACCCCTAGACCAACCCGCAAGGGTCAGTTTGTCCGAAAACCCGGTTTGTCTGCGCGGAAATGCAGTTTTCCTGATAGCGCGCAATGTGTTCGGGCGAGGTGGCTTAGGGGCCTATTTTCTCACTAACGAAGTCCGGTTTAGGACTCCTAGGACTTGCTTTGTGTTTTTTGGTCTCAGAAGAAGGTCCCCTGTGAGTTTGGTCGAAATCGGAGACCAATGTTTTCCGACCGAAAATCGCAAAAACGCCAAGGCTATAGCCTTGCCATTTTTACGATTTTCGGCCGAAAATTAATATTCTCCGAAATGACGGGGGTTGTTTGGGGGAGACTCTAATGTACCTCTAGACCAAACCCCAAGGGTCAGTTCGTCCAAAAACCCGGTTTGTCTGCGCGTAAATGCAGTTTTCCTGATAGCGCGCAATGTGTTCGGGCGAGGTGGCTTAGGGGCCTATTTTCTCACTAACGAAGTCCGGTTTAGGACTCCTAGGACTTGCTTTGCGATTTTTGGTCTCAGAAGAGGTTCCCCTGTGAGTTTTGTCGAAATCGGAGACCAATGTTTTCCGACCGAAAATCACAAAACGCCAAGGCTATAGCCTTGCCATTTTTACGATTTTCGGCCGAAAATTCATATTCTCCGAAATGACGGGGGTTGTTTAGGGGAGACTCTAACGTACCCTTAGGCCAACCCGCAAGGGTCAGTTTCTCTGAAAACCCGGTTTGAATGCGCGTAAATGCAGTTTTCCTGATAGCGCGCAATGTGTTCGGGCGAGGTGGCTTAGGGGCCTATTTTCTCACTAACGAAGTCCGGCTTAGGACTCCTAGGACTTGCTTTGTGTGTTTTGGTCTCAGAAGAAGGTCCCCTGTGAGTTTGGTCGAAATCGGAGACCATCAGCGCCGACCGAAAATCACAAAAACGCCAAGGCTATAGCCTTGCCATTTTTACGATTTTCGGCCGAAAATTAATATTCTCCGAAATGACGGGGTTGTTTGGGAGACTCTAACGTACCTCTAGACCAAACCCCAAAGGTCAGTTCGTCCGAAAACCCGGTTTGTCTGCGCGGAAATGCAGTTTTCCTGATAGCGCGCAATGTGTTCGGGCGAGGTGGCTTAGGGGCCTATTTTCTCACTAACGAAGTCCGGTTTAGGACTCCTAGGACTTGCTTTGTGTTTTTTGGTCTCAGAAGAAGGTCCCCTGTGAGTTTGGTCGAAATCGGAGACCAATGTTTTCCGACCGAAAATCACAAAAACGCCAAGGCTATAGCCTTGCCATTTTTACGATTTTCGGCCGAAAATTAATATTCTCCGAAATGACGGGGGTTGTTTAGGGGAGACTCTAATGTACCTCTAGACCAAACCCCAAGGGTCAGTTCGTCCGAAAACCCGGTTTGTCTGCGCGTAAATGCAGTTTTCCTGATAGCGCGCAATGTGTTCGGGCGAGGTGGCTTAGGGGCCTATTTTCTCACTAACGAAGTCCGGTTTAGGACTCCTAGGACTTGCTTTGTGTTTTTGGTCTCAGAAGAAGGGTCCCCTGTGAGTTTGGTCGAGATCGGAGACCAATGTTTTCCCACCGAAAATCACAAAAACGCCAAGGCTATAGCCTTGCCATTTTTACGATTTTCGGCCGAAAATTAATATTCTCCGAAATGACGGGGGCTGTTTAGGGGAGACTCTAATGTACCTCTAGACCAAACCCCAAGGGTCAGTTCGTCCAGAAACCCGGTTTGTCTGCGCGTAAATGCAGTTTTCCTTATAGCGCGCAATGTGTTCAGGCGAGGTGGCTTAGGGTCCTATTTTCTCACTAAAAAAGGCCGGTTTAGGACTCCTAGGACTTGCTTTGTGTTTTTTGGTCTCAGAAGAAGGTCCCCTGTGAGTTTGGTCGAAATCGGAGACCAATGTTTTCCGACCGAAAATCACAAAAACGCCAAGGCTATAGCCTTGCCATTTTTACGATTTTCGGCCGAAAATTAATATTCTCCGAAATGACGGGGGCTGTTTAGGGAAGACTCTAATGTACCTCTAGACCAAACCCCAAGGGTCAGTTCGTCCGAAAACCCGGTTTGTCTGCGCGTAAATGCAGTTTTCCTGATAGCGCGCAATGTGTTCGGGCGAGGTGGCTTAGGGGCCTATTTTCTCACTAACGAAGTCCGGTTTAGGACTCCTAGGACTTGCTTTGTGTTTTTTGGTCTCAGAAGAAGGTCCTCTGTGAGTTTGGTCGAAATCGGAGACCAATGTTTTCCGACCGAAAATCACAAAAACGCCAAGGCTATAGCCTTGCCATTTTTACGATTTTCGGCCGAAAATTAATATTCTCCGAAATGACGGGGGTTGTGCTGGGGGACTCTAACGTACCCCTAGACCAACCCGCAAGGGTCAGTTTGTCCGAAAACCCGGTTTGTCTGCGCGTAAATGCAGTTTTCCTGATAGCGCGCAATGTGTTCGGGCGAGGTGGCTTAGGGGCCTATTTTCTCACTAACGAAGTCCGGTTTAGGACTCCTAGGACTTGCTTTGTGTTTTTTGGTCTCAGAAGAAGGTCCCCTGTGAGTTTGGTCGAAATCGGAGACCAATGTTTTCCGACCGAAAATCACAAAAACGCCAAGGCTATAGCCTTGCCATTTTTACGATTTTCGGCCGAAAATTAATATTCTCCGAAATGACGGGGGTTGTTTAGGGGAGACTCTAATGTACCTCTAGACCAAACCCCAAGGGTCAGTTCGTCCGAAAACCCGGTTTGTCTGCGCGTAAATGCAGTTTTCCTGATAGCGCGCAATGTGTTCGGGCGAGGTGGCTTAGGGGCCTATTTTCTCACTAACGAAGTCCGGTTTAGGACTCCTAGGACTTGCTTTGTGTTTTTGGTCTCAGAAGAAGGTCCCTGTGAGTTTGGTCGAAATCAGAGACCAATGTTTTCCGACCGAAAATCACAAAAACGCCAAGGCTATAGCCTTGCCATTTTTACGATTTTCGGACGAAAATTAATATTCTCCCAAATGACAGGGGGTTGTGCTGGGGGACTCTAATGTACCTCTAGACCAAACCCCAAGGGTCAGTTCGTCCAAAAACCCGGTTTGTCTGCGCGTAAATGCAGTTTTCCTGATAGCGCGCAATGTGTTCGGGCGAGGTGGCTTAGGGGCCTATTTTCTCACTAACGAAGTCTGGGTTAGGACTCCTAGTACTTGGTTTGTGTTTTTTGGTCTCAGAAAAAGGTCTCCTGTGAGTTTCGTCGAAATCGGAGACCAATGAGCTCCGACCGAAAATCGCAAAAACGCCAAGGCTATAGCCTTGCCATGTTCACGATTTTCGGCCGAAAATTAATATTCTCCGAAATGACAGGGGTTGTTTAGAGGAGACTCAAATGAACCTCTAGACCAAACCTCAAGGGTCAGTTCGTCCAAAAACCCGGTTTGTCTGCGCGTAAATGCAGTTTTCCTGATAGCGCGCAATGTGTTCGGGCGAGGTGGCTTAGGGTCCTCTTTTCTCACTAACGAAGTCCGGTTTAGGACTCCTAGGACTTGCTTTGTGTTTTTTGGTCTCAGAAAAAGGTCCCCTGTGAGTTTGGTCAAAATCGGAGACCAATGTTTTCCGACCGAAAATCACAAAAACGCCAAGGCTATAGCCTTGCCATTTTTACGATTTTCGGCCGAAAATTCATATTCTCCGAAATGACGGGGGTTGTTTAGGGGAGACTCTAACGTACCTCTAGACCCAACCCCCAAGGGTCAGTTCGTCCAAAAACCCGGTTTGTCTGCGCGTAAATGCAGTTTTCCTGATAGCGCGCAATGTGTTCGGGCGAGGTGGCTTAGGGGCCTATTTTCTCACTAACGAAGTCCGGTTTAGGACTCCTAGGACTTGCTTTGTGTTTTGGTCCCAGAAGAAGGTCCCCTGTGAGTTTGGTCGAAATCGGAGACCAATGTTTTCCGACCGAAAATCACAAAAACGCAAAGGCTATAGCCTTGCCATTTTTACGATTTTCGGCCGAAAATTAATATTCTCCGAAATGACGGGGGTTGTTTAGGGAAGACTCTAATGTACCTCTAGACCAACCCCCAAGGTTCAGTTCGTCCGAAAACCCGGTTTGTCTGCGCGTAAATGCAGTATTCCTGATAGCGCGCAATGTGTTCGGGCGAGGTGGCTTAGGGGCCTATTTTCTCACTCACGAAGTCCGGTTTAGGACTCCTAGGACTTGCTTTGTGTTTTTGGTCTCAGAAGAAGGTCCCCTGTGAGTTTGGTCGAAATCGGAGACCAATGTTTTCCGACCGAAAATCGCAAAAACGCCAAGGCTATAGCCTTGCCATTTTTACGATTTTCGGCCGAAAATTAATATTCTCTGAAATGACGGGGGTTGTTTAGGGGAGACTCTTATGTACCCCAAGACCAACCCGCAAGGGTCAGTTCGTCCGAAAACCCGGTTTGAATGCGCGGAAATGCAGTTTTCCTGATAGCGCGCAATATGTTCGGGCGAGGTGGCTTAGGGGCCTATTTTCTCACTAACGAAGTCCGGTTTAGGACTCCTAGGACTTGCTTTGTGATTTTTGGTGTCAGAAGAAGGTCCCCTGTGAGTTTAGTCGAAATCGGAGACCAATGTTTTCCGACCGAAAATCACAAAAACGCCAAGGCTATAGCCTTGCCATTTTTACGATTTTCGGCCGAAAATTAATATTCTCCGAAATGAGGGGGGTGTTTAGGGGAGACTCTAATGTACCTCTAGACCAAACCCCAAGGGTCAGTTCGTCCGAAAAGCCGGTTTGTCTGCGCGTAAATGCAGTTTTCCTGATAGCGCGCAATGTGTTCGGGCGAGGTGGCTTAGGGGCCTATTTTTTCACTAACGAAGTCTGGTTTAGGACTCCTAGGACTTGCTTAGTGTTTTTAGGTCTCAGAAGAAGGTCCCCTGTGAGTTTGGTCGAAATCGGAGACCAAAGTTTTCCGAGCGAAAATCACCAAAACGCCAAGGCTATAGCCTTGCCATTTTTACGATTTTCGGCTTAAAATTAATATTCTCCGAAATGACGGGGGTTGTGCTGGGGGACTCTAACGTACCCCTAGACCAACCCGCAAGGGTCAGTTCGTCCGAAAACCCGGTTTGTCTGCGCGTAAATGCAGTTTTCCTGATAGCGCGCAATGTGTTCGGGCGAGGTGGCTTAGGGGCCTATTTTCTCACTAACGAAGTCCGGTTTAGGACTCCTAGGACTTGCTTTGTGTTTTTTGGTCTCAGAAGAAGGTCCCCTGTGAGTTTGGTCGAAATCGGAGACCAATGTTTTCCGACCGAAAATCACAAAAACGCCAAGGCTATAGCCTTGCCATTTTTACGATTTTCGGCCGAAAATTAATATTCTCCGAAATGACGGGGGTTGTGTTGGGGGACTCTAACGTACCTCTAGACAAAACCCCAAGGGTGAGTTCGTCCGAAAACCAAGTTTGTCTCCGCGCAAATACAGTTTTCCTAATAGCGCGCAATGTGTTCGGGCGAGGTGGCTTAGGGGCCTATTTTCTCACTAACGAAGTCCGGTTTAGGACTCCTAGGACTTGCTTTGTGTTTTTTGGTCTCAGAAGAAGGTCCCCTGTGAGTTTGGTCAAAATCGGAGACCAATGTTTTCCGACCAAAAATCACAAAAACGCCAAGGCTATAGCCTTGCCATTTTTACGATTTTCGGCCGAAAATTAATATTCTCCGAAATGACGGGGGTTGTGCTGGGGGACTCTAACGTACCCCTAGACCAACCTGCAAGGGTCAGTTCGTCCAAAAACCCGGTTTGAATGCGCGAAAATTCAGTTTTCCTGATAGCGCGCAATATGTTCGGGCGAGAAGGCTTAGGGGCCTATTTTCTCACTAACGAAGTCCGGTTTAGGACTCCTAGGACTTGCTTTGTGTTTTTTGGTCTCAGAAAAAGGTCCCCTGTGAGTTTGGTCGAAATCGGAGACCAATGTTTTCCGACCGAAAATCACAAAAACGCCAAGGCTATAGCCTTGCCATTTTTACGATTTTCGGCCGAAAATTAATATTCTCCGAAATGACGGGGGTTGTTAAGAGGAGACTCTAATGTACCTCTAGACCAAACCCCAAGGGTCAGTTCGTCCGAAAACCCGGTTTGTCTGCGCGTAAATGCAGTTTTCCTGATAGCGCGCAATGTGTTCGGGCGAGGTGGCTTAGGGGCCTATTTTCTCACTAACGAAGTCCGGTTTAGGACTCCTAGGACTTGCTTTGTGTTTTTTGGTCTCAGAAGAAGGTCCCCTGTGAGTTTGGTCGAAATCGGAGACCAATGTTTTCCGACCGAAAATCACAAAAACGCCAAGGCTATAGCCTTGCCATTTTTACGATTTTCGGCCGAAAATTAATATTCTCCGAAATGACGGGGGTTGTTTAGGGGAGACTCTAATGTACCTCTAGACCAAACCCCAAGGGTCAGTTCGTCCGAAAACCCGGTTTGTCTGCGCGTAAATGCAGTTTTCCTGATAGCGCGCAATGTGTTCGGGCGAGGTGGCTTAGGGGCCTATTTTCTCACTAACGAAGTCCGGTTTAGGACTCCTAGGACTTGCTTTGTGTTTTTTGGTCTCAGAAGAAGGTCCCCTGTGAGTTTGGTCGAAATCGGAGACCAATGTTTTCCGACCGAAAATCGCAAAAACGCCAAGGCTATAGCCTTGCCATTTTTACGATTTTCGGCCGAAAATTAATATTCTCCGAAATGACGGGGGTTGTTTAGGGGAGACTCTAATGTACCTCTAGACCAAACCCCAAGGGTCAGTTCGTCCGAAAACCCGGTTTGTCTGCGCGTAAATGCAGTTTTCCTGATAGCGCGCAATGTGTTCGGGCGAGGTGGCTTAGGGGCCTATTTTCTCACTAACGAAGTCCGGTTTAGGACTCCTAGGACTTGCTTTGTGTTTTTTGGTCCCAGAAGAGGGTCCCCTGTGAGTTTGGTCGAAATCGGAGACCAATGTTTTCCGACCGAAAATCACAAAAACGCCAAGGCTATAGCCTTGCCATTTTTACGATTTTCGGCCGAAAATTAATATTCTCCGAAATGACGGGGGTTGTTTAGGGGAGACTCTAATGTACCTCTAGACCAAACCCCAAGGGTCAGTTCGTCCGAAAACCCGGTTTGTCTGCGCGTAAATGCAGTTTTCCTGATAGCGCGCAATGTGTTCGGGCGAGGTGGCTTAGGGGCCTATTTTCTCACTAACGAAGTCCGGTTTAGGACTCCTAGGACTTGCTTTGTGTTTTTAGGTCTCAGAAGAAGGTCCCCTGTGAGTTTGGTCGAAATCGGAGACCAATGTTTTCCGACCGAAAATCACAAAAACGCCAAGGCTATAGCCTTGCCATTTTTACGATTTTCGGCCCAAAATTAATATTCTCTGAAATGACGGGGATTGTGCTGGGGGACTCTAACGTACCCCTAGACCAACCCGCAAGGGTCAGTTTGTCCGAAAACCCGGTTTGTCTGCGCGTAAATGCAGTTTTCCTGATAGCGCGCAATGTGTTCGGGCGAGGTGGCTTAGGGGCCTATTTTCTCACTAACGAAGTCCGGTTTAGGACTCCTAGGACTTGCTTTGTGTTTTTTGGTCCCAGAAGAGGGTCCCCTGTGAGTTTGGTCGAAATCGGAGACCAATGTTTTCCGACCGAAAATCGCAAAAACGCCAAGGCTATAGCCTTGCCATTTTTACGATTTTCGGCCGAAAATTAATATTCTCCGAAATGACGGGGGTTGTTTGGGGGAGACTCTAATGTACCTCTAGACCAAACCCCAAGGGTCAGTTCGTCCAAAAACCCGGTTTGTCTGCGCGTAATTGCAGTTTTCCTGATAGCGCGCAATGTGTTCGGGCGAGGTGGCTTAGGGGCCTATTTTCTCTATAACGAAGTCCGGTTTAGGACTCCTAGGTCTTGCTTTGTGTTTTTTTGGTCTCAGAAGTAGGTCCCCTGTGAGTTTGGTCGAAATCGGAGACCAATGTTTTCCGACCAAAAATCACAAAAACGCCAAGGCTAGAGCCTTGCCATTTTTACGCTTTTCGGCCGAAAATTAATATTCTCCGAAATGACAGGGGTTGTTTAAGAAAGACTCTAATGTACCTCTAGACAAAACCCCAAGGGTCAGTTCGTCCAAAAACCCGGTTTGTCTGCGCGTAAATGCAGTTTTCCTGATAGCGCGCAATGTGTTCGGGCGAGGTGGCTTAGGGGCCTATTTTCTCACTAACGAAGTCCGGTTTAGGACTCCTAGGACTTGCTTTGTGTTTTTGGTCCCAGAAGAGGGTCCCCTGTGAGTTTGGTCGAAATCGGAGACCAATGTTTTCCGACCGAAAATCACAAAAACGCCAAGGCTATAGCCTTGCCATTTTAACGATTTTCGGCCGAAAATTAATATTCTCCGAAATGACGGGGGTTGTTTAGGGGAGACTCTAATGTACCTCTAGACCAAACCCGAAGGGTCAGTTTGTCCGAAAACCCGGTTTGTCTGCGCGTAAATGCAGTTTTCCTGATAGCGCGCAATGTGTTCGGGCGAGGTGGCTTAGGGGCCTATTTTCTCACTAACGAAGTCCGGTTAAGGACTCCTAGGACTTGCTTTGTGTTTTTGGTCTCAGAAGAAGGTCCCCTGTGAGTTTGGTCGAAATCGGAGACCAATGTTTTCCGACCGAAAATCACAAAAACGCCAAGGCTATAGCCTTGCCATTTTTACGATTTTCGGCCGAAAATTAATATTCTCCGAAATGAGGAGGTTGTTTGGGGGAGACTCTAATATACCTCTAGACTAAACCCCAAGGGTCAGTTCGTCCGAAAACCCGGTTTGTCTGCGCGTAAATGGAGTTTTCCTGATAGCGCGCAATGTGTTCGGCCGAGGTGGCTTAGGGGCCTATTTTCTCACTAACGAAGTCCGGTTTAGGACTCCTAGGACTTGCTTTGTGTTTTTGGTCTCAGAAGAAGGTCCCCTGTGAGTTTGGTCGAAATCGGAGACCAATGTTTTCCGACCGAAAATCACAAAACGCCAAGGCTATAGCCTTGCAATTTTTACGATTTTCTGCCGAAAATTAATATTCTCCGAAATGACGGGGGTTGTTTAGGGAGACTCTAATGTTCCTCTAGACCAAACCCCAAAGGTCAGTTCGTCCGAAAACCCGGTTTGTCTGCGCGTAAATGCAGTTTTCCTGATAGCGCGTAATGTGTTCGGGCGAGGTGGCTTAGGGGCCTATTTTCTTACTAACGAAGTCCGGTTTAGGACTCCTACGACTTGCTTTGTGTTTTTTGGTCTCAGAAGAAGGTCCCCTGTGAGTTTGGTCGAAATCGGAGACCAATGTTTTCCGACCAAAAATCGCAAAAACGCCAAGGCTATAGCCTTGCCATTTTACGATTTTCGGCCGAAAATTAATATTCTCCGAAATGACGGGGTTGTTTAGGGGAGACTCTAATGTACCTCTAGACCAAACCCCAAAGGTCAGTTCGTCCGAAAACCCGGTTTGTCTGCGCGTAAATGCAGTTTTCCTGATAGCGCGCATTGTGTTCGGGCGAGGTGGCTTAGGGGCCTATGTTCTCACTAACGAAGACCGGTTTAGGACTCCTAGGACTTGCTTTGTTTTTTGGTCTCAGAAGAAGGTCCCCTGTGAGTTTGGTCGAAATCGGAGACCAATGTTTTCCGACCGAAAATCACAAAAACGCCAAGGCTATAGCCTTGCCATTTTTACGATTTTCGGCCGAAAATTAATATTCTCCGAAATGAGGGGGGTGTTTAGGGGAGACTCTAATGTACCTCTAGACCAAACCCCAAGGGTCAGTTCGTCCGAAAACCCGGTTTGTCTGCGCGTAAATGCAGTTTTCCTGATAGCGCGCAATGTGTTCGGGCGAGGTGGCTTAGGGGCCTATTTTCTCACTAACGAAGTCCGGTTTAGGACTCCTAGGACTTGCTTTGTGTTTTTTGGTCTCAGAAGAAGGTCCCCTGTGAGTTTGGTCAAAATCGGAGACCAATAATTTCCGACCGAAAATCACAAAACGCCAAGGCTATAGCCTTGCCATTTTTACGATTTTCGGCCGAAAATTAATATTCTCCGAAATGACGGGGGTTGTTTAGGGAGACTCTAATGTACCTCTAGACCAAACCCCACGGGTCAGTTCGTCCGAAAACCCGGTTTGTCTGCGCGTAAATGCAGTTTTCCTGATAGCGCGCAATGTGTTCGGGCGAGGTGGCTTAGGGGCCTATTTTCTCACAAACGAGGTCCGGTACCGGACTCCTAGGACTTGCTTTGTGTTTATTGGTCTCAGAAGAGGGTCCCCTGTGAGTTTGGTCGAAATCGGAGACCAATGTTTTCCGACCGAAAATCACAAAAACGCCAAGGCTATAGCCTTGCCATTTTTACGATTTTCGGCCGAAAATTAATATTCTCCGAAATGACGGGGGTTGTTTAGGGGAGACTCTAATGTACCTCTAGACCAAACCCCAAGGGTCAGTTCGTCCGAAAACCCGGTTTGTCTGCGCGTAAATGCAGTTTTCCTGATAGCGCGCAATGTGTTCGGGCGAGGTGGCTTAGGGGCCTATTTTCTCATTAAAAAAAAACCGGTTTAGGACTCCTAGGACTTGCTTTGCGATTTTTGGTGTCAGAAAAAGGTCCCCTGTGAGTTTGGTCGAAATCGGAGACCAATGTTTTCCGACCGAAAATCGCAAAAACGCCAAGGCTATAGCCTTGCCATTTTTACGATTTTCGGCCGAAAATTAATATTCTCCGAAATGACGGGGGTTGTTTAGGATAGACTCTAATGTACCTCAAGAACAAACCCCAAAGGTCAGTTCGTCCGAAAACCCGGTTTGTCTGCGCGTAAATGCAGTTTTCCTGATAGCGCGCAATGTGTTCGGGCGAGGTGGCTTAGGGGCCTATTTTCTCACTCACGAAGTCCGGTTTAGGACTCCTAGGACTTGCTTTGCGTTTTTTGGTCCCAGAAGAGGGTCCCCTGTGAGTTTGGTCGAAATCGGAGACCAATGTTTTCCGACCGAAAATCACAAAAACGCCAAGGCTATAGCCTTGCCATTTTTACGATTTTTGGCCGAAAATTAATATTCTCCGAAATGACGGGGGTTGTTTAGGGGAGACTCTAATGTACCTCTAGACCAAACCCGAAGGGTCAGTTTGTCCGAACACCCGGTTTGTCTGCGCGTAAATGCAGTTTTCCTGATAGCGCGCAATGTGTTCGGGCGAGGTGGCTTAGGGGCCTATTTTCTCACTAACGAAGTCCGGTTAAGGACTCCTAGGACTTGCTTTGTGTTTTTGGTCTCAGAAGAAGGTCCCCTGTGAGTTTGGTCGAAATCGGAGACCAATGTTTTCCGACCGAAAATCACAAAACGCCAAGGCTATAGCCTTGCCATTTTTACGATTTTCGGCCGAAAATTAATATTCTCCGAAATGACGGGGGTTGTTTAGGGGAGACTCTAATGTACCTCTAGACCAAACCCCAAGGGTCAGTTCGTCCGAAAACCCGGTTTGTCTGCGCGTAAATGCAGTTTTCCTGATAGCGCGCAATGTGTTCGGGCGAGGTGGCTTAGGGGCCTATTTTCTCACTAACGAAGTCCGGTTTAGGACTCCTAGGACTTGCTTTGTGTTTTGGTCTCAGAAGAGGGTCCCCTGTGAGTTTGGTCGAAATCGGAGACCAATGTTTTCCGACCGAAAATCACAAAAACGCCAAGGCTATAGCCTTGCCATTTTTACGATTTTCGGCCGAAAATTAATATTCTCCGAAATGACGGGGGTTGTGTTGGGGGACTCTAACGTACCTCTAGACAAAACCCCAAGGGTCAGTTCGTCCGAAAACCCGGTTTGTCTGCGCGTAAATGCAGTTTTCCTGATAGCGCGCAATGTGTTCGGGCGAGGTGGCTTAGGGGCCTATTTTCTCACTAACGAAGTCCGGTTTAGGACTCCTAGGACTTGCTTTGTGTTTTTTGGTCCCAGAAGAGGGTCCCCTGTGAGTTTGGTCGAAATCGGAGACCAATGTTTTCCGACCGAAAATCGCAAAAACGCCAAGGCTATAGCCTTGCCATTTTTACGATTTTCGGCCGAAAATTAATATTCTCCGAAATGACGGGGGTTGTTTAGGGGAGACTCTAATGTACCTCTAGACCAAACCCCAAGGGTCAGTTCGTCCGAAAACCCGGTTTGTCTGCGCGTAAATGCAGTTTTCCTGATAGCGCGCAATGTGTTCGGGCGAGGTGGCTTAGGGGCCTATTTTCTCACTAACGAAGTCCGGTTTAGGACTCCTAGGACTTGCTTTGTGTGTTTTGGTCTCAGAAGAAGGTCCCCTGTGAGTTTGGTCGAAATCGGAGACCAATGTTTTCCGACCGAAAATCACAAAAACGCCAAGGCTATAGCCTTGCCATTTTTACGATTTTCGGCCGAAAATTAATATTCTCCGAAATGACGGGGGTTGTTTAGGGGAGACTCTAACTTACCCTAGACTAAACCTTAAGGGTCAGTTTGTCCGAAAACCCGGTTTGTCTGCGCGTAAATGCGGTTTTCCTGATAGCGCGCAATGTGTTCGGGCGAGGTGGCTTAGGGGCCTATTTTCTCACTAACGAAGTCCGGTTTAGGACTCCTAGGACTTGCTTTGTGATTTTTGGTCCCAGAAGAGGGTCCCCTGTGAGTTTGGTCGAAATCGGAGACCAATGTTTTCCGACCGAAAATCACAAAAACGCCAAGGCTATAGCCTTGTCATTTTTACGATTTTCGGCCGAAAATTAATATTCTCCGAAATGACGGGGGTTGTTTAGGGGAGACTCTAATGTACCTCTAGACCAAACCCCAAAGGTCAGTTCGTCCGAAAACCCGGTTTGTCTGCGCGTAAATGCAGTTTTCCTGATAGCGCGCTTTGTGTTCGGGCGAGGTGGCTAAGGGGCCTATGTTCTCACTAACGAAGTCCGGTTTAGGACTCCTAGGATTTGCTTTGTGTTTTTTGGTCTCAGAAGAAGGTCCCTTGTGAGTTTGGTCGAAATCGGAGACCAATGTGCTCCGACCGAAAATCACAAAAACGCCAAGGCTATAGCCTTGCCATTTTTACGATTTTCGGCCGAAAATTAATATTCTCCGAAATGACGGGGGTTGTTTAGGAGAGACTCTAATGTACCTCTAGACCAAACCCCAAGGGTCAGTTCGTCCGAAAACCCGGTTTGTCTGCGCGTAAATGCAGTTTTCCTGATAGCGCGCAATGTGTTCGGGCGAGGTGGCTTAGGGGCCTATTTTCTCACTAACGAAGTCCGGTAAAGGACTCCTAGGACTTGCTTTGTGTTTTTGGTCTCAGAAGAAGGTCCCCTGTGAGTTTGGTCGAAATCGGAGACCAATGTTTTCCGACCGAAAATCACAAAAACGCCAAGGCTATAGCCTTGCCATTTTTACGATTTTCGGCCGAAAATTAATATTCTCCGAAATGACGGGGGTTGTTTAGGGGAGACTCTAATGTACCTCTAGACCAAACCCCAAGGGTCAGTTCGTCCGAAAACCCGGTTTGTCTGCGCGTAAATGCAGTTTTCCTGATAGCGCGCAATGTGTTCGGGCGAGGTGGCTTAGGGGCCTATTTTCTCACTAACGAAGTCCGGTTTAGGACTCCTAGGACTTGCTTTGTGTTTTTTGGTCTCAGAAGAAGGTCCCCTGTGAGTTTGGTCGAAATCGGAGACCAATGTTTTCCGACCGAAAATCACAAAAACGCCAAGGCTATAGCCTTGCCATTTTTACGATTTTCGGCCGAAAATTAATATTCTCCGAAATGACGGGGGTTGTTTAGAGGATGCTCTAATGTACCTCTAGACCAAACCCCAAGGGTCAGTTCGTCCAAAAACCCGGTTTGTCTGCGCGTAAATGCAGTTTTCCTGATAGCGCGCAATGTGTTCGGGCGAGGTGGCTTAGGGGCCTATTTTCTCACTAACGAAGTCCGGTTTAGGACTCCTAGGACTTGCTTTGTGTTTTTCGGTCTTAGAAGAAGGTCCCCTGTGAGTTTGGTCGAAATCGGAGACCAATGTTTTCCGACCGAAAATCACAAAAACGCCAAGGCTATAGCCTTGCCATTTTTACGATTTTCGGCCGAAAATTAATATTCTCCGAAATGACGGGGGTTGTTTAGGGGACTCTAACGTACCTCTAGACCAAACCGCAAGGGTCAGTTCGTCCGAAAACCCGGTTTGTCTGCGCGTAAATGCAGTTTTCCTGATAGCGCGTAATGTGTTCGGGCGAGGTGGCTTAGGGGCCTATTTTCTCACTCACGAAGTCCGGTTTAGGACTCCTAGGACTTGCTTTGCGGTTTTTGGTCCCAGAAGAGGGTCCCCTGTGAGTTTGGTCGAAATCGGAGACCAATGTTGTCCGACCGAAAATCACAAAAACGCCAAGGCTATATGGCCTTGCCATTTTTACGATTTTTGGCCGAAAATTAATATTCTCTGAAATGACGGGGGTTGTTTAGGGGTGACTCTAATGTACCTCTAGACCAAACCCCAAAGGTCAGTTCGTCCGAAAACCCGGTTTGTCTGCGCGTAAATGCAGTTTTCCTGATAGCGCGCAATGTGTTCGGGCGAGGTGGCTTAGGGGCCTATTTTCTCACTAACGAAGTCCGGTTTAGGACTCCTAGGACTTGCTTTGTGTTTTTAGGTCTCAGAAGAAGGTCCCCTGTGAGTTTGGTCGAAATCGGAGACCAATGTTTTCCGACCGAAAATCACAAAAACGCCAAGGCTATAGCCTTTGAATTTTTACGATTTTCGGCCGAAAATTAATATTCTCCGAAATGACGGGGGTTGTGCTGGGGGACTCTTACGTACCCCTAGACCAAACCCCAAGGGTCAGTTCATCCGAAAACCCGGTTTGTCTGCGCGTAAATGCAGTTTTCCTGATAGCGCGCAATGTGTTCGGGCGAGGTGGCTTAGGGGCCTATTTTCTCACTAACGAAGTCCGGTTTAGGACTGCTAGGACTTGCTTTGTGTGTTTTGGTCTCAGAAGAAGGTCCCCTGTGAGTTTGGTCGAAATCGGAGACCAATGTTTTCCGACCGAAAATCACAAAAACGCCAAGGCTATAGCCTTGCCATTTTTACGATTTTCGGCCGAAAATTCATATTCTCCGAAATGACGGGGGTTGTTTAGGGGAGACTCTAACGTACCCTTAGGCCAACCCGCAAGGGTCAGTTTGTCCGAAAACCCGGTTTGAATGCGCGGAAATGCAGTTTTCCTGATAGCGCGCAATGTGTTCGGGCGAGGTGGCTTAGGGGCCTATTTTCTCACTAACGAAGTCCGGTTTAGGACTCCTAGGACTTGCTTTGTGTTTTTTGGTCTCAGAAGAAGGTCCCCTGTGAGTTTGGTCGAAATCGGAGACCAATGTTTTCCGACCGAAAATCACAAAAACGCCAAGGCTATAGCCTTGCCATTTTTACGATTTTCGGCCGAAAATTAATATTCTCCGAAATGACGGGGGTTGTTTAGGGGAGACTCTAATGTACCTCTAGACCAAACCCCAAGGGTCAGTTCGTCCAAAAACCCGGTTTGTCTGCGCGTAAATGCAGTTTTCCTGATAGCGCGCAATGTGTTCGGGCGAGGTGGCTTAGGGGCCTATTTTCTCACTAACGAAGTCCGGTTTAGGACTCCTAGGACTTGCTTTGTGTTTTTTGGTCCCAGAAGAAGGTCACCTGTGAGTTTGGTCGAAATCGGAGACCAATGTTTTCCGACCGAAAATCGCAAAAACGCCAAGGCTATAGCCTTTGCATTTTTACGATTTTCGGCCGAAAATTAATATTTTCCGAAATGACGGGGGTTGTGCTGGGGGACTCTAACGTACCCTTAGACCAACCCCTTAGGGAATATTACGTTTGAAACAAATAATATTATTATCACAATTACACTCAAGTTTGCAGAAGAATTAGATTTTTCACAGTCTTATATTCTATGATAAATTATAGTGCTCCTACATTGGAGTCAGTTAGTTAGCAGCTCACGGTTAAGCGAGCTGTGTTCTCTGAATCGTATTTTGAATGGCACTAAACCTGGCGGGCGAGTGACGTCAGTTTCTGCAGCCGGAGCCGGAAGCCGGAGGTGTTTGTTGTTTTGTGAGGGATCATGGCGGACGCCGGTGTGCTGCGTGTGCTGCCGACTTTTTTGGTGAGTCTAATTGTGATAATATTATTTGTTCCAAACGTAATATTTCTTAATTAATTAATAATTGGGAGGAGTGTGATATTTTTATATTTAAATATCACATATTTTATTGTGTCGGTGAGGAGAAACTGATCATCCTCGCTCCTGTAATGGTTCCTCTTGCTGCTGAGTGCCTACCGTAAGCTTAGAATTAACCATCAGCATTGGGTGTAACTTTTCAATGATATTCTTATTAGCGGAATGTCGTTATTTCCTTGACAGGCTGTAATTTTCTTGTAGCACATTATGTAGTGCCCAAGGGAGGTTAGCTATGAAGGTTAGGTTACCTCATGGTGAGGCTGAGGCTAAGGCTATGGTTCATACATGAAGCTCTTAATTTGGGCATTAGTGTGAATCAGAAATTTATTTTACGTTGCGTTCTTGTTTAAATGTGAAAGTGGGGGTGTCCTTAGTACTCTCTGTGAGGAAATCTTGGACCAGATGGATTCCGATTAGGCGACAGCCCACAACAGTAGTAGCATTTTCTATCAGGCACACTTGCGTGTTCATTTCAAAATCAAAGGGTTTTGTAAAGTTAACATTGGGGGGAAAATAGGGAAGCTAGGACTCTTGGCTGAGTCAGTAGGGCTTGTTGCATTAGTGGGTATCCTTCCACATGAAATCGCAGTTCTGTGCTCATGATGATTCTTCTTCTTTGAACAATATTGCATCTTCGTACTGAGAATAATTAAATGTTAATGAGATCTTTTCTTTTTCAAGAACTGAAAGTATTGTTTAGATATTTATCATTTGGAGTAAGGCATGTTCATTCTCAAAACGCCTTCTAGTTTTCAAACAAACTTAATAATACAATAGTCTTGTGTAGATTTATTTGTTTTCAATGCAATATTGTTAAAAGTGCATGGCCCGTCACTCGTCTTTATCCAGAATTTGTTTGTCAATTGTATAAATACTAGTTGTTCACTTATTGATCTAGTTTATGGTTGGTATCTTGCCAACTGATATCCATGAGAGATATCATCAGCATTTTATCGATGTGCAGTTACCTTTCTAAGGTATTTGGCTTTTTAAAAATAATACTTGTTCACTTTTCCATCCATCTTATTTAAGGGTGGTATCTTGCCAACTAGTCAGATGCTGGATGCATTTAATAATTCGGATAGAGGCTTTTAAAGTAGTAAATCTTGTTTTGTGGAGAACAGAGATGAGTGACGGCTTTTGCTTACTGATATATGAGTGTTGCCCTGTTGCCCCTGTGTCTGCTGTTCTTTACTTGCTCTATTGCAAAAAGTATCCATTGAATGCTTTGTTTTGCGCCATTTGGCCTGCCTGCTTCCTCTCACTTTGACCTCGGCCAGACTCCTAAAGGTCAGGGTGTGAGGAGTAGGCATTTTAGTGGTAACCTTTCAAATCTAAATTTTTGCTTGCTTCCTCGCACTTTGACCTCGGCCAGACTCCTCATGGTCAGGGTGTGAGGAGTGGGTGTCTTGCTCTTGTACTTTTGAAATGTAAATTTTTGCTTGCTTTAAACTTGTTGTATTTGCCCCCTCTTGCTGGCATGTTGACCCAGGCCAGACTTCTGAAGGTCATTGTGTGTGTGAGAGGGGGCGAATGAGAGGGGATCCCCCTCTCTTTGCATTGCTTTAAAATTTCAACTTTTGAATGGATACTTTTTACTGCTCTGTGCTCTGCTGTTTTCCCCTCTGGCTTTGGTATAATACGGCCTCCTGGAGTGGGACTTGTCTCACTGCTGGGTTCGAATCCCAGCGGGTCCTATGCCTCGCCTTGTTCTGCCTTCCTTCTCTCTAAATGTATGAGAAATTTAGAGGAACACAGTGCTTTGTTTACATTGTTGCTGGTCTTTGTTTACAATTTTGTGAACATTTGTGCTGCTCTGTCATTGGCCAATTTCTTCTTCTCTTTTTTTGGGACTTAGTATTTGGCCTTTGCAGTGTTCCTCTCACTTTGTCATACTGTGTCTTCTGCTCTTTGTTGTTGTTTACATTCATGCTTTGTTTACTTTTCAGCACTTGTACTTTTTTTTTTTTCCCCTCCTTCGTTGTTGGCTTTGGCTTTCCTTGCTCGAGCAGCTCATTGGTTTCCACCAGTGAGCTGCTCGAGCAAGGAAAGCCAAAGCCAACAACAAAGGAGGGAAAAAAAAAAATTGTTTTTTGTTGCCGCTGTTCCACTGCTCCAAGTCCCGAGCTCAGCTGCTGGGCCTTTGCAGGCGCAGCAGCTGAGCTCGGGACTTGGAGCAGTGGAACATGGCAACAAAAAAAAAAAAAATAAATAAATAAACAAACAAACAAACAAACAAACAGTTGAATAAAGAAAAACAAGCTTTATTGGAAGAAGAACAAAAAGAAGCAATAGCAGCTGGCCAATGGGAGGCCTGCAAAAAAAGGCCCTTTTTTAGGCTATCTCGAGATCCCTATGTGATGCGGCCCAAGTAAAATTTCTGGGGGGGTCAAACAAAGTTCCATCTGGAAAAAACTAGTCAATTTAACTGTCAAGAGGAGTGTAATTAAAACCCCTCATAAACTGACTCTACGCAACAATCACTTCATATGAACTCAATCACAGCCGACGAGATGAAACACAGGACCCGAGAGCAAGCAGTGGCCTGGTGAACCTTCAATAACATGTCACTAAAGGAGCCCGAGAAATGCGTACCAGGACCTCGGGCCATTCCATGTTCCACTGTGACTGATCTCTCCTCCACATGAAGCAATCGTTGCTCACATTAGCAAAAGTAAGTTCAAAGTAAGTTCATTTCTTCATGCTGACATCCTCGTCTTGGGTTTTGAAGAATCTTCGCAGTCCTCCTTTCTTGAGTTGGTTGCTTGATTTGAAGAATCGTCAACGGCTGCACATTTGGTTCTGCTTTCCCCGTAACTTCGTCTTGTAACCTGCAAAAAACAAATATGTATCAGAAGCAGTTCAATAAAAGGGTATCATTTCATCACAAATTTCAGTTGATTTTAATTATTCTCCAATCATCTTTAATATTGCAAATTGACACAGAAGTTTAATTTAATTTTAAGGAGTACTAGCATTCAAACAATCTAAAATGAAGTCAAAGTTACATATACTCCAACAGGAACAAAATTTACCACAGCCACAGTGGCAACCAGACAGGTAAAATTCACTCCTATCATAAAGAAAGCTTCTAGTTATTGATAGCTGAGCAGACTAACAAACAGTTATTTTTTATCAACAGTAATAAAATCAACTGACAAGCTTTAAAGCAAATGTGTGATGCTATCCATTATGCAGTAAACTTATTTAACATGCCATGCATCTGTTACTATGGCAGCAACTAAAACGCATACCAGGATTGCAGCATCAATTGAACCCCATGACCTGGGGTATTTCAATGGAGACAAAAGTACTAGCAGGAAAATCGCAACTTTCTATTGATAAAACAACCAGCAAATGTGGCCATTGGTTTTGTTTTGAAAGCCAATTGTAATCTACTTCTTAGGGGAGTAGAAAAGAAATCAATTTCCAATTTGGCTTCAGAACAGTGGTGCGATTTGGTTGACTTTATTTAGGAAGACATGACGTGAAAAAAATTATCCAATCCGTCTTCAATAGAGAGAACATGCCAAAATTTTCCATCTTGCCATGGTATTTCAATTAGCAATCAATATATATTCAGCAATTGGAAGGTGAAGCTAAAATGAAGTCAGTTGCATCTATTTCAACTATAAATATTAGTTTTAAAAAATTACCAGAGCCAAGTAGGTTCATTTCTTCATGCTGAAGATCCAGACTTGAGTTTTGAAGAATCTTGACAGTCCTCCTTTCTTGAGTTGGTTGCTTGATTTGAAGAATCGTCAACGGCTGCACATTTGGTTCTGCTTTTCCCGTAACTTCGTCTTGTCACCTGCAAAAATAAATATGTATCAGAAGCAGTTCCAGAAAAGAGTATCATTTCATCACAACTCTGTTGATTTATTTAAAAAGACATAAACAAAGGATTGGAGAATGTTTTTTTTTTTGCATTTTATTTAATATGGCAGGTACAAGTGATGACGTGCCAAAATATTACATCTTGCTAAGGTATTTTAATTTGAAATCAAAATATGTTCAGCAATTGAAAGAAGGTTAAGCTATTATGAGCCCAAAGTTACGTCTACTTCAAATATTTTATTTAAAATGATTACCACAAACCAAAGTGGCAAACAGACATAAAATTCACTCCTACCATAAGTTTGCTTCCAGTTATTGGTAGCTCTGAGCATTTCATCACAACTTGGTTGATTTATTTAGAAAGAGACAAAATAAAAAAAATTGTCTCCAATCCCTCTTTAATTTAATATGGCAGGCACAAATTTTACGTGTAGCTATGGCATTTTGAAATTGAAATATTTTCAGCAATCAAAAGAAGGTAAATATACATGAAATGAATAAATTATTCTCCAGTCTGGCAAATTAGATATGCCAAAATTTTATATATTACTATTGCAGCATTGAGCAGTCAAAAAGAGGTAATCCATGTCATTAGCAAATTACTTGAAGGCTACTAGATTTCCAACAAAATCTGTATTAAGTCAAAATCACACCCACCTCAGCTTGAAATATATTAACAAAATTTACCCCATCCAAAGTATGAATCAGACAGGTGAATTTCACTCCTATCATAGAAAGGAGCTTCTAGTTACCAAAAGTTCTGAGCAGACTAACACAGCATCAGGTTATTTTTAGTCATCAGTAATAAAAAAAATCAACTGGTAAGCTATCAAACAAATGCGTACTAGCATTCACCATTATGCAGTTGACTCATTCAACATGTCATGCATCTCTGTTTTAGTCACGAAGGCAGCAACTCAAACATTCTGGGATTTTATTGTTAAAATTTATACTATATGACAACTAGTATTAAAATGGAGACAACAGTACTTGTAGCAATATTGCAATTTTTTATTGACTTGACAGCAAGCAAAGGTGGAAAGTGGCCATCAGTATTGTTTTGAAAGCCAATTGCAATCTACTCCATAGGGAGTTCAAAAGAGATCAATCTGATTCATAACAGTGGTGCGGTACCAAGTGAACGAATAAGTAGACTTTCATAACTTGGGTCAAAGCTTCCCTAGATAGATATTTAAAATACAAATATCTCATTGCTCTTTCACCATTTTACAAAAGGATAATATTTCTTAAAGGCTGATCTTTAATTTAGAGCATTGAATTTTGAATGGAGAGGAATAAAATTAACAGCAGACTGGACACCAAAATGACACCACAGCAGTGGTGCTGTACTATGCAAGCTCCTAAAATGAAATGTTTACTGTTGTCAAAGGTCTTCCCAAGCCAATAAAAGTAAGTCAGCTTGCTGCAAACTACCTTGAGATGGAGCCCCCAAGTGCTCAATTACAAATTGGAATATGAACTACTGCTTGTACTATTACAAATGTTCTCCAAACGAGACTAGCAGCCTAATTTCTTTTATTTTGAGAAAAAGTTCAATAACCTGATTAGAGCTATCCAGTATTGAATCCTTACTCCACAGGATAAGATTCAATCAATCATCCTTGAAAGCATGTCCAGTGTACTGATTTTTTCTGAATTTTTTTGAATTTTTCTGAATTTTTCTGAATTACTAGGTGTACAAAAATTTTAGAGTTGTTTCCCCCTCGCAAGACCTACTTGATAAGCTCCACTGGGCGTTCCACTGCGTACAGAACCCTGACAAGACTCAGTCTGGACGTGCCAAAAGTAAGCCACTCGGGGGATCTCCTCCCCCCTGCCTACAGCCAGTGGTAGCAAATTGCGCTAGGGTCTCCACCCAAACTACTGCTTATGATTTTTAAAGTTGTTTATCACACAACCCGATGAAAATGTTGTCATATAAGTTAGGGGAACAATTACATCACTTTCATTGAAACTAAATTCAGAAAATTTTAGGTTCTAAATAAAATCTCTAATTAACAATTCTTTAAAGGCTCTGATGCAGTTCCACAACGTCCCAAGTCCCTACAACTAAGTGGTGGAGCCAGGAGGTGGGCTTGGGCGAGGCTCGGGTTTAGAATGAGTTTTGACAGGGTACTGTACAAAACAAAACGTCCAGTGTAGCTGATCGAGTAGGTCTTGCTCTTAACATTGCTTACCTTCACATAAGCAGCATGACCACAGCATGTGAATGGGAGTGATGGTCACAAGAATCTCCAGAGAAATTCCGTCCTGAATGGGCAGCACAGATCGGCGGGCTCCTCACGGTGGCAGCTTGCCAAGGTGGATTAATCCACCTTGCAGCTTGCAAGCAACTCCAGGATTCTGATCCAATGTCCACACAAATCGGCATTCTGAAAAAGAGACAAGAGCAACATTAGGACTTGCTCTACACATGTTAGCTATCTAGGTTCACAGTATCCAGGTTCCACTGCATGTTAGTTATTGGAGTCTAAACTGTCAAGACTGATTCAGAGTTCAAATAAAAATACAAGCACACCACTCTTCAATAAAGGTAAACCATATTTGTTCCAGTTACAACTTTGCTCCAATTAGCAGATGTACGTAGAAATAAGCTTTAGCCACAGGAATAGCCAGGAGGTGGGCTTGGGCGAGGCTCGGGTTTAGAATGCGTTTTGACAGGGTACTGTACAAAACAAAACGTCCAGTGTAGCTGATCGAGTAGGTCTTGCTCTTAACATTGCTTACCTTCACATAAGCAGCATGACCACAGCAGATAAGAAGGTTGCAACAGGAAACCGCAGATGGAGATCCAAGAACCTCTGTAGATTAAGAGGTTAAATATCAGCTTCAGTACATTATGCAGACATGGTGAATACCTGAAAATATAAAGAAAAACCTATAAGCATGACAGAAAGAAAAAGGGGAGGGACAAGCAGGTCAAAACAGAGATAAAAGAGAACAGCTGAACCGTAAAATACCTACCATGTGCTCAGCAGAGGCACCAGGACAGAGATGAACAGTTTTTCTGCACTGTGATGGCAGACAACGGAGTAGAGATCTAAGCAGCTCCATAATCTCTTTGAAAGAGAAGTGGGAGCCGTCAAGGGCAGGATTTAACAGACGAAAGAATCAGCATCATCCTGAAGAACCAAAGAAAGCACTAAATTAGTATATCAAATGTTTCAAAATTAATGAAAAGATCCCACATTTAAGTGCGTTATTCCTATCCTGTTCCATACACAGCTCTATACTGAAATACTGAAACACGAGGCAGGCATTCTAGCCTAGATATAAACTCAGAGCAGCTCTCTCTTGAACGCGAATGAGAGCAAGTAACGCGACGCCTGCATTTCGGAAGAGTCAAGTGCAACGAACCAAGCAAACTCGAGCTGAAGGCCAACACCGAGAACCCAAGAAGGAAATGCGCAACCGTTCGGAGAATCTGAACATAACCTCTACACACCCCAATTCTAGTCCAGACGGACACAGGAAACGCATGTAGCTTGCAACACGTGGTCATTCAACCCAGCCAACCTACAGCGACCTTGAACTACATCTTACCTCTTTAACCCGCAGCCGCAGAATGAGAGGCGATCCTGGTCTGACGGTCCGAGGCCGAGGCGGCGGTAGAAGGGAGAGGGGAGGGGAGAGGTGGAGGGCGGGAGCAGCATTGCCAACCTAGTCGGAGGCAACGGTCGTACCAACTGAGTCAAAATAGTCGTACCACCCTAAGAATTACCAATTTGAGCTTAAAATTGCCCAAATTTTCTCTGAAATGGCCAAATTTCCTCTGAAATTGGTACGGTAACTACCGTACAAGTCATAACCGGACACCGTACACACAAGCATTTTACCGTATGTCGACTTAATTACCGTACGGGTTGGCAACGCTCCCAGCCCAGCGCGCTCTGGTGACGTACCCGCGCGCCAACCGCGCAATTATTCAAACAGCAAAGCAACAATCTCACGCGATATTCACCCTGCAACTCCTGTATTTTGGCACCTTTAAACCATTATCTCGTAAGAGCTCAACCTCGATGGCATGTCTGGAGCATCTCTGTACTTCCGCCCAAAATTCAAAGGCGTGCCATTTTTGGGGTGGAAAGCATCGAATAAATACAAAGCAAGCCCAAGAAGCCCTATACCGGACTTCGTTAGTGACGAAACCCCGGTGAAAACCCTGGTTTTCGGTTTTCATTAGAGCGCCCTTTCACAACCCCCGTCATTTTAAAGGAAAATTTTTTTCGACCGAAAATCATGAAAATGCGAAGGCTATAGCCTTTGCGTTTTTGCGATTTTCGGCCGGAGAAAACTTAACTCCACTCACAGGTTACCCTCTTTTGGATCTAAAAATTAAAATGTAGCATCGACAGTGATGGTCATTTTACGACTGTGGTAATTTTTCAAGTACAGTTCAACAAAGTTCTGCAAAGAAACAGTGTTCGAACCTGTCCATTTTATTTATTGATAGTAGTATCTACAAAATTTTACAACAACAGTTTGTGTCACATCCAAACTTACTTCAAGAAAATACAATCTGACATCTTTGGAGATAAAGTACATAAATAAGTACACGTGTAACACAATTTACAACAAAAAGATTTAAGTTAAGGTTTCAGTTCTTTGAATTATCCATGAGGCAAATCCACTGATTTTTTTGTACACTGCACAGTGGACAAGCCTCATGAATATGTCCTTGGACTAACATCATATCATTATGAATAATAGAACGCTCTGAATAAACGCCAGAGGAAAAGTACAAAGTTTCGGTGGCAACAAGTACAGAGAGTTATTTCTCATAACGCACCAAAATTCTTCTCACTATCGTAGTGATTACGGGTGTCCCTTTTCCAATGACAAAAAGGCCCCGAATCAGTGACGCTCAGTCCAAAACTGGCAACACCCCTTACACAAGATTTTAATAAAAGTAGCAAACTTTATGCAAAGTTACTGAGCTAAAGCAACGACGATAGGAAAGGTCCGCGCGTTAGCACTCTCATGTATTTTGTAAGGGGTACTGTCTGGCGAGAGACGGGACGAAAGGCAAGACTCTGGAAACCTACCGCGTTTAAGTGAGAACATATCACACACTTTGAGGTTCCTATCCACACACTAATCGAACAAGTTGAGCCGCAAGCTTTCCTCGCAGACTCTGCGAGATAGGGACAGAATAGAGACTCACACATCCACAAGTGTGCGGCATTCACAGATTTGGGTTTCCGGTGCATGCTTTAGCCCGGTGAAGAACGTGCGCCCGCCCGCCCAGGCCAAGGAGGGGCCGGCCAAGGGGCGGCGGGGCGCGCAGCCCGCCGATCAGGATATCACGCAGTTCTTGTCGTGCGGGCCGAGCGCGTGCGCGTGCGCGTGTCCGGGGCCGCTGGGTGGTGCGCCGCCGCCGCCGCCGCCTCCCGGCTTCTTGATGGGCGAGCGCGGCAGGGCGCCGGCGGCGTGCTGCCGCTGCCGGGCGCAGGCCAGGGCGTCGTTGGGCACGTACGAGATGCGCACCCCGCCGTACGCCCGCCGCGGCGGCAGCTGGTAGGCCTCGGACTCGTCGCTGGACGAGCTGGACGAGCACGTCGAGCAGTAGCTGTCCTCGTCGTAGTCGCGACTGTGCCGGGCGCGGCGCGCGCGCCTGGCCTCCGCGCGTCGCTCTCGGGCCGCACCCCGAGACGCCGAGGCCGAGGCCGCCGCCGAGGCCGCCGGCCCCGACGACTTGGAGTCGGCCGTGGGGCTGTTGCAGTCGTTGCGGTCCTCGAAGCGGACGCTGAGGTGGCCGCGGTTCTTGGCCTTGGCCGAGGAGCCGGACGGTTGCAGGGGCTGCTTGTCGGGGTGCGGCGCGGTGGGTGAAGGGGTGGCGTGGGCGGGGCTGTGCGCGGGGCTGTGCGCGGGGCTGTGCTCCGGGCTGTTTGAGGCGCAACTACTTTGGCTATGCGACGGGCTGGGCTGGGAGCTGGTGCCCGGGTCGGCGCCGGGGCCGTCGGGGGTGTCTGGCGTGCACGGCGAGGCCGGCGAGCTGGTGTGGCCGTGGGGCGGGGGCGGCGGCGGGGGCAGCGGTGGCGGCGTGCCCGCCGCGTCCAGCTCGGGCATCGAGGAGGACGCGGCGTCCTGGCGCGCCGGCGCCATGAGCGACTCGCCGAACGGCTGCCACGAGTCGAGCGACAGGCTGAGCTCGGCGAGGTTGGCCAGGTGCAGCGGCTGCCTGCAGCGGTCCCGCGCGCTCAGCAGCCTCTCCAGGTCCGGCGACAGCGAGCCCAGCGAGCCCAGGCCGCCCATGGCGCCCAGGGCCGCGAGCTGCTCCAGGTTGACGGCGGGCCCGTTCGCGCCGCCCGCGCCGCCGTGCCGGTCCGAGAGCAGCCTCTCCAGGTTCCGCTCCAGGAGGACCCGGTCCAGGCCCTTGGGGGACGTGCTGCTGGGCGGCGCGGCGGACAGCCCCGGCAGGCCCCGCACCACCAGCTCCTCCACCACGGTCGTCACGGTCTCCGTGACCAGCTCCGGGCTGGGGCTGGCCGCGTCGCTGCTGCTGCTGCGCTCCAGCGCCCGCTCCAGGCTCTTGGCGTGCGACGGCCTCTGCTGCAGCGCGCGCCGGCCCATCTTCGGGGAGCGCGACGGCTGCGGGCTGAGCTGCGGCGCGGGGGCCACGTGCAGCCCCGCGCCCGGCCCCGCGCCCGCCCCGGGCTGGTACGGCATCAGCAGCGAGTGCGACGGCGACCCCCGCGGGGAGCCGCTGTACGTGCTGTGCGACGTGCTGTGCGTCAGGCTGGCCGGCCCGCTGGACGTGCCGTTGTGGGGGATGTTGACGGTGGGCGGCAGAGGGTGCTGGATGCTGTCGGAGAGAGACAGAGAGAGACACTTGGTTAGCACAAGGATGACATGGCATGTTAGTTAATTTTGTATTTAAAGCAGTAGTATCACATTGAGTTAACAGCGCGAACGGCCTCGTGTGTGGTAACATGCGAGACCCACCTCAGGTTCCTGGTGACTCTGCTGGTGGCGTTGTGGCCGGCGGGGTGGCCGGCGGGGTGGCCGGCGGGGTGGCCGGCGGGGTGGCCGGCAGAGCTGGAGGGCGAGGACGGCGCTGAGGACGGCGGGCAGGAGGTGGCGGGGGAGGCGGCCGGCGGCAGGGACGCATGCTGCTGCTGCTGCTGGTGCTGGCCCCGGCGCGTCCTGCCCGGCGAGGCCGGCGGCGTGGACGAGCCCGCGTCCGAGGGCGGGCGGTGGGCGGCGGCGCGGCTCCGGGGCGGCCTCCTGCCGCCACTGCTGGCCGGCAGCGGCGGCGGCGGCCCGTGCGGCGGCGGCAGCGCGCCCGGCGCCGGCGACGCGGACGGCGGCGCGCTGCCGTCGCTGGGCGTCGGCGGCTCCCCCTTGGAGCACGCGATGGAGCAGTAGATGGCGCCGCGACGCGGCAGGAAGGGCCGGCCCAGCAGCGAGCCCCGGCACGTGTTGCAGCAGAAGCACTGCTCCGTGGCGTGCCAGTGCTGGCCGTCGTGGCTCATCTGGCCCTGGTCCACGCCGATCTGCTCGCCGCACGAGTCGCAGTACTCGGCGAACATGGCGTCGAAGCAGTGCAGGCAGTAGGGCCGCGTGTCGCGCATGATGTAGCGCTGGCCGCCCAGCTGCGCCTGGCACTCGGCGCACGCGAAGTGCTTCAGGTGCCACGCGCGGCCCTCCGCCTCCGTGCACTCGTCCGCCAGGATGATCTGGAAGAGGGAGGAAGAAAACCAAACCGTGAGCACGTCGTCGTGGAGCCCGCGTCACGCCGCGGCCGCTGGCGGGCCTGCTCACTCGTCTCTACGCAGCTCTACACCAAGAGAAGCGTGTTCTTGACTAACTTAAGTACAATTTGGTGCTTAATTCAAGCCCCGTATAGCCTTAAACCAAGAATATAGGTTTCATTTCAAGCGCAAAGGGGAAAAAACTTGAGAACAAATCGGGACTGATTCGAGCCCACACGCTCAAAAACATTGATACTTGATGCATTCAAGTATATTGCACTCGAATCAAAGTACAGTGCGCACAATCCAAGAACACGCTTTTTTGTTTGGGTGTACTCACCTCGTCGCAGGCGGAGCAGCGCGGCTTGAGGGTCTCGGCGTGGTGGCGGCCGCAGTACAGGCGCCCGTCCTTGTAGAAGTAGATGAGGTCGACGAGCAGGTGCCGGCACGTGCAGCAGGTGAAGCAGGCCGGGTGCCAGGCCGCGTTTGGCCCCGCCCTGGACGCGAACACCGCCATGTCACCCGCGCCGAGGGGCTCGGTGCACTGCGGGGACAACAGAAGAAAGCCGAAGTCAGAAACGTGTCGCTTTGTCGAGAGCAGGAGCAAGATGCACGCTGATTCCCTTAGAGAAGCCTAAGTGTAAATGTCACACTTTTGTTTGCCCGCCAGAGCGAGGTTATGAACTGGCCAAAACCCGCTGTTTTTTGCCTAATTTTCCCCCGTGTGTCTGTGATGATATTCAGTCTTATCAGAGGCCAACTGCACGGAGAACATTGACTTCTCCCGCCGCTTGGCGCCGCGCCGCGCATGGAGTATCGCTGTGACACTCCCCGTGGACAGAGACTGTACCCGTACGGCAGGGAATGCGCACGGAGATACTCCATGCCGTGCTGACTGCGCGCGCGGCTCAAACTCAAACCACGTATAATATTTAACAGGGCCACTTTGCTACATCGCCTTCTCTCTGACATCCAATACATTTCACGAAAATATATCGTATATATCAGTCTGTACTTCCAAAAGATATTCCAAACATCCCAGAGATATTCTTTCAGACATGAAAGCTGGAGAGATGGAATGCGACATTCTGAAAACCCTCCGCCTCCATCGCGACGTACAGATTCGGCAGCCCAGGGAAAAGGCCCAGACCCCACTACTCTTGATTTTCCGTCGACGAGACAGAGTTGTGCTCCGGAGAGGGCCAACGCAACGGCGCCTAATTATTGCAATATTTCACTTTTTAATTCGCCAAGAATAAGCGGACCCCCTAAAAAAAAAGAGTAAGCTGAAGTCTGAAGGAAATGAAACTGCTGGATAATATAAGGGCGCGAGTCGAGGAGGGCGAGGAAGGGAGAAGAATGCAGCTCCCTCCCCTCCCCTTCCCTCCCCGCCCCGCCCCGCCCCTCCCCTCCCCTCCCGCCCCGCCCCGCCCCGCCCCGCCCCGCCCTGCGCTGCTCCCCGCCGACACCGACACCCTGATCCCAAGACGCGCCACCGTTCAAGTTTTCGGACCAATTTTTTTTTCTCCTCAACGGAAGCGCAGCGCAGCGCAAACCCCCTGGAGGGCCTAATATCTGGGAGGGCTCATGCCGAGGCGGGCAGGGCCGGGCCGGGCCGGGCGGACCACCGCGTCGCGTCGGTACACTCCAAAGGACACGGCGCGGGCCGGGCCGGGCCGGGCTACAGACAATATTGTCCCGTCGTGTCCTTTCTGCGCGAGGAGGCACTCCTCGGCGAACGGGAGAGGGACCGAGAGGAGGAGGGGAGGGGAAAAGGGGGGAGGGGTTAGGGGCGGAAAGGAAAGGGGCTGCTGCTGCTTTACTTTTCCGGGGCCTCCACGGACAATTGCACTCTAGTCTTGACGAACAATGGCGACCACCACGGGACCAGGGCCGCCCGCCCGGCCGCGGCCGCCCCCTCCGCGGCGTAAGCGCGCGCCGCACAGACATCATTCGGACATGATGGCCGCGAGAATTAAGAGTCCGACACGGCGGTGGGGTGGGGGAGGGCCTGTAGGAGGGCCTCGAGGAGGGCCTCGAGGAGGGCGAGCAGGATCAGGGCAGCATCCGCGCGCACCCTCGCGTGTCTTAATTACTCTCCCGACCGTTTCCATTTAAAAGCAATTGAGAAAACATCTCCCGGCGGGGTGTTTCCGTTTCCGCCACGCGGAGGGGCCGGAAGCGACTGCGGCGGCGTCGGCGGCGGCAGTGCTCCGGCAGAGTCAAGAAACACTCTGCAGAAAGCCTCAACAAATTGTCTCTACATTTTTACCAGATGATACGTTAGTATCAGCAGCTTGTACTGAAGTAAAGTTAAAAGTTAAAGTAGAAACGGGGGCAGTTATTTTTTTTTTTTTTTTTTTTTTTTTTTGGGCAGGAGGGGGGGGGGGGTGAGGTTGACACTACAATATTTACGCAATGAAAACCTGCGAATGTCGAACACATGTGGGTGGGTGGGTATGAATTCCCGTAGTAAAGTTGTGAATTCCCCCCCCCCCCCCCCAAAAAAAAAATCAATCACAGATTTGAAAGAACATGTGTGCGAATGGGGAAATTCACACACCTACTAGTGTGCGAAATTCCCCCGCTGCGCCGTGGCCCAACAGTGAGCTGAGTCGCGTGGATCTCCCCTTCCTGTTCTACCCGG
The DNA here is from genome assembly GCA_033675135.1 of Frankliniella intonsa. Classification (NCBI taxonomy): domain Eukaryota; kingdom Metazoa; phylum Arthropoda; class Insecta; order Thysanoptera; family Thripidae; genus Frankliniella; species Frankliniella intonsa. The sequence goes on from CM066248.1 coordinate 9,779,582, forward strand.
GCCCAGGCCCGGCCCGACTCGGCCCGCGCCTCCCTTTTGAATTCCTCAGCCGTAGCGAAACATATTAAATAAATGCCAACGAAAACAGTACGGGGTACATGACGGCACGCCTTCGGCGCCGCAGCAAAAGCCCCACCCCGCCACGCCACGCCCGGCCCCGCGCCACCCCGCGCCACCCCGCCACGCCCCGCCACACCCCGAGTAAAGCATGTCGCGCACTTCTCTCAGTCCTTGGTGGCGGCGCGGCAGGCGGCCGAACACACACACACAACAAAATAAAAAATAATGTCAACCTGGAGCGAGAGGGAGAGTGGCGGGGGGGGGGGGGGAGGACGTATAGCTCACTGTAATGTACGTCCGACACAGGCAGCCGCCCCGCCTCACAAGTCAGTCGACGCGACGCGAGCGCCCCTAAGGAGAGGGGCTCCCGGCAGATAGGTCTGCTCCAGGGAGGAAGGCAGGGCCGGAGGGGAGGAAGGGAGAGGAGGTGATTTTCTGTCTCAGAGTGCCGGAAGTACTTCCCCGCGCCGCGGGACGGGAGGGGTGGGGGCGGAGAAAGGCACCGGAGAGGAGAGCCACCACCGCCTTAAGAGCAATCATCATTGAATACCCTTGCAGCCACCGAGGCCCCTCGCCAACCCCATCCCCGGGCCGACTGCGACCTCCCGACCTCCAGACCTCCGCCGGCCCGGCCGCACCGCGCCGCCCCAATCAACGCATAATGTCTTTTTCTTTTAATCCCCATCCCTCTTAACTCCTCCTCGCCCTCCCCTACCCCGGCGAGGGCCCTATGTCCGCTCCCTTAGGCCCCGGGGTCCCTACTGCCTCCCGCCCGCCGGCCCGGCGATAGCATCGGAGCAGTGCAGTACTAGCCGAGGCGGGGGCGGGGCGGGGCGGGGCGGGGCGGGAATTAAAAGGGCGAGAGTCTCTCATCCCCGGCGGGGCGGGGCGGGGCGGGGCGGCCGGAGGGCAGCCGACGGCCCGGAATAAAATACGCACCGGGAGGTTAATTGCGAGTCGTTTTGAACGCTCCGTACGACAACCAGCCCTCGCGGGGGCGGGGTTGTGGGGCGAGGCTGTGGGGCGAGGTTGTGGGGCGAGGTTGTGGGGCGGAACTGTGGGTGCTGTGGGGCAGCAGGACTATGGGGCGACCTGGGCAGTCTTACATAGAGTGGGACGTTTACGTTTCGCGCTAAACATCTGTTGAGTCTCGTGTTAAGTGCACGGGCCATGCCCCCACGCGCTACGGCTAAAACATTTTTCAGCGGATTTCGCAAGGATTTCTCCGGTACTCGCGGCCGTTCTCGCCTGCTTTCATTTTGTTTTTCAAATCCAGTCACCCGGCAATACCATCCCACCCTGACACGGGCCGCTGCTCCCTCCTCGTCCCGTCAGATATCGGCAGGTTCCCTGGGCTCGGCTTCTCCACGCGATTCCGCCGGAAATTTAGAAGGCGCGTCGGACGCCTCCCTTTCCCCCCAAAAAAAAAAAAAAAAAAAACTCGTCACCATCACCCTGCTCGCTCTTCACTCTCCCGGACCCTTTTGCCGCCCTGCCGATTTTTATGCACGCCATTCGAGAATGACGTGCTGCTTCAATTTCAATGTTGCGCCCCCGGAGCGCGATGAGGCAACGACCTCGGCGGCGCGCCCTTTTTCTTTTAACCTCCCCTCTCCTCTCTCTCTCTCTCTCTCTCTCTCTCTCTCTCTCTCTCTCTCTCTCTCTCTCTCTCTCTCTCTCTCTCTCTCTCTCTCTCTCTCTCTCTCTCGCGTTTCCTGCCCCCAGAGCTTACAGTGCGCCTCCTACACCTCCCTGCCATCGTCAGGCGCAGTCCTGATGGACTTGGGTCCCTCCAGAAATACATATCGCTACGCCCCACCCCGCCCCGCCCCGCCCCGCCCCGCCCCGCCCCGCCCCGCCCCGCCCCAGCCCGACCTGGCAGATTGTTTCCTGTGCTCGGGGAGGAGGCAGATGAGGGTGAGGACGAGGAGGCAGGAGCCGCGCACCGCACCGCACCGCACCCCGCCCGCACCGGAGGTGAGGCTCCCCGCCAGCAGCCCGGCCCTCGCCCCGGCGGCGGGAAATACTCCAGGGGATTGGAGGAGCGTGGAGGGGAGAGGGGAGGGCGGGAAAGTGAACCAGTGCGATACGATTGAGAAGAGGAAGAGAGGAGAGTTTACAGAAAGAGCGGAATGCGGACTCGGTTCTGAGCCGAGCGCCCGCCCCACCCCACCCCGCCCCGCGGCGGGGTTGCGATGCGCCCCGATCTAACTAGAGGGCGCTTATCTAGGCTGCCGGGGGAGGCTCCCATTCATCGCGACCTCGCGACAGGGACTTTGATTTGGAGCGGCGCGTGGCGGTGCGACATGATCAAGTCAAGAGTTCTAAACTGAGAAAATGTTTTCCTACCAGACGGAATACATTTGTTGAGTGCTGCACGGAAAAGAAAATGACGTATTTTTTGAGGAACGGTGGAAAACTTTGAGAAACTCCCATTATTTGAGGGAAAGTCCTCAGATTTTGAGGATGTGTCCTCAAAATTTGAGGGAAATCTACACATTTTTTTGAGGAGACTCCCTTAAAAATCTGAGGAGGTTCCCTCAAATTATGGAAATTTTTTAGAGTTTTCCCTTTTTCCTAGATTAGATTAGATAAGTGATTAGGGGCGGAAGTGTGCCTTCAATCCAGTATTATTCGCTTAAGGCCGCCGGCACGGGACCCCTGATCACAACCTAGAATAGAAATACCCGGGGATGGATCGCGAGGAGATACCCAGACGACGAGCAAATGGCTAGCCCATTCCCTGCCGCCCCTCCCCTTTTAGAGTTTTCCCTTTTTCCTCAAATAAAATCAGACATTGTTTTTACCGTGTGCACGGATTGTACTGCGCAGTTTCGGCGTGGCCACATGGTGGTCACAGTACTCACCGCCTCGCAGGGCAGGGGCGCGGTGAGCTGGCGCACCATGCCGCGGCCCAGAGCGTCGCGCTTGCGCTGCGCGGAGAAGAGGCGCAGCTCCTTGCGCTCCTCGTCCGAGAGCGCGCGGCAGTAGCGGACCTCGTTGTCGTGCGGGGGCAGCTGCTGCAGCAGCTGGCGCACCCGGTAGCGCTCGCCGGCCGAGCCCGCGTACGGGATGCGCTCCTCGGGCAGGCACGAGAAGTACAGGTGCACCTGCGCACAGCAAAACACACTAGCGTTAGCGGGGAAACAAAAAAGGTACACTACAAGTGTCTTTTCTCTTTCTTTTGTTTGTTTGTTTGTTTGTTTTTTTGTTTGTTTGTTTGGCAAGGGGAAAGTGATCAGAAAAGAAAACGGTAGCGTTAGTAAAAAAATATACACGATGTGATTTTTTTTGTAGGCTGAAATATTGCGCAGGAAACCTTGCATGTAGTTTAAGTGTGTGTCTTTCCATTCGCACACTTCCCTTATTGTCCCTCTAGATGTAATAGAACGCAGAACGAGTAAACATTTCTGCCCCTGAGCAGCAGCGCGGAGGCGCGAGGGAACCCCCGCGCAAGTGACGGCGAGAGCGGCTTAGAGAGAGAGAGAGAGAGAGAGAGAGAGAGAGAGAGAGAGAGAGAGAGAGAGAGAGAGAGAGAGAGAGAGAGCGCGGCGGAATCAACAGGTGTTCCGCGAGGGAGAGGGTGAAGTTTAACCATTCAGAGCGTGAGAGGCTGAGCGAGATAGCAGTGCAGAGCTGTAGTGCGCCCCCCGCCCCGCCCCGCCCCGCCCCGCCCCGCCCCGCCCCGCCCTTCTGGTTTCCCCCCTGCGGCCTGCTCTCGGATTGGCTCTCTCCTAGGAAGTGGTGCGGTATTCACCCGCGCACAGATAGAGCGCCCGAAAGGGATAGACAGGAGGGCGTACAGCACCGCTCCCGAGGGGGAAACAACTCTGAAATTTTTGTACACCTAGTAATTCAGAAAAATTTAAATTCTAAAAATTCAGAAAAAAATTCAGAGAAATACAAAAAATTCAGATAAATTCAACAAATTTACAAAAATTCACAAAAATTCACGAAAATTTAGGAAAAATTCGAGCAAAAATTCACAAAAATTTATAAAAATTCACAAAAATTCACGACATTTGTACACGAAAATTCAGAGTTGTTTCCCCCTCGACCGCGCCCCGCACTGCAGCGGTGCGTCGGGTAAAGACAACTCTCATCCTCTTTCAGCCAGCTCCACCCCCGGCCAGCGGGGCGGCTCAGTTCAGCGCGCCCGCCTCACCTCGCCAAACGCTCCCCCGGGGGCAACTCGTTCCTCTCACAGCCAGGTGCGCTGCCCCGCCCCGCCCCACCCCGCCCCCCCGCCTCGACCGGCTGCAGTTTTATCACCGCCGCGCCATAAAGTAGTACACGTACACGGCGTGCGACGATAAAACATAATTAGCGGCAGAGGGAGGGGAAAGCGGGGGACGCTTAGGCGCGTGGCGAAGGGGTCGGGAGGGAGAAACACCCCATTCCTTGTCTTATATCAGCGACAAACACCACTGATTTTCCGAAAGTTTGCGTTTTTATTTGGAGGTATCTTAGTGATTTTTGGCCAGGTAATTCTAGTTGCCATAAAACTGGTATTTTTCCTTCTATTTTCTCTGTTAATCGTTTTCTTTCTTTGTCTCTTTCTCGCTTCTTTTCTTCAATTCCTTCTCAACAATATTCCATGTTTTATCCGCTCCGCAATTGCTGAAGCAACTCGCAGACGCTCTGCAAAATGGCGACTACAAAGCATTTCGGTACAATTTCAAAAGCACTTGTACTGCGTAGCCTCCGAAGAATGGATGTACTACTTGGCAAGGGAATTACCAGTGCGTGTCCGTGTGGAAAAGCTGCGCTCGCACAATGAGCAAAGTAGGGGAAGAAAAATAATATTAATAATAAGGCCCCTGGGGTGCGGGGGCGCGCGCGGGGCGAGGCGGGCGTCGGCGGCAGCGCTCCTGGGCGAGCTCAAAGAGTACGTGAGGGAGGCTGGTCGGAGCCATTCCATTTGAACTAACTCGCAACAGCAGTAACACCTCCAGCAGCGCTCCCTCTCGACACCAAGGAGGCCCCCAATGCGCAGAAGGGCTAATACAGCACTGCAGAAGCTTCTAATTAAAAGAGCCTTGCGCCCCGGCAGAAGTTATCTCAAAGGCCAAGGCAGAGTGCCGTAGCGCCTGTGAGGTAGGCACACGAGTCACACCATTGTGCGGCGGGGCTGCCTACCCGGCGGGCGCCTGAGAGAGCGCCTGTGAGGTAGGCACACGAGTCACACGGGTGTGCGGCGGGGCTGCCTACCCGGCGGGCGCCTGAGAGAGTGCCTGTGAGGTAGGCACACGAGTCACACCATTGTGCGGCGGGGCTGCCTACCCGGCAGGCGCCTGAGAGGTAGGCACACGAGTCACACGAGTGTGCGGCGGGGCTGCCTACCCGGCGGGCGCCTGAGAGAGCGCCTGTGAGGTAGGCACACGAGTCACACCATTGTGCGGCGGGGCTGCCTACCCGGCGGGCGCCTGAGAGAGCGCCTGTGAGGTAGGCACACGAGTCACACGAGTGTGCGGCGGGTTTGCCTACCCGACAGGCGACTGCGTGGCGAGTGCTGTGATCAGAGCGCGCTGTGAGGTTGGCACAGGCACACGAGTCACGTGACGACATTGCCTACTCCGTGCTTGGAGGGGAGGGGGGCAGGTGCGGCAGGCAAGCTGCTGCGGGAGGCAATCGAGGGCAATGCTCTTGTGGGGCGTGGCGGGGCGCGGCGGGGCGTGTCTGACCCTATGCCCCGGCCCGGTGCGACTCGCGCCCGCCCCGCCGCGGGTACAGAACAGATCACAACATTATTATGTCTGGCACGGCGGCGGCCGCGGCGAGGGGGCGTAGCCGCGCTCAGTCTGGCCCCGCACCGCCATGCCATGCCATGGCCCGCTACGTGGTCGCGATGTCTTTATCGAAGCCGCCCGGGAATAACGACTATTATCAGTAATTCCAGTACAATTCGCTACGACCTTGACACATAACACATATAAAAGTGATATATCTACGCTGAACTTTTATGCTTTACTACGTCGACCCTACCAAAAAGGCTACGTTGTTTTTCATAACTGGATAGTAAAGAAAGTAATTTTTCGTTGATGGCCGAGGACTGAAAACCCACAACATTAACCGAAACACATTACCGGCACCAATAACAGCCGGCGCGGGAGAGCGTGCTAATGTGCAGCGTGCTGCCCGAGCGAGAATGCGAGAGAGAGAGGGATGGAGGGAGAGAGAGAGAGAGAGAGAGAGAGAGAGAGAGAGAGAGAGAGGAACGAGGCGAGCGTTAGAGAGATAGATGATAGAGGCAGCTTGGACCGGGCCGACCGGGCAGGACTCGAGGGACAGCCAATCAAAACGGGCGGGGCAGCGCGAAGGAGCCAATCGCGGCCCAGCCCAGCGGGCCCTAATGAACCGGTCCGTCAGATGCCTCGCTCTTGTTGTTGATATGCTGGTGTTGTTGTTCGTTGTTGTTGGCGCACGGACTGCAGTCCGGGCACGCACTCTCCGGCGGGGATGCTGTTATCAGTCTGTATCCTCCTGGACCACACCAGTGCTGGCGGGGCGGGGCGGGGCCCGGCGGGGCAAGGCGACGATTTGCATATCACGCATGCAGAGTGAGTGCCAGAACTGTGTGTGTGTGTGTGCGTGTGCGCGCGCAGGATGCGCATACCGGCTGGGGCGTGGGTACGTACCTGCTCCAGCGGAGAGGAAAAATATACATATTGTAATTTTATTGGTCTCTAAGTACCGGCGGAAATATTTCACTTATGCAGCAGCCCGATCAAGTGTTATGAAATAGGGGTGTAAAGGGGATGGGAGACAGAGGGAGAGAGAGGGAGAGAGAGGGAGAGAGATAGAGAGAGAGAGAGAGAGAGAGAGAGAGAGAGAGAGAGAGAGAGAGAGAGAGAGAGAGAGAGAGAGAGAAATTGGCTCGGCTGGATGTGCCATTGTGGGGTCCGGGGGAGAAACACTACAGCGTGTGGTGTGGCGACTAGTTTAGCGATGCGAGTCACACGCGCGCCGCATGGGGCCCGCCCCGCCCCGCCCCGCAGCTAAGCTGCCCCACCTCCCCTTCCCCGTTCACCACCACCCTCCCCGCCCCGCGCGCAAACTTATTAACACCTCGTGTAGGGTGGCGTGGCGGGCGGGGCGGGGCGGGGCGGGGGATGATGGCACGCCCACCGCAGTGCAGCTCAGCAGAGAGCACCGCGGGAATAAAAAGAGATGGTCGCTGCCCGATATTCCCGCTCCGCTCCGCTCAGCCCCGCAACATTGTGGGAGTGCATTCCGCTCCGCGCAGCAGTGCAGTGCCATGGCGTGCAGACGTAGCGCAGGCGTGAGGCGGGGCGGGGCGGGGCGCGCGGGCATCTTGGCGTTATGCGTGATGCCGCACTCCCCTCCCCCCTGTGCTCCAACCACCCCTCCCCAGGATGTCACTGCTACACTCTTGCATCGCCTTTTCCCCTATATCCCTCCTCTTTTCTCTCTTACTTTATGCAATCTGAGCATATTGGAGGAGGAGATGGGGGAGGGGGAGGAGGAGATGGAAGAGGAGGAGGAGGAGGAGGAGGAGGTGGAGGAGGAGGAGGAGGAGGAGGAGGAGGAGGAGGAGGTGGGGGAGGAGGTGGGGGAGGAGGTGGCGGAGGAGGAGGAGGAGAGGGAGGAGGAGGAGGGGGGGAATGCGCCGCGGGAAAGCCGTAGTGCATGCTGGGAACGGGCGAGGAGGATGTAGAGAAGAAGAATGAGGTTTGGGGGCGACAATCTAATTTGGCGCATAGCAAACTCGTGTGGCCCCGGTCCGGTCATGCTCGTGCTCGTCATGGTGGACGCCAGCGTCCCCGCACCGCCCCCCGCGGCGCCCCCGCTGGCCCGGGCGCAGACAGTCGCCCCCCGCCGGGCGTCGCGGCGCCCGGACCCGGCGGCGCCGAGGCGCCAGCGGCGACCAGACGACGCCGCGCCGGGCCGGCGCCGCCATGCCGCCGTACAGCACCCCGGCCCGCGGGCGCGCGGCGTCGCCACCCTGAACTAGGCCAACAGCGACGGGGCGGGGCCGGGCGGGCCAGGGCGACCTCCACAAGGCCGCGAGGCACGCGCTGGACACCCAAGAGTATCAATGTGTGGGTATTTGTACACAAATAACGAGTAGAAAACATTTCAATTTTTCTTATTTTACGCATTTGTAGAGATTACCCCATACCAATCGACGCGGCGCACGTCACGTTAGTTTTTCGAGAAAGTGCGGTACTTTGAAATTCCCACGCCTACACGTGTGCAACACGTGTGCAACACTTGGGTTTCCGGCGCAGGTGCGCCGAACTGCATAGCCGGACGGCCGCTCATATGCGAATGAGGTAGTACATACGCCCGGGAGCAACCAATAGGGACAACCAGGCTCATGCTATCATATTGATTGGTGGTGGTATTACCGAGCCACCGGGGGCTCGCAAGGCAATGACAACCTCTCTCCTCCCTCCCCACTGCCTCCCTCTTCTTCTCTCACCCTCTCTCCCTCTCTCTCCCCCGTATAGGCACAGCAACGAGGTGGACCACAATAACGTAATACTGTGTACCGCTTTACCACCCGAATCCTCACCCTATTACCACACACAAGTTTCAAATTTTCTATAAATTTCACAAACGTGAGGAGACACGAGTACGAATGCAATTTCACACGCCTACAAGAGAGCGACATTCACACGCACTTGCTTTTGCATGGCACTGAAGTGACGTGTTCTGAGTTTAGCTGACCCCCCCCCCCCCCCCCCCCCGATTGTCAGTGCAATAGTCGGCCCGCGCGCGCGTGCAGGCACCGCCCGCCGCCTGCTGAATAAACCAGGGATAAACCAGGGAGGACGCGCCGCGGGGCGGGGCGGGGCGGGGCGGGGCGGGGCGGGGCGGGGCGGGGCGGGGCGGGATGGAGCCGTTGAGAGCGAAATACGGCGCTGTCAATTTACGACCGGCCATCGCGGTCTATTGTAACCATCAGCGGCGACTTACAGCGACTCATATTTTACAGGCGGATCACGGCGCGGCGCGGGGACGGATCGAGAAGACATCAGGGCCGGTGTGCCGGCCGGCCGGTCTGCGCTAAGCGGCTTGGTGGGGATCATGGGGAGGAGAGGGGAGGGTCCACTCTGCAGCTCCCGGCGACGGCGCGGCATAACGCGACACCGTCCCTCACTGACGAGGTCGTCGACGAGAGTGCCCCTGAACAAGTCGTCGACGAGACGACGCGAGGCATCACAAGCCTTGTGGGGCGGGCGGTGTCCTATCAATAATTTGGCGGTAGAGAGAATTTTTTTGTAAAAATTTCCAAGTCGGCGACAGAAAAATAACTCTCCTTCATAATTGTGTGTCGGTCAAAAGTACCTCTGTAACGCTACACTAGTAACCCAAGTAAAGACGTCGCATACTAGTGTGCGACATTTGATTTGAGAAGAGTATTCTCACAGGGAATTCCAAGGGGGGGAAATAGAGAGTCAGGGCAGCGTGACGAGTCGTCGTCATTACCACCAAATGAATTGACGTGGCGCGGGGTGCGGGGCGGGGTGCGGGGTGCGGAGCGCGGGGCGCGGGGCGGGGTGCGGGGAGCGAAGCATGCGTGTGATGCGTTTTTGATGACGCCGCACGGTAATCACAGGACACACAAGACACACAACCGGCCAGGCGCGAACACGCATGAGAGAGAGAGAGAGAGAGAGAGAGAGAGAGAGAGAGAGAGAGAGAGAGAGAGAGAGAGTGGGGGGGATGCCCTCTGGGGACCTGGCTGGACACATTCCCTTCACTTATGACCGCATGAACGTGGACGAACTGCCTCGCGGCGTGGCGTGGCGCGGCGCGGCGCTGGGGCTGCGCTCGGCAAACGCCCTCCGGTGGCCATAAAGTGTGGCTATTTATTGCTGCCGCCGGCCCCGATTGACACTCACGGCCCGCGATGTGCCCTCGTGTGTGTGTGTGTGTGGACGCGTGTGTGTGGACGCGTGCTCCCCGTGCGCTAGACCGATCTAGAAGCGATAGTGTGGGGCGCGCGTTCACATCGGTTTTCCGTTTCGAAACCGTCGTTGGTCGTCGTCGGGTCTATAGGCCCCTTGCTCCAAGCTGCGAGCGCCACGCCTCGGCACGTTCCGTGAGAGAGAGAGAGAGAGAGAGAGAGAGAGAGAGAGAGAGAGAGAGAGAGAGAGAGAGAGAGAGAGAGAGAGAGAGAGATGAAGGGGCTGGTAGCAGGGCGTGCGCGGGTGTACGAGTGCTACGCCCAGGTGTTGCAACGACACTTACATACTGACAGTATCGTGCTCACACACACACACACACACACACAGAGGGACACAAAACACGCGGGAGCGAAACGAATCGGCGAACCTTCCGATTGATTACTGATAAGGTTGGCCAGTCAAAACCCTCCCACCTGATTGCTCCGGGGCAGCCCCACCCCGCCCCGCCCCGCTAGCGGCGTCACGCCTCAGTACGATATCGGCCCCGCTCATCTAGAGCGCCCAACTAAGTGTTCTGACACTGCTGTAAAACTAAAGTGGAAGCCCCTTTGCGCCCGCAGCAGAAGCGAAAAGAAATAAAGAGAGGAAAAACCATCCGCGTGCTGCAGCCTATCCCCCCCCCCCCTTCCCCTCTTTTATGGGAAGCAAGAGAAGCCTCCCTATCACAATGCGCAAAAAATATACGAATCCTTTTATGCATTTTCCCCCTCGAGCTCTGGCGGGCGACAAGCGGCCAGCATAGCGGTGGTGGTCCGCTAACAGAGAGATGCAGCCCCCAGCCTCTCGCGGCGGCAGATCGGACGACGCACAAGGCCCAAGGCCGCCGCCGCGCTGCTGCTGGATGGCCTAGTTGGGCGCCTTTGAGAACCTTTCAGGCCGGCGACGTCGAGGCGGAGCGGGGCGGGGTGCGCTTTTAGTGGACGCCAGACGTCCGCGCCGAGCCTGCAGCAGAGCCTGCCCCGCCCCAACAAGGCCACTCTCCCCCCCCCCCCTCCCTCTCTCTCCCACCGCCCACTACTAACACGTTTCCCGCCAACTGCTCCAAACTTTTCACTCCCCGTTTTACATTTTCGGTCTATGCGGCGAGCTGCTGCCTCTGCTGTGGCGCAGTGCGGCGACTGGCCACACCTGCCGTGACACAAACTCTCTTCCTCTCTCATCTCTCTCTCTCTCTCTCTCTCTCTCTCTCTCTCATATACACCTGCCGCACAGCTGCAGTCGCCGGTCAGCCATAACGCACCTGCCGTTCGGCACATGTTGTGCCCCGGCCGCGAGCCCTCTCAGTAAAAATAATTTGTAGCCTACATTTACGAGCGTAGTGCCCCGCCCCGCCCCGCCCCGCCCTGTGCGCCACCTGGTCGGCCCCGCGACCACCACCACCACCACACCGCACTATGCGGCACGCGGGATATTCCACGCCTGCTCTGGTATCACGGCCCGGCTACGCCCCGCTACGGGCCTAAACACCACGACACCCGTTGTCATGCTCCCCCGAGCGTGGCCACAGCCTGAAAAAAGTACATACACGCGTACTGAGACTACGGCGGCGTCTGGCGGACACCACCGCCGTCACGGCCGCGTACACCTGAGCGAGAGAGTATTTTCCTGTGTAAATAACGTGTGTTTCTCTTAAAAATTCCTGTAGTTATAATTTTTCTGTTTGTTTTTTTTCTCCGAACCTTTTCTGTTTTTTTAAGTTGCTACTTTTTAATATTTTTTTTCTAAATCATAGATTTCTTTAAAATGTCCCAAAAAATTCATAGAGTTGTTAGCTTAGGAGGCTTGCGTCGTCGCTTACCTGGTCGGGTCGGAGTCCCGGCGGCACCCAGGTGTACTCCTCGAGGGCGCAGCCAGAGTCGTCGTCCGACTGGGAGTGGCGCTGGGGGTCGATGGGGCCGGGGGGCCCCAGGGACGCGAGGGGCCCCGGGACCCCAAAGGGGGCCCCCTTGACGTGCGGGGAGCCGTGGGGCTCCAGCAGCCCGGGCAGCTGCGTCGAGATGTTCTGCTGCTGCAGGCTGGGGCTGTTGGCGTTGGCGTGCGGCGGCGCCCCGAGGTTGTTGGGCACCATGGTGGTGAGCGGCGGCGGCGGCGGCGGCGCGGCGGGCAACGGCGCGCTCGGCGACGTGTGCATTGGCGGCGTCAGCGGCGGCGGCGGCGACGCGGGCGGCGACGGCGGCGGCGGCTTGTGCTGCAGCTGCTGCGGGGGCGGCGGCGGCGGCAGCGCGTGCCTGGGCGGCGGCCGCGGCAGCGTCAGCCCAGGCAGCGGGCCGTACTGGCAGCTGCGGCAGCTGCGGCACACCTTCCTGCAACACACCGAACCAAAGACTTAGCGCACCGGCAGAGCAAGACCTTCCTGCAACACACCGAACCAAAGGCTTAGCGCACCGCACCGGCAGAGCAAGACCTTCCTCCCTCTCTCTCGCACCAGTGCAGACGGTGGCGGGGGCCGGGCGGGGCGGCGAGGAAGTCACCTTATTTTTTCCGCCCGGGAGATTGCTCCCGCCATCCATCACCGCTGACCTCAGGTTGGGTCAACAAGTCGAGCGAGCAAACAGACGCGCGCGGGCGGCCCACGCCTCACCTCACCCCGCCCCGCCCCGCCCCGCCCCGCCCAACCCCGCCCGACCCCGGCCCGGCCCGCCTCGAGCTGCAGGCTCGCTTAGGCACGCCTGTATGCGTGGCTGCGCGACGGGTCTGCCTACCCTCTGGGCGGCCCGCAGCAGTGCACAGAAAATGTCAAGCCGTCACCCATGAGAGCGCATGGCACTGCCCGGACACGCCCCCCCCCCTCCCCCCTCAGCTTCGACAAGGACCCCGCCCGCAAGGTCGTCGCGTGCAAGGGGTCGGGGTCGGGGCGGTGAGCGCGAGGGGAGAAGGGCTCTTGACGTGGCCTGGGCGCTGATGGGTGCGCCCCTGCTCCCCCCCTCCCCCCCTCCCCGCGGGTCCAGGATCACCCCCGCCCTCCACCCCCGGGGCGTGGAGGAGGGTCCTCGTCAACACGGGGGTGGCCGACCGTCCTCCAAAAACGCCCCGCCGGGGCCCCAGCCCTACCCGAGGCTATTGTGTTGGCTTTCTTTCCTCGGGCGTGGCGGGGCGTGGCGGGGCGCGGTGGGGCGTGGCCCCAGATTGATGGCGTCGGTGTTGTGTACACTTGGTCCAGTGCTGCATCCGGCCGCGGCGCGGCGCCCCCTCGGCCCCCTCCTGGCCCCACAACGGACGGCAGGGCCCTGCCAGCCTAGCCTCGGACAATATTGACACAAGGGGGCGGCGGGGGCGGCGGGGGCGGCGGGGACTGGACGAGGACATAAAGCCTGGAGGAGCGCCCCCACCCCCACCACTCCCTGCAGTGAGGAGGGTAGGCCCTGCCAGAGAATTATGCCCGTTTACTCCGCGACACAAAGATGGAGGGGCGCGTCTGCTGGCTGCGGCCAGAGTCACTCTGCAAAGCAACTAACGCGCTCCGAGGAGACCGCTCTACAACGCGCACTCTCGTACTTCAAGAGAAATACTCTCTTTAGGTTAAGCATGTTGCTCTTACCTCCTCGCGGGATGCAGCCGACTTACTTCTACATTTAGGTTATAGCGCTTTCGCCCTCTCACGCGGCCACCGCTGAACAGAGCGTGGCGTGGCGTGGGGCCACCACCGCGATGCGCGCCGCGCGGGAAGTTTCCGCGGCACGATGAAAAATACCTCATTTTCAAAGTCCCGCGAAACAATCCTGCGCGCTAGCGGGGCGGGGCGGGGCGGGGCGGGAGCAGCGGAAGCCAAATCAGAGCAAACCCACTCATTCCATATTAATTCTCACTTTGCATTCGCCGCCTTTGTTCCCCGGCCTGCCTGCCTCAGCCGGCCCGGCCCGGCCAGGCCCGGCCCCCTAACCGCATTGCCTTCCGTTCATCAAATATGATAATGCTACCTGCTGCAGCCATCGCCCCGTCCCGCCGCCTGGCCGCCATCTTCAAAGGCTGCCCCGCGCAGTACATGCGCAGGTCGTAGGGGTCGTTCATAAACTACCTGCCCTGAAGGGGAGCAGGGGTACGAATATTACGGGCCCTCACTAGTCGCAGGACCACCCCTCGAATGTACAAAAATTTCATCATATTTTTACCGAGAGGTATACAAATACTACGACCTTCTGAACAAGTCCCTCTCAGCCACCTCATCAGACCGTACAATGTCGTGTTTATCGCAGGAGAACTCCATCTCCAACAAAATAGTCGTATCCTAGCGCCAGCCGTCTCTCTCCAACAGCACACACGGAGAATGTTCTCTCTCTGTCACACATGCACTCTCGCACACTATTGTGTGCTGATGCAGCGGGCAGGTCCCGCACCTGCAGTTTGTAGAGCACCTCTCCCTGATTGAAATCGCCCCGTGCCCCGCGCCATCTCGAGCAGAAGCAGCCGCTTTGCTTAAAATTGAGAAGCAGCAGCAGCGGCGGGAGAACCAGAAAAACACGCACTTTTTTCTCTCCGTCTTCTTCCCTCGACGGAGGCGCCGCTCCGGTTCTCTATGAGACGCGCCGGCGGCGGTGCTGGCGGCGTGTGTGAACGCTGTGTTTTATGACGACGGACCACGCCCCTCGGAGGAGGAGGAGGAGGAGGAGGAGGAGGAGGAGGAGGAGGAGGAGGAGGAGGAGGAGGAGGAGGAGGAGGAGGAGGAGGAGGAGGAGGAGGAGGAGGAGGAGGAGGAGGAGGAGGAGGAGGAGGAGGAGGAGGAGGAGGAGGAGGAGGAGGAGGAGGAGGAGGAGGAGGAGGAGGAGGAGGAGGAGGAGGAGGAGGAGGAGGAGGAGGAGGCACGTGGAATACCAGGAGAAAAGAAGCGAAAAAGACGCGGAGGGAAAATAAGCTGCTGGACCAAAACGGACCAAATCGCGCGCGCACCAATATAACGATAACAATAACTGGGCGGGCTGAGGAGCGCGCTAACCCAGCCCCCCCAGGCACGGCCCTGCTGATGATCACGCGGGGTCTCAACTTTATTTACCTTGTTGGAGGACCGCTCTGCCCCGCCGCTATACCCCCTGCACCTTAACCCGCATGCCATCCAGATTGTGCAGAGCGTAGGCACAAAACGCACACATACGCATACAGGCAGCGACGCACTCACACACATACACATACGAAAGTAAAACACACACATCACACACTCACATACCAAAGGCCTCTCTCTACACGCGCAATTAGCGTTATGATAATGCCCCCGAAAACACGCCCAGTGCTGTGTGAATTGTTTGTTCACATTACGCGCCCGCAAGCTGCGGGTGGGGCGGGGTGGGGCGGGGCGGGGCGGGGTGGGGAACGCCCGTGCAGGGCCGCGAGCTCCCTAGCTCTGCTCTTCCCAGCACGCCGCCGCCCCGCCGCCCCGCCGCCTCGCCTCGGCCCGAATCCGGCCTCACGGAAACGCAAAGTGGACACGGTGTTGACTAGTGAGCTTCACTACATACACGGCACGGAGGTACTGTTAGCGGCCCGGCCCCACCACGCCCCCCTCTGTGCTGTCACGTACTCAGTCATCATCTTTGTTCTGCGCTCGCCACGCTACGGCTTTTCCATTAGTGCGGGAAAGAAAAGAAAATCAGAGGAAAGAGATGGAGGGAGGGAGGGAGAGAGAGAGTCGTGTAAATATTTTCGTTTTCTTTGTTTTGGGCGTCCCGTTAGAGACGATCGTCGACGGACTGGTGCGTCCGCGCGGCGCGGCGAACAGATGTATGAAGGAGCGCCCTGAAGAAGCCCGCCGCGACCGAAAGGGTCGACAGTGCAAAATCACAGGTACTGCCGATAACATTTTATGGTATTTCAAAAATGATTTTCGTCCCACCCCCTCTCTCTCTGGCCAGCTCGGGCCCAGACTTCGCGGACTGCCCCGTCTGCCCCGTTCCGCCCGTCCATTCGTACGTTTCGAGAGATGCGTCCATTACACGTCCACTCTTACGCAATGCCGCGCGATCCCTCAATGCCACCGAGGCCCGCCTTGCCGCACTCCGCCCCACCCCACCCCATCCCGCCGCACTCCGCCCCGCCACGCCACGCCCCGCCCCGCCCCGACCCGCCCCGACCCGCCCCGCCCGCCGCGCGTACAGGTATTGATGGTTCGGCCGACAGGTGTGCTGATGAGAACGCGATCAGGGATGCAGACTAACGCGCGATGAGATAAAGTCGCTCGCTGCACTGGGGGCTGCACACGGGAGGGGCGGCATCAACAACAAGCACTCGCCAAGTGTGTGACATTCCCTGTTAAGTTCAAGTGTGCTAAAACACACACACACACATACAAACTTTTCGATGTTTCACTGTGCAGATTACCCACCCAGTGACATCATTCTTTGCGCCCGTCGGCTTAGCGCAGAGGGGTGTTTGTATGTGTGTGTGTGGGGGAGGGAGGGAGGGAGGGAGGGAGGGAGAGGGAGAGAGAGAGAGAGAGAGAGAGAGAGAGAGAGAGAGAGAGAGAGAGAGAGAGAGAGAGAGAGAGAGAGAGAGAGAGAGAGAGAGAGAGAGAGAGAGAGAGAGAGAGAGAGAGAGAGAGACGCCCCTCTCACCCATCTCTGCTCGCAGAAGCACGCTGCGCATACCCTCTGCCCAATAATATGAATGATGCTTCGCCCCGCCCCGCCCCGCCCCGCCCCGCCCCGCCCCGCCTGAGCCACACACAGATTTTTCTCCCGCGCTGACAGAAGCCTCCCGACCCCTTCCGTCCGCGCACCGCCCCGGCGACTCGGTAGGGAGCAGCCCCCCCCCCCCCTCTGGCCCTGCCCATCTGCATAATGTGCTGACGGCCTCCCCGCGGGGTGGTGCCCCCGCCGGGCCCCCCGGGGCCGGACGGGGCCCCGCCAGCCCCGCGCGCGCCCCCCGCGGGGCCCCGGCCAAATTGCCTCGAGCGCTAGCCTTGCCGCCTCTTTAAACCAGTCCAGGAGGATGTGGCGGACGCTGATCGCCGCCAAGGAGGGCACGGCCTGCGTGCGCGCGCGCGCGCGCGAGAGAGAGAGAGAGAGAGAGAGAGAGAGAGAGAGAGAGGGGGCGTGCGTATGTGTGAGTGTGTTTGTCAAAGGTGTGACCCCCCGCACTTAATTATACACCACTTTCTGACGGGCGACGCGGGAGGCATCTCGCCTGCTTGTAAAAAAAAAAAAAACACAAACCGGAACGATTTGCGTAAGTAGAACAGCCGTTCTAGAAAGTGGTCGGAAATGTCAACAATTTTTTTTCTGCCCGCACTGACTGGAGTCCCTTTGAACGACCGTCGCCTGCTACGGCCGTTCCATTCTTACATACTTGAACGAGTTCGTAAGCGCTTTGTATTTTCTCAGGAATTTCCCGATCCTGAAGGAGAAAAGCGTACGGTCACTGCTATACGAGTGGAAATTCGAGGGTTTCCAAAGTGGTGCATGCAGAGCTATTTTCAGCGTTCCACACGCAAAACTTTTCTTTCAGTCCCAGAGCCCCGTGAGCACAGTCGCTAGTTACACGCGCTTTAGCTTAGGCCATCCGCCCCCGCCCCGCCCCGCCCCGCCCCGCCCCGCCCCGCCCCGCCCACTTCCCTACACAGGCGCGGGGAGGCACTTGACGCGCTGCTATACGTCACCCCCGCAGGAGCACGCCACGCCACCGGGACACCACCGGGACACGGCCGGCTGCGGGACACTGACACACACACACACACACACAGGACACGGGTCGTCTTGCCACCCGTAATTACCTCCAGACCGCCGCGCGCGGTCACAGGACAGGACAAGCCGGGGTAATGCGGGGTAAAGCGGGGTAAGGCGGGGTAATGTGGGGTGGGCGGAGAGCAGCAACGGTCCAGAGAGCAGCGGCAGAGCAGACAGGCATGCTGCTGCAGCACAAGTAGTGACTGGAGTCGACCGCCCCCCCCGCCTCGCCCTGCGCGGGGGGATCCGTATCTCAGCCGCCAGCAGTGCCCATAAAGCAATCCGACGGAAAAGCAAGCGGTAGAAAAGGCGAAAAAAATTATTAAGGGAAAAAAACAATAAGAGCTCCTTCCAGTCTGTTGGGAAGGGCTTATCGACGGGGCGGTCATGTACATGATGTACTAACTTAGGTGCACGCACACTGAGGGAAAAAAATGTTTTCTCGACCAAATGTAATACCGATGTATCTAGTTTACTCTCTGGGGAAACAACGCAACAGCTGTGAGGAAACGCCACAAAACATTGCTTGCTTCTTATAATAAGGAAACAAAAAACTGACCTAGGACCTAAGTGGGATTAAGACTGTACTGTACATTATAGGAAAGGAAAAGATTTTTCTGTGCGAGCACACGGAAAGACCGATGTACACACACACACACACGATCTGCACCCCCCCCCCTCCCCCGACACGGCCACATTTTTACGATCCTTTATGCGGCGTGGGAATGCGATGCATCGCTAT
The DNA here is from genome assembly GCA_033675135.1 of Frankliniella intonsa. Classification (NCBI taxonomy): domain Eukaryota; kingdom Metazoa; phylum Arthropoda; class Insecta; order Thysanoptera; family Thripidae; genus Frankliniella; species Frankliniella intonsa. The sequence continues at coordinate 9,797,971 of CM066248.1, forward strand.
TTCCATGCTAAAACATATCCGCGGGGCGGGGCGGGGCGGGCGGCGGTCTGCCGCGCTAATGGGCGCACGGTGGGCCCGGCTGCCGAGCGCAGGGCTCTTAATGTTTTTCGTACATTTGGTGTGCAGTAAATAGAGCCCTGTAGAAGATGCAAAAATCATGCGCGTATTTATGCTCCTATTGTATGTTATGTATAAAAGCATTTGCGCATTTGCAGAATGAAATTGCCCCGTGCCGTTAGGCCACCCACCTGCCTCCGGCCCACAGAAAGAGTAGTTATCGGAGCTTTTTTTTTTTTTTTTTGAAATCATAAATTTTTGCACACATGTGCCTATTTGCGCACTCTTTTTCAACAAAGATAGCTTAAGTAAATTTTCCTAGGAATTTTACACACTTGCATGGACGAGAAGTCTATACGAATGGACACGTACAATAAGTGTGCGACTTTCACATACACTCGCGGGCCTGCAAGTGTTCAAGCCGCGTCCACTTAGCACCGAAACGCTTGACCAACGAGCGGGCACCGCTTGTGTTTGAATTTTTCAGGAGCAGCTCACCCAGGTCTGCGCATGCGCGCAGCCGGCGCGGCCCCTCCTACCCCTTGCTCTCCATCGTCACGCCTCCGATTGTTTTAATTTGCTGGCCGGACCTTGGCGGGGCGGGGCGGGGCGGGGCGGGGCGGGGCGGGGCGGGGCGGGGCGGGGGCGGGGCGGGGCGGGGGGGGGGGGGGCGGGGCGCGGCGGGGGCGCACGGCTCCCTAGCCCGCGGGAGCGCCTTGCCGGGCAGAGCGGAGCCGCGTGGGACCGCGCGCCTACACCACCCCGCCCCGCCCCACCCCGCCGCGGGGACACCTGAGCGCTCTGAGCGGCACACGCATAGGCACGGAGCCGAAACGGATTCGTAGAGCGACAGAAGAGCGCGGCGGGCCGGACCGGAAGTAGTGCTAACGCGCCAAGTTGCCTCGCCTCGCGAAGACGTTTCTAGTAACATGTTTGAGTTACGGTTCATGGCGGTCACGGCAGGGTATACCCGGCCTGTGTACTCACTCCATCGTGGCTGGATCCTGGTAGACATTGGTTCCATACCTGCAACACACGAAAAATAAAATTAACGATACATTTCATATGTGCTTTTTTGAGTACTATCGTTGTTTTCAATTATGAGTTGTGTTATTTTGAGCAGTGTAACGGCCGTTAGGCAGGGCGGTGTAGGTGTGCACACACATGTGTCGCACAAAGCGAGAGCGCCGTGGCGTGGCGTGGCGCGGTGTGGCGTTGTACAGTTGGCGTTGAAACTGATCCGGGCGGTGCGCCTCCAGGCCACCGCGCCGGCCGGCTCCGGCTTTAAAGCTCACGTTGCGTGGCGTGGCGTGGCGTGGCGTGGCGTGGCGTGGCGTGGCGTGGCGTGGTGTGGCGCGGAGCCGTGTTCCATTACATCTTATTAGCCGACCAGGCCACCGTATCCGCGGAATTCTGTACCTTGATCACGCCTCCTCCCTCCCCAGCGCGGCCGATGGGCGCCAATAGGCCAATGCAGCGCGGGGCGGGGTGGGGTGGGGCGGGGTGGGGTGGGGCGGGGCGGGGTGGGGCGGGGCGGGGCGGGGCGGACAGCACACGGCGCCGGCGCCAGGGCCTGGAGCCAAGCGATGGGGAGTAATTGTGCATGTTGGCGGGGAAGAACAGCTCGCCAACGACCCTTACTTAGCCCGCGTCTGTGTGTGTCTGTGTGTCTGTGAGAGAGAGAGAGAGAGAGAGAGAGAGGGAGAGAGAGAGAGAGAGAGAGAGAGAGAGAGAGAGAGAGAGAGAGAGAGATGGCGCAGAGACGGGCTTCAACTGCATCATCAGTCGTATTTGCTACCCTTTACGATGCGCTCGGGGAAACGAGACGACAGACAGGTACGTATTTGGGCTGCGTAAAGAGAGGCAATAAGAAAGGGCGTATGGAGCCGCCTCGAACCAGTCCAGTCCACTCTGCCTGCCGCCCCGCCCCGCCCCGCCGCGTCTAGCGGAACTAATGCAAGTACCGAGGGAGTTAGCCATAAAGCCGCCCCGGGCGGAGAGTGCGCCGCGCTCAGCCTCGCGATCGGCCGCGGACCGCTTTTCAATCACATCTCTGAGGCAGAGTCTTTCCTCCACATAAGATTTTTTAAAAGTGATCATATGAAACTAGAGTAATATAACTTGCAATGGTTGATCAAATGTTTATTTTGAAATAATTAGGTCCGCCAAAGGAGGACACATCTCAAAACATTTTGTCCAAGCCTATATTTTAATAAAAACATTTTTTTTAAAATTTAAGAACTTGAGAAAATTTAAGACAGATTGCAAAAAAAAACATACAATGATAACTTAAGAAAAAAATCAAAAATTTTCAAATTAAAAAAGATAGAAAACAAATCAAAGAAATTCGAGACAGATGCCGGGACGGGACTCAACGCTTCTAGCGCAGCGCGCGTTTCTAACTACATAGCTTTAGTTGGGAGAAAAAAACAGGATGCATAGACAAGCCACCAGAACGAAAGAAAACAAAGCTGGAGCGGGAAAGCGAAGGAGAGTAGTGCAGGCAGGGGTCCAGGGGTGTTCTAAATCGCGTGCTGAGGACCGGCGCAGCAGGCACGCCCTGAGCATGCACGGGGCGTACTCCTACGCCCCGCCCCGCCCCGCCCCGCCCCGCCCCGCCCCGCCAAGCCGCGCGCGTGACCAGCGGCTAGAGTAGGCGAGAGATGAATGACTACAGCTTCCCACACGTTCATGCGCGGGGCCTAATCACAATTTTCTCTCCCAGATGAGCAGCCCCCCCCCCCCTTTATTTTTTTCGCCTTGCGCAACGCCAAATGTGGAGCACACGAGCAACGAACACTGGCGCAAAGTGAAAATAATGAAGTGAAAATAGAGCTGGTATTGTATGTGCGTCGTGCCTCGCGCCTAGAGAGAGAGAGAGAGAGAGAGAGAGAGAGAGAGAGAGAGAGAGAGAGAGAGAGAGAGAGAGAGAGGGGGGGGGGGGGCGGGCCTGCTGCCGCACGGGAGAGCGATGGAAAAGGAAACAGTAACTCTCTGCTCCGCGGCGGTATATGATTGATTGTTTATTGGACCACCGACCGACCAAATTGGAGCGATCAAATTTGGGCGCGGTGGAGGAATCTGAAAAATAAAAACAACAACGCACCAGGCCCGCTGCCGCGTCCGCCCCGCGGGGCCCCCACTCCAGAACCTTCTCTTCACTCTCTCACGTCTAATGGACCAGTTATCCAACATTCCATTATCACATGAATATCGTTATCAGTTTAAGCTAAATACGGCTGAGTTATACCAGGATAAATGCCTTCAGAAATACCACAATGCAACGCAGATATCCCGGAATTTTTTTTCTTTTTTAAATTATTCCTGAGGTAATCTTGTCAGGTAAGGGCAGCGTATATAGAACTTTAGAGCCGCGGGTTGTAGCGAGGCCAACCGGGCGCCGGGCCCGCTCCGCCTGCCTGGTAATTTAAACAGCAGGCCGCCCCGCCCCGCCCCGCCACACCCCGCCACGCCCCGCACTGCACTGCTCCGGTGATGTCACCGTCGCAATCTCCGCTCAAATTATGTCGATCCACATCGATTTATTAGACGGATTTATTAGACGTCGGTCGGTGGCTAGACGTCGAGGACGACTCTGCAAGCTGGTGTGATTAACTTATCTGTAATCCCCACTCATAGTCCTCTTCTCTTCTCTTCTCTTCTCTTCTCTTCTTTTCTCTTCTCTCCTCGCCTCTTCTCCAGCAGCCGCCCGGCCGCCCTTATCACCGACAACGCTTCTTCCTATGCGATGCATCTCTCTTTACTCTTATTCCCTCCTGCTTGCGGTTGAAGGAGGAGGATCTTGCGAAAGAGGAACTATGAAAACGTCAGAGACAGCAGCACAGTGAAAAACCTAAACAAGTAATGTGTTATAGTCGCTCTCTTGTAGATGTGTAGATTTCCACCCGCGCAATTAGTGCGTCCCTTTCAAGTGTGTGAGATTCCTAGAGGAATGTACACCTACATATACTGGAGTGTGGGACCTGCACTAACTGTGTGACATTCACACACTGTTAGTGTCGCGCTGCGCGGTGTTAGGTGTTAGGCGGAGCAGAGTGATCCGTCCCTCCAACCCCAGCGGCCCTGGCCTGGGCGCAGGGCGGGGCGGGGCGGGGCGGGGCGGGGACAGAGCCAGCCGCGCGGCCACGCCTACGCGACGGTTTACGATAATTGAAAAGTTGATAGGATTGTGCCATGACCTGCGAGGGGTGGCGGGTGGCGGGGCGGGGCGGGGCGGGGTGCGGCGGGCCGGGGTGCGGCGGGCCCAGGCTAGCCCGGACAGCGCTGCTGCTGGATATCGCCACAGAACACTCGGCGCGACACACAGCCCGCTCCGCTCGGTAACGATCGTCGTGTCGCAAGGAGAGGAGGCACGGCAAGGCTGCCAATAAAGATGGGAATAAGAAGAGGGCGAAGAAGCAGCAGCAGCGTCATCATCGCCATAAAAAAATAAAGGAAAGAGAGAAGTCTTAGCCTGGCATACGTAAGGCCGTGCGACAGGTTTTACTTTCCGGCTGCAGCCGGCCCGACCGCGCAACACACATACCGTCGCCGCGAGCGACCAAATCAGGCGAGTCCGGAAGAGAGGCAGGAGGGCAGGCAGGCCGGTGTGTTACGGCTATTGGCAGGCGGCTCTATTCGCAACACAATGGCCGCAATAACAGGCCGATATTATTTGCAGTAGCAGTATTGGCAGCAATGGCGCAGTATTGGCAGCCCGCCGCTGCTGGCGCCGCTGCTGCACACATTACTGTATGCCAGTGTGTTTTCTGGTCGTTACGTGGGCGATGCAATGTCCGCACTGTCGATAAGGTCCTTGTCGTTATCCGCAGTTATACGGCGTATACTCGTGCGGGAAAGGAAAAGGCAACATCGCATCCTCGCGAGCGAGAGTTTGAAACGTCCTCCGCCGCCGACACTGTTTGCACCGCGCCACACACACACACACACACACTCACACCACACGTAGCAGAACTTGGGTGTCATCCTTCCGACGGCGTCGGCTTGACACTTTCCCCACCGCTTGTGGTGTGCGGTATGGAGGTGGGGGTGGGGGGGGAGCATCTCTGCGGTTTGCAAAGCTACTCCCTTTGCAGCAGTGTGGTGTGAGTATGTGTATGTATGTGTGTGGGTGTTGCGGCAGCGCATTGCTTTCACGTACTGGGGGCTCTCTCAACACGTAGACGGCTCGGCGCGCGGTCGCCCTGGATGTCGCCACGGAGGCCAAACTAGGCTTTTATCTACACCGCAGAAGGCAAGGAAATTAAGCACAAGCACCAGGTCAGAGGACGTGGAGGGAGAGAGGGAGAGAGAGCGAGAGAGGGAGAGAGAGGAAGAGGGAGGGAGAGAGACAGGGAGGGAGAGAGGGAGACAGAGGGAGAGAGGGAGAAAGAGGGAGAGAGAGAGAGAGAGAGAGAGAGAGAGAGAGAGATGGGCTGATCAAAGAGCGCTGTTCCATTTGCCAGGCGTTGGCCCCGTGCTGCACCTCCATGTGGCGAGAATGAGACCCTTTTAGTCCGTGACGGTAAATCGAAAGAGAAATAAACACTGCCAAAAAAATAAATCAAACGAGAGCGTGCAGCAGCAGCATCAGCGGGGCGGTGCAGGCGGGGTGCGGCCCCGGCGCTGCGCTGGGATGCAGCTCATCGAGTGACTGGAGCAGGAGAACGCCCGCCACGCATTAGAGAGCTGTGCTCTAGTGTGATGGATGCCTCCCGATGGCAAGTGTTCGACGGGCGGGTGGGTACCGCATACACACACACACACACACACACACACAAGGGCCTGCCGGCGACCGGTTTTACGCTGGCCGGAAGGCGCAGCAGAGCGCCACGGAGGTAAGGTGGAGTAAAGGTTTCAGGGGAGGGGGAGGGGGAGGGGTAAGGGAAGAGGCCCGCAGGCCCACAACTACATGAAAATAACGACGGTTGTATTAACCGCGGCGCAACGTGCGCAGGTCGCACGGTAGTGGCGTAGCTGAACCGGGCGGACTGGCGAGGCGAGCAGAGTTGAGCCCGCACCAAACAGAGTACAAAAATGTTTTTCTCCTTTTTATTTTGCATGTTTCTACTGGTTTTCTTAAGTTTTCTAAGTTAAATAATTTTTTCTAATTAAGGGTCTTCTCTGAATTTTTCTAAATTTTTCTGAGGTTCTATGCAAGTGTACAATTATTAGGAGCACATTTCTTTTTTACTATTTGCTCCTCTTCCAAGTCGAAAAAGAAGTAAAAAAAACAACAACAAACAGAAACAATAATTAAAATCTTTCCTATTTGCTCCATTCCACCTGCTCGCGGCCCGCGGGGCGCAAGAGGTCAGCAGCGAAATGATTGGCGCACGACAGAGCGCCCCCGCCCCGCCATCACTCAGAGAGCGTTAATGTCGGAGCGGCGCACCGCGCACCGACCCGGCGAGCTCAACAGGTGGCTCACCGGCGGGGGACGCCCCCCCCCCCCCCCACACGCCCGCGGCCCGGCTCAACGCGCGGGGGGTATAAATTGGCCCAGATAAGCCCCCCTCGCTCCGCACGACCCCCGCTCCGCAACCCCTTTCGCGTGGCCCAGAGCGCGAACGCCAAATACCGCCTCCGCCCCACATCCCCGCCCCCGCCCCGCCCCTGGAACGCGAAATATATAGAGCGGCCCCCGCCCGGCCCAGGCACAGACCTCACCCGCAGGTGACAGATAATTTTCCGGTGGGGTTCCGATCAGATGTGTGTGTGTGTGTGTGAGAGAGAGAGAGAGAGAGAGAGAGAGAGAGAGAGAGAGAGAGAGAGAGAGAGAGAGGAGGGAGGGGCTGGGCACTTGCACGCCGCTTGCTTGCTGTTTCGTTTTTCGCGGCCGATCGAGTATCGGGTCGATGATTGGCCCACAGTGACGTTGGCGATATATACAGGGCGTGGCGGGGCGTGGCGGGGCGTGGCGGGGCGAGGCGGGGCAGGGCGGAGCGTGGTGGGGCGTGGCTGCGACAGCTTGAGCAATTGCGAGGCAGCAAAGTGCAAAACTACTTGAGTGCGGCCTGGCGGCGGGGCGGGGCAGGGCGGGGCGGGGCAGGGCGGGGCGGGGCGGGGCGGGGCAGGGCGGGGCGGGGCGGGGCGGACCCATAGCCGGCCCCGCCGCCCCTGAGCTAATTACACACCACCTGAGCGCCGCCCTGCTTGAAGCACAGTCTCTGTACAGCACTCACCCCCCACCCCACCCCTCTTTCTCTCTCTCTCCTCTCTCAACCCAGCAGCGGAGCGTTTCAAATATCCACCCGCACCTACAAAATCGCACATCAAACCAAAAAAAAAAAAAAAAAAAACAAGTTCGCCTTTGAGGCCACGTGACCCGTTGACTGGTCGGCCTCCAGGAGGGGCGGGTGCCGGCGTCACGAGACACCTCTTCTGAACCTAATCACGATTATTAAAGCCCCCGGCCCTCTCTCTCTCTCTCTCTCTCTCTCTCTCTCTCTCTCTCTCTCTCTCTCTCTCTCTCTTCCTCCAGAGCAGCGGCCCTGGCCCCGCCCCGCCGCCAGCCCCCGGGGCCGTATGGAGATGAGATGCGCTGTCCCCCCGCTCCCCGCCCCGCCCCGCCCCGCCCCGCCCCGCCCCGCCCCAGCACGAGGCCCCGATGACGCTGGCCGCCCTTTTCTTTTCGGCGCAGGTTTGCCAACAGGGCGACTCAGACTGGAGCGCGCGGGTAGACGCGACGGGTGCCCTCTGTAATTTATCAAGAATGCTTCCCTCTGCGGCGGGCAGGCTCCGAGGACCGCTGCTGCTGCGGCCGCGGCGGCCTTTTCAAACGCAAACATTTTAAACGCCATTAAGTCACGTCCGAACGCAGGCACGATAATTTCGCGACGGCTCCCCGCGCTCTTTCGACCTCTGTAATTGGTGTGTATTTACGCCTTGGAGTAAAAGCTGGAAAGGACAAAATGAATCTCGGGCGAAATTCTCTAACCCTCACATTTTATGCGGTATATATGAATTTTAACGAAAGGATATTACTGTTCTGCTATAACGTTGCTATGGTACGAATGCGTAACCCTACTTTGCCCAGACAGCAGCCCCATCGACCTTAAAAAAATATTGACCAACGCCACACACACACAACGCTGGCCGCTGGCCCTGCATTACGCGATCCACAGATAGCCACCGGCATCGACGCCCTGATACCCCGATAAAATCCATTAGAATACGAGCAAGAGGCCCAGGCTCCCAGGCACTGCCGACCTTTTACTTAGTTTTTTTTTTAAGTTATCTCCAAATCTCACAAAAAATAATTTTCAGAGGAGTCGGGGTGTCTGAGTTCGAGCACAGCACCATCGGATATTATTATTATTGTTATTTTTTTTTTAAAGTTTAGTTTCGACATCGCGCATATTTCAAGGATAAAAATCCTAGCAAACATCGGGAGAAGGCATCCGAAGGCCCTGGGGGCGTGGCGGGATGGGGCGTGGCTGCCGTCAGGGTAGCCATATCGCGTGCGAGCGGCCCAGCCCGGCCCAGTCCAGTCCAGCCCAGCCACCCAGGAGACGCCTCCAGGCTGCGGCCAGGGCGGCTCCAGCCATGCTCCAGCCGGTCCAGCTCGGGGCAGGCTTCTTGTCCAGCCAGCCAGTCGCCCGCTCAGCGAGCCTCGAGGTGTGTTTGAAATTCTCCTTGTGGGCTGCTGCAGGCAACGAGAGAGAGAGAGAGAGGGAGAGAGAGAAAGAGAGAGAGAGAGAGAGAGAGAGAGAGAGAGAGAGAGAGAGAGAGAGAGATCTCTACTTTTATTGGCAGCTCGCACAGGAGAGCAGACGGCGGCGCAACATCACGTCATACGTCACCGCGCGCGCCGCGCCACGCCGCGCAATGCGTGCACATCGTGACGAGAATCGAGTAATCGAGTCCCTGCAAGCAGGCAGCGGGTTCTGCTGGGCTGGTGCTCGGCTCGGCTCGGCCCGGCCCACGGCTCGGCACGGCTCGGCCGCTCCGTTCTGCTCGGCTCGTCAGCGGGCGCACGATCAGTTTCTCCGAGCAGATGAGCGCGAGTCAGTGACTCATCCCTGTAGGGGCGCAGCAGCACGACACGCGCAGGGCAGAGGGAAGTCCAGCAGCATCACCAAACCTCGTCATCATGGTCATCACCGTCATCATCATCAGCGTCATGACTTTTCCGATTTTTCGGCCCAAACATTTGACTAGACACATTCTGAGGCGAGCGGTGGGTGGTCGGCTGGTCGGCGGCGGCCACATTGATAATCATCAGTCGAAGCCACACCTCACACGTGTAAGTATAGGGCGATGCCACCGACGCGTTAGGCCAGGCCCCATCGGTTGTGATTATCGTAAATCTACGCGCAACAGTCATGCCGCCGATAGACTGTTCCCCGCTCGCCTTTGCCGTACAGTGAGCACGTCGCGCGCTTGTAAATGTGTGAGTCCTTATTACACTTACGTCTCTTCAAGTGTATGAACTTCCTTCTCCGCGTACCGAAATGGGCATCAATTCATTCACACACTTGGGTTTCCAGTGTCGCTAGGCTGCAATAACTACGCAGCTACCACTACTTTCAGTATTCCTTAATTGTTAAACCGTTCTCTTACTTATAAAGAAAATGAGGGAAAAGTTAAAAGGGGGCGGGTAAAACTTTGGTATGTGAAAGTTATGGCCGCGGCCGCGGCGGCGGCGCAGACACAGGGGTGTCATTGGGAGAGGAGAAGGATTCCCGAATTACAGCCTTTTCCTCGCTGCTCGCGCCGCGCCGCGCTGTCGCCTCGACTATCTGGGCCTCGGGGACACTCCTCAAACCCTTCCATTGTACAGACCCACATTCCTGGCCGGACGTGGCGTGGCGTGGCGTGGCGCGGCGCGGCGTGGCGCAGCGCCCCGTGTCAGGTGATGTTTAGTCATCCGATAGAATTACCCCCTGGACCCGGCGGCGGCTGGCAGCTAGTCACGTGACTGGGGCAGACGTCACGTCCGGAACCGGAAAGAAAAACGACGGCCCCGACGTCACGCGTGACACACACACACACACACACAACCAGGTACGCATCAGCGTAACCAGCACAAGAAAAACTGTTTCAATGTTCAAACGTCTGTAAGGCAACAAGCTCGCACTGAATTCGAGCAGGTCTTTATCATCAAGAAAACGCTGTGCTAGCAGGCTACCCTCACTGTTAAAAAGTACACTGCTCACGCTGTTTTAATTTTCCTATACACTCAAGGGATGAAAGCACCCTATTTTTTTCACCTAGATTTTTTTTCCTTCTTCTTACTTACTGCGGCGCCGCCGTAGCTCATTGAGACTGCGGTGGCACGTCTGGGCCGCGGTGCGGCGCGGGGCGGGGCGAGGTGGGGCGGGGCGAGGTGGGGCGGGGCGGCGCGGGGCGGGGTGCGGCGGGGCGCGGTGGCACCGACGCCCACGGCACGGTCTACGTGGCCGACCTAACCTACATCCCCGCCTCTGCATCTGCAGTTGCAGCGGGCGGGGCGCCGGGGCGGGGCGAGGCGGCGGTAGCGGCTCCTGCCCACTAATTGCCCGAGCATGTGAGAAGCATGTTGCCCCATCAATTTTCTTTTTCCCCTATTGTTCTTCCTCGCTGCCAGCAATATGGGGGATAAAACCACTTCCTCACACTGTTATACTACACAGCGCGAGTTGGGAAAAAATAGATAGCAATTTCGCGAGTAGGTTGGGTCTGGGGGAGCAAGGCGGCGGTGGTGGTGCGGGGTCACGCCGCCCCGCCCCGCCCCGCCCGGCGCAGCGCTGGCACCGGCCGCTTCCCATAGGAGGCCCATAAGACGCCGCGGCCGCCATAAGGCCGGCGTGCACGACCGCCATGAGGCGGGCCGGGCCCATGAGCCTGGCAGCCGAGGAGTGTTGCGAATTGAGACAGATGATGTGCGTGGCAGCTCGCAGTACAGCGCGCTCCCCCTGCCGCCCCGGCGCAACACCCGTCACTGACCACCCCGTCGACACTTTCCGTACTACCCGGAGCATACAAGTACACTGAGAAAAAAAAATTCTTGACAGGCACAGAACTTTTGTTTAAGCTTCCTAATTCAAACCGCGGGGCGCGAACAATTTTCGCAGCTGGGCATGAAACGTTCAATGCCCCCAATTTTTTTGTGACATGCTCAGTGTAAATTCCGGTAAATTCTCAGTGTACTGGGTACGGTATCACTGAGATTCGGTGTTGGCTCCTAACCTAAAGACGGCCGGTGATATTTCCACCCCTGGGGCACACATGGCATACGGACGACCCCTGCGAGGACGAGTTGGAGCACCGTGGTGGACTCGTCAGGTGCAGCCAGCACGCGCGCGCGCGCACTGGAGTGGCGCTGAGTCATCGCGGGGCGTTCAAAAACTACAATGAGCCGTTCACCTAGCAGCGAGGCTAGGCACACCGAGCACGGTGGGGCGGGTGGGGCAGGTGGGGCGGGTGGGGCGGGTGGGGCGGGGGGAGACAGGTCCCGCATCTGCAGGTGTCGGCGGCTTACTCGCGCCGCTTCCTTCCGGACCGATAACCATCAGAGATGGCTGGTGCAAAATACGTCCGCTTCTCTCTCTCTCTCTCTCCCTCCTCTCTCTCCCTCTCTTCACCTACGCCACTGCCACGACAGGACGCAACAGGTGCACTGCTGGTCTACTTAATTTGCATGATATGCTACTTTTGCTCGCTCACTCGCCACCCCACCACTCTGCCCCACCCCGCCCCGCCCCGCCCCGCCCCGCCCCGCCCCACCAGCCGCACCCTGGAGCGAGCCGGGCGCCGCGCGGACAAGGCGAAATCAGGAGCAGCCACAGCAGCAGCAGCAGCACACCGGGCGGCATGAGAACGGATTCGGCCAGAAACACGATTTCTCATGACGCCCGCTCCTGGCCGCAGGATGGGAGGGCAATAAACACCCCCGAAACAAGCTCCACCGCCGGAACCGCTGCCGCTGCTGCTGCTGCTGGTCAAACTTGATTATTGGGAGGTGCCCGCCCGGCCCGGTCCGTGTGCTTTCGGGATGAGAAATTCTTGGGCGACTTATTTGTTTGGTTCGTGCCGGTCCAGCGGGTACCCCGGGTGCCCCCGCGGGGGCTGCAGGGCTGGAGGAGAGCCCACCCACAGAGACACACTCGCGAGAGTCACGGGGCGTAACACAGAGAGGGAGAGGGAGGGAGAGGGAGGGAGAGAGAGAGAGAAAGAGAGAGAGAGAAAGAGAGGGAGGGAGAGAGAGAGAGAGAGAGAGAGAGAGAGAGAGAGAGAGAGAGAGAGAGAGAGAGAGAGGAGGGGGGGGGTACTAGGAACCGCAAAAAAGGCTTGCGCAGGATCCAAAAGAAGCGAAAAAAAACTTTGAAAAACAAGGCTGAGGGGCGCGCTTGGCGCATCGATCAGCAGAGTGCTGTCGTCTTTTTTTTTTTTTTACTGCTAGGCGTAAAATCGTAAAAATCCCCCACGCGGCACGTTTGCTGACCCTGCATCACATGCGTAATGTTGTCGAGTATTCCCCCTCTACTGTCTCTCTGACACACACACACACACACACACACACACACACACACGGCCACACATGGGGGTGCGCGCCTGCACACACACACACAAGTGGTCGCACACGGATAAATGCCCGTATCGGAACGCATTCGACCAAACGGCGACCGCAGGCCGGGCGGGCTCGTGTGGCGGCAGCGCGGAGGGGGAGGGGGACCCGACGGCCGGTAGACAAATTGTACCCCTTTCCAAGAGAGCAAAAGGTCGTAAATCCCCCAAACGACGCGCACCAATATTGAGCTGCCGGACCAATGCGCCCCGTAAACCACCGCGGAAAATGAAGCCGAATTAATTATCGATAAATGCCGCTTGCAGCGCGTTCGAATGGGTCTCTCTCATTCTCTCTCTCTCTTTCTCTTCGTAAAGAGAAACAAAGAGTTACTACATCGGAAAAAGGAAGCGAAAGAGGTCACCGCATGTTCTTGACTGCGCTAGTATTTTCCGCGGTCCCTACGGTGGAACAACAAATAACCACCTCTTGAGCCTTGTATTTAACTAGCTCGTCCAATTACTAGTTAGTAACAATGTCGTATCTCAATTAGTGGGCATTCACATACCTACAAATGTGTGAGAAAATTAACTCACCAGAAAGTGAGATTCGTACACTTTCCCGTGTGTTTCATTCCAACAACTCGAATATACACCCGCGTGAAATATGTACGGCGCTGCGCTCGCCCTAATGCCTGATGCCCGCAGCTGTAAACTTGCGGCCGCGACGATCAATATTTGGTGGAGCCGCTGGTGTCATGATGGATTAGGACCGGGCTCCTCATTTCCAAATTAAAATTCCAGCCTCTCTCGCGCCTTGGCCGCGCCGCGCTGCCTAGCCCTGCCAGCCTCCGCATTCAGATTCACATTCACACCCGACCAGCCTGATGGCCGCCGCAGCTCCTCGACACGTTCAGACTGGGGCAGTAGAGGAGAGGGGGGGACAGGACAGCGCCCCGCCCGCCACTCCTCAGCGGAAGCGTCCGCGTGCAATTAAAACTCACTTTTATATCCAGTGGTCATCGCAATCAAAGAACAATATAATCATCAGCGTGAATAACGCGGCAGCACCGCCACCACCGGTGAACCGCGGAGCACCGCGGAGAGCGTCGGGTATTTCAAAAGTCACCGCTGCACCTCTCTCTCTCTCTCTCTCTCTCTCTCTCTCTCTCTCTCTCTCTCTCTCTCTCCCTCCCTTTTTTTTTCAGTACAACTCGCACTCACACCACCATCACCAGCACACAGCAGGATGCAGCTAGGAACCAGAGCGTTTGATGTAACGGCAGTGATAGGCATCCCCGCCCCGCCCCGCCCCGCCGGACACCAAACGATGGGAAATGCCATCGATTTTATGACAAGGAAAAAAACGAATCCCTCATCTGCATCCGATGTTACTGTGTGTGTGTAAGAGAGAGAGAGAGAGAGAGAGAGAGAGAGAGAGAGAGAGAGAGAGAGAGAGAGAGAGAGAGAGAGAGCGTTGGTCCATTCCGGCGGAGAGCCGCGGCGCGGCGGGACTTGGCCCATCGCAATGCGTCCACCACGCCACCACCACAACCCTTGCACTTTTTTTTTGCACCAGCAGGCGCGGTAATGAAGCAATTAAAATGCGCGCCGCTGTGGCACCACACACACACACACACACACACACACACACACACACACACACGCACGCACGCGCGCGCGGGTACTGATGGGGTGGGAAAAGTAGCAGCATTCAAAAACATCCATGCGCCACTGCGCTGCCACGGCCGCGCGCGGATTTGCTGCGGGGCGGCGCGAGATAGGGGGGTAGAAAAAATATTTATTCGCGCCTTTTACGTGAACAACAAAAGTTAAAAAAAAAAGAAGAAAAGACAGGCAGGTAAAAAGACGACAGGCAGCAGCAGCAAGCACCACCAGCAGCAGTATATATAGCGCTGCACGACTTGTGCGGCGCGAGCTATTATGCTGGATATGACACGTCATATATCCGTCGATAGACGGCATAAAGTGGGTGTTTAACGACACCGCAGGGATAAAAGAACACACACTCACACACACGCGCGCGGGTGTGGGCGCGATATGCAGTGCACGCAGGTCTAGGCGCTGCTGGATGGATGTACCTGACCGGGATGTTTCATTAGTTTATTTTCCGCGTGGGCTGGGCCCACTCCGAGCCGGACGGACATGGACATGGCGGCATGCGCAGCGCGGTAGTGCAGAGGTCGGGGCCGAACCGCGACTTGTGCGACGGTTATGGACGGACAACGGCGAGGGAGGAGCAACTTTAAAATTTCTGTACACCTCGTAATTCATTTTTAAAAACCTCAGAAACATTCAGAAACATTCAGAAATATTCAGAAATATTCAGAAAAATTCGGAAACATTCAGAAAAATTCACGACATTTGTTACACCAAGATTCAAATTTGTTCTTCCTCGACACGGACAGGCACATGGCAAAGAGCACGGACAGTTCGGACAGGCGGGCAAACAGACGGACAGTTCGGACGGACAGACAGACGGACAGTCTCGCCTCGGGGCGACCCCAACCCTCTGCGTAATGATCGATTAAGAGGGTCCGATGAGGAGGCGGGGGGGGGGGGCATGCAGCGTTATATGAAGTCTTGCGCAACCAGGGTGAGGTTCGAGAGGGCCGCGCCGAGCCGAGGGGCTCATTGTCTCGTATGAAAAAGTTTTCGACGGCGCGGGGGAAGTGAAGGGCGTTCTCTAGTACTGACGAGGCGCTCGAAGGGGGGCGTAAAAAGCTACGCAACAGGGTTCATTAATTTTTGCAGTCCTCCCTACTTCGAAAAAAGATAAATTACGGTAACTTCTTTTTAAATTTTCATTTTTTCAAAAATAATAATCAGATTGCAAGCAAATACCTTACGTTAGGAAAAACCATGTACTATATGCCATACATAAATGATTTACGCATTTTTGTGAATTTGACGTTCACTAAAGGTTTTTTACGAATGGAATCTACAGTCGTTATGTTGCAGTGTACTGCACACGGAGGTATATGGGGGAGCAGGGATCGGAGCCTGCGGCGAGGTTAGGCCGGGGTGCGTAGGCCCGTTGCGTTCACGCAGCTCAGCCGAGCGCCGCTCAGCCAGGTAGGCATCCAAGTGGCGTGGCGTGGCGTGGCGCGGCGTGGCGTGGCGCGCCACAATAACGCTAACGAATCACCGTCCACGTTGTTACCGGCTCCGCGTGCCTTACACTGCTACACGCACTTCAACCATTCATACTGAAAACCCAATAAGTGTATGAATGTCACACATTTATAAAAGTGTTAGTTTCTATTCCTACACTTGTCACCTGCCTACAATTGAGAGAGATTCCTTGGGTGCAGATGGGAAAATTCACAGCAGGTGCGTATAGACTTGGCCTATCCACGTCCAAGGAGATCAAGACCACCTCTACGCCAGAGAAAAAGAAAAAAAAACCGTTTCATGGTTCGACTTGCTTCCAGGCCGTCGAGCGCGGCGATACGGCGTGCGATATCTCGGAGACATCGCAACAGTCTCCTCTCCTCTCCTCCTAACGGCTCCTCGCGGTGTGGCCGATACGGCCATCCCTGTGCAGCCGCCATTGCGGTCGCAGCCTGTCTCCCAACAAGGCGGTGTGCAGTGCAGTGCCACGGCCAGGCAAACCGCAGCACACACACACACACACACACACACACACACACACACACACACACACACACACACACACACACACAGTGCGCTAGTGACCCGGCCGCAGAGGTCAGCGCGGGCGCGGCCGGGCCGGCGGACCCGTGAATCGCCCTTCTCCAGCATGGTGGTGTGTTTCGGCAGCATCCGAAGGGGAAACACCTCGGAAAATTTTTGTACAGCTCGAAAATCAGAAAACTTCAGAAAGAAATGCATAGACATGATATTTAAAAAATAAAGAAAAATTAAAGAAAAATCGAAGTGAAAATTGCAAAAAGAAAGTCATTAAATTTAAAAAAAAAATAAAAAAATATGAATATTACCACGACATTTGTACGCTGAAATTCAGAGTTATTCCCCCCTCGGCAGCATCCTGTCTGGTCCAGACCAGACGGCGGCTCCCGTGCGCCGTGCCGTGCCAGGCGGGACGGTGTCGTACCGGCGGGAAGAACACCCACACCTCGTCCTGCCGCCGAGCAGGTACACCCCTCTCTCTCTGTCTCTCTCTCTCCATCTCTGTCTCTCGCCCTCTCTCAGTTTATCTCAGTTTCGCTCTCCCCGCATGCAACATGCAAATGTACTTTTCTCGAAACCGAAAGTCCAGCGGCGGTAGTGGAAGCCGCGCCAAGTGAATGCCGCGCCCGCCGCACCCACACTGTCGGCAGCGCGGGGCCCACGCACGAGAGAGAGAGAGAGAGAGAGAGAGAGAGAGAGAGAGAGAGAGAGAGAGAGAGAGAGAGAGAGAGAGAGAGAGAGAGAGAGCAAAAGAAGCGAAACCAATCACGCTCTTGCATTCCCTCCCGCTCCCGCGGCTCCAGCGACCTCGCCGCAGGGCTTTACTGCTGCTGTCTCTCGCTTCGCTAAAATTAATCTCGGGACCCGAAAATACATAATACAGTTTCGCGGGGAAGAGAGTGAAAGAGGAAGAGAGGAGAGGGCGAGAAAAAAGAGAGGGCGAGCGGCTGAGAGGGGAAGAGGGGGAGAGGGAGAGAGGGAGAGAGGGAGAGAGGGAGAGAGGGAGAAATGGAGAAATGGGCGAGAGGGCCGCCCAGCCGAATCACACACCCAACGCGACCAGCCCGCCATCAGCCGCCGCGCCCCGCGGGGTGTCGCGGCCACGGGCTACCGGGTCACGCCACGCCACGCCACGCCCCGCCCCGCCCCGCCACGCCAGCGTCCGCCGCCGGGCCGGGCCGAGACTAGATACCGGACTGCTCCGGACTGGACTTTGGGAGTGGCCCCCCGCCCCGCCCCGCCCCGCCCCGCGCCATTCCATTAGTGTAGTCCTGAAGTGTGTCGCATTAAGATAAATCTCTCCTTGTTGCTCCCCGTGAGAAGCAGCATCTGTCCTGCCGGCTAGAGGGTGGCTGCTGCCGCCATGCTGCCCTTTCACCCCCTCCCCTTCTTTGCCAATCCTTTCGCCCTCTCTGTCTGTCTCTCTATCCCTCTCCCACTCCCTCTCTCTCTCTCCAGCACTCGGACTGTCTCTCCCTCGGGGGCTCCGTTAGACTACGCCGCCACTCTGCGCACTGCAGATTAAAACGCGCTTAGGCACTCTAGCGCCCGGCCCGGCTCTCGGCTCCGGTCCACGCGAATAAAACGAGGAAACACTGACCCCTGAGCCGTCATCACATCACCCGAACGTACACACAGCGCCCCGCCCCGCCCCGCCCCGCCCCGCCCCGCCCCGCCCCGCCTCACTGCGGTGATGAGATTCTAACGATAAAGAAGAGCCGCGGCGCCGGACCGCGCGCGACGCGATGAAAAATTTAAGACCACGCCGCCGAGGAGACGATTAATAATTATTACCGGCCGCGCGGCGCGGCGGGGCGCAAGACAAATGAAATACAACTGCGAGAAACTTGTAAAAACAACAGTAAAAGTCTGGTGTTCAAACAGCACACCGGGGACCCGGCCCAGCCCCGGGCTCGCCGCCTGAGTTCGCAACGATACTGCACCGCATGACACTCGTGCAAGAGGGTTGCCTACCCGAGCCGCCCTGAGGCGCTATGGGCCACCACACAGCATGAGCAGTGTGTGTGGATTTACTTTTCGGGCGGGGATTACAACTGCTGGGAATTGCCCATTAACCTCTTTCCATTTTACGCTACCAGGCATACTCTCTCTCTCTCTCCACATGGCCTCATCCCATTCATTCGCTCAACAGGTGGCAGCGGCGCGCTCCCGTCGTCACCGTCGTCAAGTCCCATTTCCGGCTGGCCTCACGCGGAGAGGAGTGGGGGAGGGGGGGGCAACATCATGAGGCCCCTCGCGGCAGCAGAGACAGAGCGCCGTACCGTGCCGTACCGTACCGTACCGGCCAGGCCCACAGTGATTACCTCGACGCACGGTAAACAAATGGCAGCGCTGACAACGAGCTCGGTCCATCACACGCGCGCACACACACACACACAAATATCTAACCCCGGGGCTAATAGAGACGGCACACAAGCGTTGTGTCCGCACTCTACCTAAACATTTCCCGTGGCACAGTTTGGGACAGAGTTACTTGTTGGAGATTAAATATCCAGAATTTAGATTTTTTTTTTAACTCTTCATTTTTTTTTTTTTTTTTTTTTTAACTTTACCCTGAAACCAGCAAGTTTGTGCACTTTCTCATAAGTTTCTGGCACTTGAAGGGACAAAGGAAAATTTAACTTTTGGAGGAACTGTTGGAGATACTCACTCGGACGGCACCCTCTGCAGGTGGAGGTTCTGCTGCTGCAGGTGGTGGCTGGGCAGCTGCAGGTGGTGGCCGGGCAGCTGCAGCTGGCGCACCTCGGTGCGCTCGTGCTCCTGCTGCTGCAGCCGCAGCCGCGGCGGCGACGACCCCGACAGCGAGGCGGCGAAGAGCGCGGCCGTGGTGGTGGTGGTCGTGGTGGTGGTGCTGTAGGCCGAGACGGCGGCGGTGGTGGTGGTGCTGCTGCTGACGGCCAGCGCGGCGTGCTTCTTGTCGTCGGCGGTGGCGGTGGCGGAGCGCTTGGCCGCGCCGTACAGCTGGCGGTAGTACTTCTCCTGGTCGCCGTAGATCCAGCACACGCGCCACCACTGGCGGCACATGACGATGCCCGCGCCCGCGCCGTGGTGGCCGCCCACCGTGGTGGGCGACAGCGGCGAGTGGAACTTGACCGACATGGTGGCGGGGGTCTCATAGGGCCGCCATGTGCCAGCTGCTGCTGCCGGTGCCGGCTCCCTGCCCCAGCTGCGTCAGCTGCAGGTGCGGCCAGCTGCAGGTGGCGGCGGCCATGGCCGGCTCAGGCGCGCCAGGCTCAGGGCGCCTGTTTGTGAGAGAGGCAGCGCGTTGACAAGGGTGACCCGGGGCGGAGCCCGGGGGAGAAAGGGAGAGACATGACCGCCTGGAGTAGGGGATACACGCACGACCGAAAACCGGCGAGCACAGCCACAATTTCGTCTTAAACCCCCCCCCCCCCTTGCAAAAAATATATTTTCTTAAATTTACGACATTTTTCGTAATTTGTGATTTACAAACGGTGTTGTAAATTTGAGAAGGCCTATTTGTCCTCATTTAAGGATCACAAAGTCTATACCATGTGACCTTACAATTTTGCAACTTTACAGTTTGATATCGCAACCTCACGACCTCATGGAAAATTTTCCCGTAACCTCTATACCTCTACAAACATTACTCACAGTGGCCCGCCCCTAAAAAAAAATGCTGCCGTATCTATAGACTACCCAATGCAATAATGCAATAATGCACACGTTTTCCTTGTTTGAACCAGCCATAAAACGGCCGTGTTGACCTTAGGCGCTGACGACAACCATCAAAACCCCTTCTCATGTCGCGCTAAAAAAGAAATGAATGTCATTCCTCGCGGTAATGCATAAAATTACGCTCGCTGGTTATACACGTGGAGATTTAGCCGGTTACACGTGGAGATTTACAGTGAAGAAGCCCGGCCAAAGTCATACCCGCGGCAGCGACACGATACGGCGCGGTGTTCGCGGCGGGAGGGCGATTTACGAGACCCGCAAACCTTCTGCACGATATTCGCACGCGCAGGACGTTTACGAGCCTCACGCGCCTTTAGCCTGCTGAGCCGTGCGTGCGTGCGTGCGTGCGTGCGTGCGTGCGCGGGGCATCCCGCACGCCAGAGCACGGGTACGCGCACGCCGCGCGGGTAGAAAGTGGCGCATTGTTTCCTATCGACGCGACACGCCAGGCGCGCCCGCCCCAAAGAATGGGCCATAGAGCGCCAGGGCCAGGCCGCGGTGTCGCGTCGCAGTCGGTGAGAAACACTTGCTCAGACAATGCGGCCTATGAAGCCATCAGAACGGCGAGAGATAGACGCGGGGGGAGAGGAGAAGAGAATTAAGGGGGGAAAAAAACTTGTAACATCAACACGCGACCCCAGGACGCCTCTTTTTTTTTTTTTTGCACCCACGAGTTTTTATTTCCGGCCGCTATAAAGTAATTTCAGAAAGCGAGCGCAAAGGTTTTTATGTTTCATTATTCTACGGCTGATGCTGCTGCTGCTGCTGCTTCCAGCATAGCAATCCTCTTGAGAAGATTATAGAACGGGATCACAGGAAAGTAAAAACCTCTGCAGGCCTGCAGGCAGCAGGCGGGGGGCAAGAACACGACGTGTGTCTCCTGCTTCTCAAGCGGCTTAGACACATTGCAGGACGTCAAGTGTCAGGTGGCCCGGAGTGCACTGCAGGTGGCAGCACCGCGTGACAAGCATCCGTATGTACTGGACACGCGACAGAGAGCGAGAGAGAGAGGGGGGGGAGGGGCTCAGACAACTCACAAGGAAGTTCATCTCGAGCTCATTTGGCACAATTAATACATGGAGCGGATCAGCCATTCGGCGCGAGACCACGTGATCACTCTCCTTCATCCGGAACACGACGCGCTTCAGACACAACACGATCCTCCGGTACAGCGCGCGCGCTCACACACACACACACGATGCATCGTTAGTCACTCCCAAACGAGACGCACTCGATGGCAGATCGAACCTCTTGCTTTGGTGCGGCAGCGCGCGCGCTCGCCTCCGTGAGAGGTCAGATAGAGAGAGAGGGACAGAGGGAGAAAAAGAGAGAGAGGGAGAGAGAGAGGGAGAGAGAGAGAGAGAGAGAGAGAGAGGGAGAGAGAGAGAGAGAGAGAGAGAGAGAGAGAGAGAGAGAGAGAGAGAGAGAGAGAGAGAGGAAGCCCGCTACCATGGCAACAAGACCACTTCATCAATTCATAAGCGCGTCAGCAGAGGCCTACACGAGCTCCCCGCGGGGCGCAGCGGGGCGCAGCGACGGGCCTATCCGTAATGAGGCCTCGGCAAACTTTTCGGCGCCTATAACGCGACCCGCGCCGAGCCGCGACCTCACCCCCGGCGGGGCGGGGCGGGACCTCCTCGTCGAGGTCAAGACGCCTTTAATGACACGGCAGCAGCTTAGGAGAGGGCGCCTCCGAGGGACACATCCCCTTAGCGGGGGGGATAGGAGGCCCTCGTCGGCAGGGTGCGCGGCGCGGGGTCGGGGGGCCGCGCCGAGTGGTCGGCCCCGCCTCGCCCCGCCCCGCCTCGCCCCGCCAGGCATCACCACGCCCCGCCCCGCCCCGCCCCGCCCCGCCCCGCCCCGCGCAAGAGGCAGGCGCTGACGGGAGGGCAAGCACGAAACGAGGGCGCCGCGCCCCGCCCCGCCTCGCCCTCACAGCGTCGCCCGAGGACCCAACTCCCTAAGGGCCTAAGTGCTACCCGAGGCGCCGCGACGCGGGCGGCGCGGACGGCATGGCGGGCAGAGGCGTGGACAGGGGGGATGGCGCGGTGCGCGGGGTGCGCGGACAAGAACGCCGTCAACACACGAGAAACCCACACCCACACTGTCAGAAAAAACACTACAGTGAATTCCGCTAATTTTTATATACAGCCTTTACTGTAGTTTAAGGTGCATGATTAACTGTACTTTTTGACTGCCCATCCCGTTCCCCCTAAAATAAAATTGTTGAGATGGAAAACCAATTATAGAAACAGATTTTGTCTCGAGGAAAACACCTCGTTCATGCAGTTGGTGGGCGTGTCGGCGGGCCGTGCGAAAGCGGTGCGGCCCGGGCGCCCACTTAACAGGCACGCGACAAAAATGACGAGCAATCACTCGGTACTGTACCGCGGGGGGGACACGCGACTGTATGGGCATGATCGCACTCGTATAGGTACCGCTTCATTTCCCGGCACCTCTCTCTCTCTCTCTCTCTCTCTCTCTCTCTCTCTCTCTCTCTCTCTCTCTCTCTCTCTCTCTCTCTCTCTCTCTCTCTCTCTCACACACTCTCTCACACTCTCTCGCTCTCTCGAGTAGGAGATATCTAGCCCCGTCCACACACACACATATCCACACACACACACGGCCCCAATCAAGCCCCTTGCGTGATTGTATGTCACGTGATATACCGGCCACAAATCAACGCCAGGCCCGGCCCGGCCGTCATTAGCTGATGAACAGGTGCAAGGGGGCGGAGGGGGCGGAGGGTGCCACGCACACTGCCCCCACGGGGGTCAGGTCGCACATGCCGACCCTACATGAGAAATAAACACACGACGCGCACATACAGTCGCCGTGCGCACACACACACACACACTATTCATCACGGGCCGTGACGCGGTTTTGATAACTCCCAGGTCTTTGGCTCGCGCTTTCTCTCTACCTCTCTCAATCCCCCCCTCTCTCTCTCTTCGCCCACCCAGAAAAAGCAACTCTTGAATCAAGACTATAGCCTTGCAACGCTCAAGACCTATGGAACTTGAATAATCACGTCTTTGGACTTGAATCAAAACAAAAAAACAAAAAAAAAAAAAAAAATCATGATGGTTTAAGTCTTCAATCATGTCCTTAATACAAGGCCAAGACTACTTTTTCCTGGGTGCGGTAGCAACGGTTACTTGATGTCCGAGGACCATCGGAACGATTCAAAGACGGCCTCTTGCTATTTCGCACCCCCGTCCTTGAATCGTTCCGATGGTTCTTGGAGTCGTGTTTACCGTGTTTCGCTCTGTCTCTGCCACTCTCTCTCTCGCTCGCTCACTCACTCTCTGCGCGTCCCTATGCTTCTCAGTGGAAAGTCTCGGTGTCGGCACGCACTCCCTACGCCCTGCCCTCCCTGACGCAACGGTACATCATCATGGACTTCCCTATTCACCACGCCGGGCGCTGCACAGCACCGGAGAAAGCTCCGGCGCGACGCCCGCGCGCGTGCCGGCAACACATCCAAGTGTGTGAATGTCGTCGCACACTTGTCGCTGAGTGAGTTTTTATTTCAACACTTTCCCGCACACATGTGCGAATAAGTTCGTAAGAAAATTCTCACCTTTGCGTGTTCAAGTGTGCGATTTATTGTAACTCAGACCCGTAGAAGTGTGCGACATCCAGTGGGGGCCACGTCCCCCGATGGGAGGGCAAAGTTATAATAATAAACTGAACGCAGCCCGCGAGAAAAAATATCGTCAGCACGCCAGGCCAGGGCGCGGGCGGGATAGGTGTAAATAAGTTATGAACAGGGGTTGTGATTTCACAGCAGAACGAAGCGACGCAGCCGGGGGGGGGGGGGGGGACACGCTTCACGGCCCCTCGCGTCCGTCTCGTGTGGGCCAGGGCGGGGCGGGGCGGCGCGGGGCAGGGCGGGGCAGGGCGGGGCACCGAGGCGGGAGACGCGGGTCTTAGCAGTTCCGTTCCCACGCACTTTCCTCCGCACGCCACACAGCCGCTTTACAAACTGTTATCATCACCCTACGCTAGAGAGGAGAGCAGGGGGTGGGTGGGAGGGAGGGAGGGAGGGAGGAGGAGGGAGGGAGGGAGAGAGGGAGAGGGAGAGAGGAGAGAGGAGAGAGAGAGAGGAGAGAGGGAGAGGCAGAGAGGGAGAGAGAGAGAGAGAGAGAGAGAGAGAGAGAGAGAGAGAGAGAGAGAGAGAGAGAGAGAGAGAGAGAGAGGGAGAGAAAGAGAGAGAGAGGGAGAGAGAGAATATAGACCGAGGAAGGTGTTGCTGGGCAGGATGGCGAAAGTACAAAAATGTCTCCCGCTGCTGCCCCAGGTCGCGCGGGCCGGGCCGGCCCTGGCAGGTGTTTCCTTCCAGTGGTCATTGCGTTCTGGACGCGGGGCGGCGCGGGGCGGGGCGGCGCGGGGCGGGGCAGACGTGTTTGCGGGGGGTAGAGTAACGAACCCAACCCCGGCCTGGTCCCCCGTGTGTACACAGCGACAACACGGGCCGTTGGCAGAGCGCCCTCGAGTCAAAGGGCCGGTGCGTAACGGAGAGGGAGGGAGAGAGAGGGAGAGAGGGAGAGAGAGAAAAGAAAGAGATATTTTCTCTGTAATTTTACACTTTAAGGGACAAATAGTGAAGAAAATAAAGTTAACCAAGTATGCGGCATTCACGCACTTTTTCCAAACGTGACCAAATACTCGCGGTGACTCGCGGTGACTCTGTTCCTCTCACTGTTCGCAGAACATGCCATCACGTGACCCTCCCCCCTGGCGGGTCCGCCCCGCCCGCCTATTCGCAGAAGAGGCGGGATTATCATCGCGCCGCACGACTATTCGCAGACAAAGTGACACAAGATCGCGCGGCGCGATCGGCAATAAAATAAAAGCGCTTTGCAATTGTAATAACGAAATAAAAGCGTCAATGGCTCGCAGGCCGTGGCGGGGCGGGGCGGGGCATTTGTACCGTTGAATCCATTAGAACGCCGTTGGTGTGCGTGCCTGCACTCTGGGTCTAGTGCACCTTCACACGTGCATTGGTGTTAAAGTTACAAATGAATTTTCAAAAGCATGACACTGGCAAAGACATTAGTTGTAATATGCTCGCGGGCTTTTAAACCCCTCGGCAATAATGTAATTAATCTATTAATATAATGATTGATACTCCTTATTTCTTGTTTTTTCCAGAACTGTCTTTGGTAAAAGACATAACATCACAGCTCGGTTCTATTTTATCCCCCTTTACTTCTCTACGGCGTGCCCCTCTTCCCATCGACGTCCATGCAAGCTGCTTCTTCCACAATACAAATGCGTTCTGGATTCTGTGTCAGTGGAGCCGGCATGACGACTGGCCGGCCCGTCCAGCCCGGTCCAGTCCAGTCCAGTCCAGCGAGGAGAGGTCGGGACTAGAGACATCAATTAAAACATATCAGGGCCTGATTTACCGACCGGCCGGGGCACGCCGCGGCCCGGCCCGCTGGCCTGCGAGCCGCCGGGCACCAGGGCCGCGCAGGGGCGTGCAGTGCACAGGCTCCGCGGGATAAGGTGGGCTCCTCCGTGCAAAAGTCGTTCGTAGCGTGACTGTGTTTTTTTACAGTGTATATAACGTCACCGCCACCAACACAGCGCCTCGCCGCGGCCACAAAGACGCATTCAAAATAAAAGCACTGCCGTGTCTGTCTGGGCGCGAGGGCGGCGCGCGACAGTCAGCGCTGCTACCAGCGGCAGCGGCGGCCTTACAACAACTGGAGCAGCAGCGGCCGGGGTAAAAATGCACCCCATAAAGTAGAGAGCAAAAGCGCAGCCGGGCCGGGAGAGCTAATATTTCCCGAGCTTAGGGCATTCGCTCTGCTCACCGTGAACGATCCGTCCCTGGGCCGGGCCCAGCACAAGCAGCACCACCTTTATTGTGAACGGTCTCCCTGGCGGGGGCGTGGCGGGGCGGGGCGGGGCGGGGCGTGGCACCCAACCACCTACGCAGAGGCACTCTACGCGACCACAATGGGCACTGGCGACAATGCGGTGGCGGCACAGGGCAGGGCAGGGCCCGCCGGTACAGATCCCCGCCCCCCGGGAGGACGCGTCAATGAAAAGGGCAGCGCGGAAATTCTCTTTCGACTGATGACCTTCCCGGAGGGAGTGGCTCTGGCACCCGCCGCAGCAGCCCGGCAGAGAGACACGGTGCTCGAGTTAATAATATCATTTCTCAGAGAGTGTTCGAGGACGGGGCTATACAAATGAGCGCCTCCTATTGACAACGAAAAAGTTTGCGAGAAAAAAAGAAAAAAACAAAACCGCAACATAACATAACTGCTTTCGATGTCGAGGAGAACCGCGTGGGACGTGTTACAGCCCCACATGAAATCCTATAAGATGAGCAGCGTTTTGATGGCCGTTCCTATTTGGAATAAGGCCCGCATAAACCTTGTCAGTTGTAGTGTTTGGCTAACAACGACTTCTTCACGCGTCCCCGGGCCCCGCCGGCCTCCTGGCCCAAACCTCTCGCGTTCGCACCTCCAGCGCGGTGGTCATAACTCGGGGGTTTATCTCCAGGAGGGCGGCGCCGAGCAGCCGGCGCGACGCCGCGGCCGCCCGGGGATTAACAGAGACATCTACTGCCGGACGGGTCGGGACAGGGCGACACTGCGCCGTCGAGGACGTCGCCGACAAATTGGCGGCCGACGAGGCGACCTGCGGGGCGGGGCGGGGCGGGGTCGGCACTTACTACCGTTATAATAAGAGATTCAAAGGCAGCGGACGGTCTGGACGGGCCCCGCGGGGCCGGCGGCCAGCCTAGCGGCCCGGGCCAGGTCCAGTCCAGGACCGCGCCGTCGCATAGCATAGCAGCCGGGGCGATAAACATGTCCGCGGAGCCACGCAGGGACTCATTTCCAAATGTATGGATTTGAAACAGCCAGGTGTGACCGCGGCCGGCGCCGCCACACTGGAAATGGAAACCCAAGTGTGTGAATGTCGCACACTTGTACAAGTGCCAAGGCTTTCCTCGGAAAATTCATCACACGTTTGAGGAGCCAACTGTACGGATAAATCTTATTGACACACCTACAAGTGTGCGACATTCACACACTTGGATTTCCAGTGCATAGTCCGCACGTGTAACAGCTAGCTGTCTGAAGTAATACGAATAATAAAAATATGAAATGTGCCGTACCGTACGCGCTGCAAAGGGGATGAACCTGCGGAGGGCCGGGGCAGGGACATCACGTGGATGAGGAGAGGGGGGGGGGGAAGAAGAAGAGGAAGAGGAGAATAAAGGCGCCATAAAAGCTTCGGCCGGCGATAAAGATAAAGGGGAGTAAGGAAGACGAGGATGCGTGCCCTTTTGATACACTCCACCACCACGCCCCCCGCTCCTCCCCGGGGGAGCCCCGGCGGCGGCAGGCCCCCGGGAGGCTCGGCGCCACCTTGCGCCGCCGTTTACGTCTGGCCGCTGGGGAGCCATACATACCTGCCGATAAAGGCGGGTGCTGCCGATAAGCAGACTGCGCTGCCAATAAAGCCCCAGCCCCAGGGTTGCGCGCGCGGCGCGGCCGCCCGGACAGACCGAGCTGGCGGCCCGGCCAGGCCCGGCGGGGCAGACCCCATTCAACGGCTGGCTGGAATTGTCATCCGTCGCGGCCGAGTAGGAATCCGCCCGCTCATCAAGACTCACATAATAGGCTTTTTAATCTTGTTTTAATTTTTTTTTCTTAACTCTCTTCTTCTTCCCGGCCAACGCCGCCGCGCCGACAGTAAACGAGGTGCAACGGCGCGCCAACGGAATGCAACAAATTTTATACTGTCCCCATAGATACCTCATCGCGTCGACCTTGGGTGGCCCGCCCCGCCCCGCCCCGCCCCGCCCCGCCCCGCCCCGCCCCGCCCCGCCACCAGTCCCGACCGGCACCACGCCGTGTCGCTTTTAATTGACCGGAATCATTCATAAATTTCAGAGCCAAATTTTTTGGACGCGGCTACGAGCCAACTGGTCAAGTAGTCACACCATTAGCCCCACGGCGGGCGGGGCGGGGCGGGGTACGCAGGAACGCCACCACATAGCCGGGCGCGGTTGTACGTGCCGGGGCGGGGCGGGGCGGGGTCGCACCGCAACACAGGCGCACAATGAGCACGACACCACACACAGAGCACACTGTTCCCAATATTGAGGGAGTTTCCCAAAATCTCTCGCCCTACTTCAACCGAAGTTCATGGAAGTTTTGGTAAAAATAGCCAAAACTCACCTAAATTCTTCAAACAAAAAAAAAATCGTCAAAGTTCAAAATTCTTTTTAACGATGTTCACAAAAAAATGCGCGAAAGTTCAAGACTACTCCCCCTGCGGAGACATGTAAAGGTTTGGCCTGTGAAGTATATGGTGTTCCCGCGACTCAAACTGGCATTCTCAAAGGGCGCAGGAGAAGAAGGCACGGACGGCACGGACCAGCTGGAGGGCGGCGGCGGATACGGGCCGTAAAGATGAAGTGCATTTCATCTCCAGCCCCGCGGCGCAGGCAGCCCGGCCCGGCCGCCGCTGCCCCAGGAGGTGCATTCCCTGGTGACAGCTGGCCGGGCGGGCGGGGCGCCCCGCGGAATGTCACCCGTGTGACAAGTCCGTCAGGGAGGGCCCGCCCGCCCGCCCGGCCGGTGGACCCATCTCGAAAGCCAAGTGTACGAACATGTCGCTCACTTCCCGGTGAGTTAAATTTTTCACACACTTGAGGGTGCGTGACAAATCACTAACGTGGATGAGAGACTGCCCATAGACGGGTGTTCACATGGGGATTCCCCTACAGTCACTACAGGTGGCCGCGGGGAGACACCAGGGCGCTCCGCCTCACACGTGGTGCACGGCCTGCATGAGGGGCCCGGGGAGCATTGAGAACTCGAGTGAGACTCCGCGCGGCCCAGCCGGAGGATGTATGAATATACACGTGTAATCCACGTGTAATCTAGCTCGGACAGGGTCCGCCACCCCGCCCCGCCCCGCCCCGCCCCGCCCTGGGAACGCCCCGGTGCGGGAGGGGTGAGGGACATCGCGGAGAATTCGAGCAGCAGCGGGGCGGGGCGGGGCGGGCGAGGCAGGGTTCTGCCATAACGAATTATTGCGGGTGTTAAAAGTTTGGAACGGGCGATGTCCGCTGCCGCGCGAAGCGCCCCGCGCCAAGTTCATCTGCATCTCTGACTGTGTCTGTCCAGCAGAGAGAGAGAGAGCGAGAGAGAGAGAGAGAGAGAGAGAGAGAGAGAGAGAGAGAGAGAGAGAGAGAGAGAGAGAGAGAGAGAGAGACGACTCGATGAGGTCACGGAGACGTCTTCTCCCACGGCCTGCACTCTCCCCCACCTGCCACGCCCCGGAACGACGTTGGGGGCGACAGCGCAAGAGAGACAATGGGATCAAGATGTCTCCGAAGGTGTCCGGACGACATCAGAGGCGGGGCGGGGCGGGGCGGGGCGGACGCCACCTGCAGCTGCGCCGCACCTGCCACGCCGCCTCGCTTCTCACGGCTTGATTAAACCGACGCGGCGTGAGTGAAAGAGACAAAAAAAGTAAAAGAAATAAAACCAAACGGGCCACCCAGCACTCTTTCCTCCACGGATCATACTTTCTCTTAATTTTGCCAGTTACGAAGACAGGTGATCATGTACAAGAAACGAAGAATTAAAAAAAAAAACTGTTACCGCATATTCTCGTATCCAGTCCGATCAAACAATCTGGTAGCATTATATTGTTTAGATGATACCCGTGAGTTACGCTACGCACCGCGTTACGCTTGCGCAACTAACCGTGACAGCCGGACGTCTTAATAGAAATAATAACCGCATAAATATTATTGATGACACGAGTGAAAAAACCCGCGACGAGCTGCCTTCTTTCAGTAGCCCTGTCCACACACACGCTCACACACACAGAGGCGAGCGCCGAGTCGTGTTCAGCGACGCGAGGGGCTCTCAAAAGTTTTTTTTTTCTCTCTCTCTTCTCTTCCAATAGCAGCAGCAGCTCTCTCTCTCTGTCTCTCTCATGACAGGCTACGCGGCGTCAGGTGCTAAGCGCGCGGCTACTATACGGGTGCGCCATTCAATCAGTCGTGACCACGTGACCGGGCTTCGCTTTCAATGAAGGGCTCCGGTGCGACTACTGCCGCGCCACAGCGGGCACAGAGGAGGTGTAGCACTGCAGAGGAAGTCCGTAGATGGACTGACGCGCTGCTCACAGCAAAGTAATGATGGTTTCAAAGAGGAGCACCCTAGTGAAGAATATTATCTATCAAGTGTCTTCGGCGCGGAGCGGAGGTATTCACTACTAATGGCAGACCACACAGTTGCCTATGTGCTTTTTTTAAAAAAGAAATAATATGCTTGTTTTTAAATGTTTTTTCTTGGCCGTGTAGTACAGCTCGCCCCGGGGTGATGGGTCTGGCTGGCCAGCCAGCGGCGGGTCCGGAGAGGGCCGACCGTCCGTGAGAAAGCCTCCACCGTGCGTCCCGAACCCGCCGCACCCCGCCCCGCCCCGCCCCGCCCCGCCCCGCCCCGCCCCGCGTGACCCAGCACAACGCTCCCGTGGACCATTGAGTCACACACGGGACACGATAAAATCACCGGCGTATCTGTGAGTGACTGAGTGTGTGTGTGTGTGTGTGTGTGTGTGTGTGTGTGTGTGTGTGTGTGTGTGTGTGTGTGTGTGTTACGTCATGGTGCTGACCAACATCACCACCAGGGTTAAGCTCAAAAGGGCATTACGACGGCAGAAATCGGATTTCAGGATAACGTCACACACACACACACACACACACATTCATCCACATTGCGTTTCGCTCGGATCCGAACAAGGAGATGAGAGCAATGTGAGGCCCGGGCCGCAGGCCGCACGTATCAGGGCAACACACTTCATTCGTACTCTCAACGAAATTGAAGCGGCCCGCCCCGCCCCGCCCCGCCCCGCCCCGCCCCGCCCCGCCCCGCCCTCTGTACCGGGCCGCCGCCGCGGCGCGCCCAGCCCAGCCCGTCCCGTCCCGGCGCGGCCGACCCCGAGTGGATAATGAAACGCTGGTGCCCGGGGGCGCCATGTACCCTGTTGGGAAAAGTCATTATTTATGGAAATCAGTCCGCGCGCTGCTTGTAGCTGCCCGCATCCTTTTTCTTTTTCTTATTCTTCTTCTTATTTGTAAGGAAAAAGACCCCGTGCGTGTGTAATCTCCTGCATTCTAGTGACAGCAGAAGTAGTAATTTCTTTTCTGAATGAACTCGCTGACCCTGTCTGCAAGCATGGTGTACCTTCCGCAACCTCGCCTTGACCCGTTTATCGCGGTTCAACCGAATAAACCCCATTTTTTTTTTCCCTCTGTCATGGCGCGGCGCGACCACGGCGGCCTTTGCATTCTGCCGCTCAGGCGGGCCCGACCGCATAGGGATGCCATAGGGGCCCTATAGAAGCCCATGGGGACCGCGGGCTCCCGCTCCGATAAGCCTAATGCAGCATTACTTATACAGCATGTGGCCGGTGTGGCCCACAGGCAGCCGCAGGCACGCGGACGGGACGCTCTCCAATACTCTGCAACAGTGTTGCCAACGACCCGGGCGTGCAAAGCAAACCAGCCTTAGCAAACAAGGAAATACTTTTCGACATTTTTTTTTCCTTATTTCGTACGCCACACGGGTACATGTGTGAGTGTGTG
The DNA here is from genome assembly GCA_033675135.1 of Frankliniella intonsa. NCBI lineage: Eukaryota > Metazoa > Arthropoda > Insecta > Thysanoptera > Thripidae > Frankliniella > Frankliniella intonsa. Next base: position 9,829,550 of record CM066248.1, read on the forward strand.
GGTTGCCGGGACGGACAGACATTCCTGGCAAGTCGACGACAGGCCGGCCGGCGGCCAGGGTGGCGGCACAGGTGTAAGTCCGGCCGGCCGGCCGGGCCGGGCAGCTCGCCACCCTGCCGCGGAACGCCCCGCCCCGCCCCACCCCGCCCCGCAGTCCTACTGCAAGTCATAACTCCTCGAAGGTCCGCGGGCCTCCGCGGCCCCGCGCTCGATGACGGCCGTCAGCACCGCGGCTCGGCTCGGCACCACGCGCGGGCGGCGTAGTGTTGATGGCGGGGAGATTGCCGCTACTTGCTGTTTCCCTCCTCCTCCTCCTCCTCCTCCTCCTCCTCCTCCTCGCTCCTCCTCCTCCTCCTCCTCCTCCTCCTCCTCCTCCTCCTCCTCCTCCTCCTCCTCGCTCCTGTTTCCCCGCGGGTTCCCTCTTCCACTCTTCTTTAGCGCATCGCGTCCCACACGTATTCGCGCAGAAATAGTAAATCAGGTCGGCCGCAAAAACTTGATATTCATCCGCCTTCGGGCCGCGACAGCCGTCGTACATCATAGCGGGGCACCTCAGCCCCGCCCCGCCCCGCCCCGCCCCGCCCCGCCCCACCCGCCCCGCCCCGCCCCGCCGCGCCATCGACGCATTCGCTAATTGGCGGGGGAAGGGAAGGCCAGGTTGGGCTGGCCGAGGTGGAGGTCTCTTTTAGTCACGGGCAGCAGGAAAAGGAGAGGGATTCTTCGCACGTTCCTTTTAAAGGGGACTGACTTGCCGGCCAGGTCATCATCCACTTTTCGAGCCCAGCATCTCTCTCCCTCTCTCCCTCCCTCCCTCCCTCCCTCCCTCCCTCCCTCCCTCCTCTCCCTCCATCCCTCCCTCTCTCTCCGCGCATGCCATCTTATTGCTACCCCCGAACAGAAAACAAACACAAAGAAAAGAAAAGAGAAATGGAGATTTAGGCCTCGCAAAAAAAAAAATATATACACACGCGCGGACACCAAACAATCATTTTAATGATCGGTCCAGAAATCGTTCAAAATCGAAGGCAGCGATACGCGCGCGGGCTGCGGTGGGAGATGGGTCGGGATGCTTTTTAATGCGTTTCATACATGTATGTTTTTTTTTTCTAAACTGCGGCAGCGGCAGCAGATTGTGCGAACAAATACGGAGCAGGTATTCGCTCGAGGCGCGTATGAGCCCGTTTATTATCATTCTCACGAGAGAGAGAGAGAGAGAGAGAGAGAGAGAGAGAGAGTTTTTTTTAGTTTTTAAAAGGATTTATTGGGGGGATTTTTTTTAACAAAATGGGCTAAAAAGGGGGAAGTTTTGGTGTCACAAATTGCTGGCAAGCAGCGAAACATGCAGTGCTGCTTGTTTGTGTCCTAAAGTGTTAGATTTTAAGTATGAGCACTGAAATGAAAAAAAAATACAAAAATGTTTACTAATGAGGGAAAAGGGGTTTTTGTTTTTAGAATACAAAAGTAATTTTAGGAGAAACATTGGCTGGCTTAACATTTTAGACATGAAGCATCATTAATTATTTTTCTAAGTAAATTGTTGTTGGTATTACATAAAATAGAGAGTTCATTTAGTTTTTTTAACAATTCTGGTATATCTACATCACGCTTGTAGTGGTTTATAAACTTATGTACTACTCTTCTTATTTTGTCCTGCTTGCAATGAAAAATTATATCTATAAATGTTTGTTCTGATAGCTTAGTTTCATCAAATGACATTGAATCACACACTGTTTCGATGACAAAATACTCTTGGGAAATCACTGGGTTTTCATGACTGGGAATGAATGAGGGATTTACTACCCACTGGTTTTCTCGAAGTGGGGATTGTTTTTGCACTTTGGGAAACACTGAGAGGGGTGATTCAGGTGGGAGGAGTCTTTTCTTTGAGGTAGAGGAATCTGGGTTTGAAGTGGGGGATGTTAATTTTTCAGGATTTGGTTTTGTGCTTTTAGGGTTTTGGCTGGGCTGGGCTTTGAGGATCGAGGGGTGTTGGGTGGAGGCAGCTGAGAGAGGTTGGTAGGTTATGGTGGTTGGAAGGAGGGAGGGGTGGGAGGGAGGAACAGCTGGGCTGGTGACGGGGAGTGTGGGGACGGGTGCGGGGACGGGTACGGGGACGGGGGGGGCGGGGGAGGTTTGAGGTTAGGGTTGACTTGTCCTGGGATTCTTCATTGCTTGAAGATTTGTTATTAGGGTTTGGGTTTATTTTGGTTTGGTTGGCTGATGGGAGATTTCTTGCTTTGGTAATTCGCAGAGCTGGGGCTGTAGCGTAGGCTGGAGAGTCTTGATTTGATTCTTGTGTTTTCTGATTAATTTCGATGTAGATTGTATGTTTCACTCCCTCCACACTAGTGATGTGCATCACTTCTGGACACGGTGGGGCGTTCTTCGGGATTTGCATGAAAAGAGTTCTCTTCCAGGTCTTGATATGTTTTAAATCCTCATGGATGGTGGAGACACATAGCCTAGCCGGTTTTGACACTACTTTGCCGTAGGGCTCAAGGAGTTTTACAAGTTCGTCGTCGGGCATTTCAGGTGGGCAGTTTGATATTTTTAATTTAGTTGCTTCTAATACATACTTTCGACATGGTAAGAATGTTTCGTTGATGTGGACACCTTCATTGTGGCAAAGTTTTGTGACGGCAGCTTCGTTGCGGAGGTAAACACAGAATCGACCACCACTGAGTTTTGAGCAATAAATAATGTTTTTGCCGCCGACAAGGTCGGCCGTAGCACGGAGTAATTGATCTTGAGTAAAACTTTGTGTGTTCTCCAAAATAATTGCCATTTTTCTTGACGGGAGCACTGGTGTTGTTGACGACTCTTGCTGCACAGATTGAGAGGTTAAGTTACCAAATAAATTGTTCGTAGAAGTCTTGTTGTGGTGCACACTAAGTTGGCTTGAGGTTTGTTGTCGATTATACATTTTGATGGAAATATCTTGATTAAACTTGGTGAGCGAGCTTGAAAAGTTGGTCTGGTTGAGGTTAGAAGTTTTCGTGGCGGGAGAGCGGCGAGACCGGGACTCCGCGAATCGAGTTTTTCACAGGTTCTAAGCTTTCGCGCAGGTCACTACCAATGTCACAGCTTCTTCAACACTAGTTCTCACAATTGTTCACAAAAAATAGTTCACTTGGGGTAGTTTTATAACTAAAATATTGATTTGTAAGTGGAGTATTTATGGGGTACGCTCAACTGTTCTCGAATCGAGAGAGAGAGAGAGAGAGAGAGAGAGAGAGAGAGAGAGAGAGAGAGAGAGGGAGGGAGAGAGAGACCCCAGATTTGGAGCTTGAGACCGCATACGAGCGAGGGGCGAGCGCGCGCGATTGAGGGGCATCATCAAAACTGTCTGTCCGTCTGTTGGTCTGCTGGTGTCTGCTCGCCTCGCCTCGTCCATCCGTCGGCCCGCAGCTCGACATCACATCACGCACTCGGAAGTAAGACCCCCTGCCATATAATACAGGCGCACCACCTGTGCCGCCGGTGAGCAGCCCACCCCGCCCCGCCCCACCCCGCCCACCCCACCCTCTGTTCGTTCCAACGGTCTCAGCCCGCCCGCCCCGCCCCGCCCCGCCCCGCCCCGCCCTGCCCCGCCTCGCCCCGCCCTCATCTCGTGCCCCCGGTGTTGGGCCTGGTCCCCCTCCCTGTGCGTTTCACAAGTCGAGCGTGCACGCCGCTTTTGCGGCGGAGACCTCTCTCCTCTCTCTCTTGCCCTCTCTCCCGACAACTTTTTACAGCCCTTTGTCTTCCACCCGTTTACCCCCATTGCGTCGGCTACAATCAGGCAGGGGTATCCGATGTCCTTCTCGGGGCAGCAGGACGCGGCACCCCGGGGACACCCCGGGCCGGCCGGTGCGGGGCGGGGGATGTCCAGGTCGCTGGAGTGGAAGTCCAGAGTCAGTAACAGTAACCCCCCGATGCCAGCGTTATCAAATCCGCCGTATATACAGCACTGCTCCGATCAACCCGCTGGCCTGCAGGTTGCCTACCCGCCGGGGGTCGTAACCGCCGGGGAGTGGATACACTATACACCCAGCCCGGCCAGCGGATGACGAGTCGCACGAAACGGCCGCGGTGGCAGGGTCGGTCGTGTCGCGGGGGCGGAGGATCACCGCCGCCTTTACGGCAGCGCCGCCCTGGAGGTGGACCCGTAGTGGGCGGCGACCGTAAAGCGCGCGCCCGCGTGACGTCACCACGGCTGTCGACTCGTGTCGCGCCCCGATCCACGACGGAACAACCCGGACGACCGAGCAAACACAACACATTTAAATCGACATTTAAATGCAGCTGCGAGGTGCGCTAGCGGGCCTGCATGAGCGGAGGCCGTCGTCGTCATCATCATGCCGACTGACTCGGGGCCGTCTCGGAAGTAGGCCGTCCGCCCCGCCAGGGCCAGGCGGGAGCGCGGGGCGGGGAGGGCCGCCGCGATAAAGATGCAGCCATTCGCATTCTAGGAGTCTGGCGACAGGACAGGACAGGTGGGGCCAGACCGGCCGCGTCACCTTCACACCTGCCTAGGCGTCCCGCCGTCGACCCGGCGAAGATGGCGACCACGCGCGCGCATCTGCAAACCCGATCAATCCATTTCCCCCGCCAATACAAAGTCCATCTATCGGCCGAGCGATCGATCCATGAGCGGCAGTGTTGCATGCACGCACAAAATGTTGCCTAGTAGGCAGCAGGCGCAGATGCAGCCCGCTTTACTCCAAGTATTGCCTACTTTTCTGCCTCCACTGATGAGCGGGCACTAACCTCGCCAGCACGCCGCACCGCTGCAGTAGGCACAGCCGGGGCCGCTTTCTGTAGGGTGGCGGCGGCGGCGGAGCAAAACGTAACTAGACAGAAGAGGGCGACCTGCTGGTCGGCCGTTGTCGGCCGGTTTGGCCCGGCCGACTGGCGACAGCTTAACGCGGACAATAGAGACGCCTCAGCCGAACAAATGGACTCGGGGCGGACCCATTTGTTGTTGGCGGTACCCACCGGCCGGGCCGGGCCGGGCGGAAAGTACCCGAGAAAGAGATTTTTATGCTGTGACAATTCGGTTGAGCAAGGCCGAGGAGCAGAAGGAAGGGGGCCGGCGAGCCAGCGCGGTAATACAGAAATATGACTTCCTCCGGAGGGGTCGCGGACAAAGGGGGACATACCTTTACGCTCCGACAGGTAGCGAGGGAAGGGTGACGGGAAAACGAGAGGAAGCAACAAAATCACGCCACAATGGAAGCCGTAACAAGGTTATAGAGAGGACCCGGCGGCCCCGCGCAGCGACAAGCCTCTTTTGCGGTCGCAGGTGAGCATCACCCATTTTCACGGTCTCTCTCTCTCTCTCTCTCTCTCTCTCTCTCTCTCTCTCTCTCTCTCTCTCTCCAGCGGCGCGATGGCGCGGGGAAAATCGGAGGTTGGTAGAGAGCAGCGCCGCGCCGCGCCGCTCAATCGTATTAGCCGGCCACTAGCGCGGCGACACGGACCGCCACAAAGAGCTTTCCGATCTACGCAAAGTGGTTCCGCCCGCCACGCCGCCGCACCACCGCCCTCTCGCAGAGAGAGAGAGAGAGAGAGAGAGAGAGAGAGAGAGAGAGACGGGCGCACCCTAGAATTAGGAGCGCGGCGGCGTATTTTAAGAAGTTATGACGAGCGGCCAGATCAAATCCCGCACGTCTGTCAAGGGAAAGGAGGTGCTGGCTGTCCCGGGATCATTCTCTTTCCCCCTCTCCCTCCCTCCCTCCCTCCCTCTGGTGCTCAGCGCAGACGCGAGGAGGGCGTGTCCGCAGGGTATATCGTTACGACACGCATTTAAACGGGGTGCCAAACAGGCAACCTAACCTCCAAACACGGACGGGACGGGCGGACGCGAGCCCTTGAGGTGCCGAACACGAGCGGGCCGAGCGGGCCGAGCAGCCGCGATGGAGCACCTCGCTCTGGCTCCCGCGGCTGACATCCAACCCTGTTTTAAAGGCAAAGAAACAACACACCGCCCACCGTAGGGACCGTGCGGGCGCGCCAGCAGCCCGTCTGCAGCGGCGTCCAGTCTCGCTTCCCTCCGCCAAGTTCAGCGAAGGCTATGAGAAATTCAGGGTACGGCTCACCGGGGCATGTTATGGTCTGAAAAGCACCACGAACGTGCCCGCTCTAGAGGGTGATTCCACGCACAGCGTTTTCGTCTTTCAGTCCTTGTCGCACTCCAGGGGCACGGTTATACGGAGGTTATACTACGCGGAATCATCCAGCGCTGGACAAAAAGCCCAAAGGAGTAATCCCACAAGCTTTTTATCATCGTATAAAGACGTGTGGTTTTTGTTGTGTTGATTTTCCGTGACCTCATCATACACACTTGCTCCCGACGTGGGTCGTTGGTGGCGGTGATGAGCCAGGGCAACGAGCTCTCTTCCCGTTTTACCAGCTTCTTTTTTCCGCCTTTCCAGGCCGCCCGGCCCCGCCCCGCCCCGCCTCGCCCGGTCGGCGCGTAGCCCCACTCCGCTCGGGCCTTCGCCTTCACCGCTGTCGCCGAGGGGCTCAAAAACATTCGCTCTTTAATTTTCCAAAGACTTGGCAGCGGCACCATCTCCATAATAACGAAGACGGCCACGCCGACGACACCCTACATTCAGCAATAATCACCACAATAATTACCATCAACATCACCGACGACACTGTCACAAAAATTTGAAAGACTCGGCGGGACGACGAGTACCCGCGACATAATTCACGTTCTTGAACACAAATTAACAAAAAGTATTTTAACATATGTAGTTTTCTCGCCAAGACAGAAAATTCCGTGTATTTAGAACCACATTAACCACAATTAACCCATTAGAAAAACCTATTTTTTTCACTATGGTCTCGGTGTACGGGTAATAACAGGGCCCGACGCGGGGATGATGCAAAATTCTAGGAAATTCTTCCTTGAGCCCGGCGCGCCGCGCCTTGAAGCTCCGACAAGATTACCCCGTACACCGGCGCGCCGTGCAGTGTAAGGACAGAGCGTTGTTAGCCGCGCCCGCCCCGCCCCGCCACACCCCGCCACCAACAGCTATATACCAGCCAGGCTGGCCAACTCAACACTGCATTATAATTGCATGGTATGTTTCAAGAGCCATTTTGTTCGATTGGGTATTCTGTATCGTCCCGCCCGCCGCAGCCGCCGCCGACAACAGCGGCATTCCCCGTCCCCCACCCCCTCCTCTCCCGACACCGGCGGTGCTACCAACACACACACTCTCACACCAACTTGTTGAACGTGCAAAGATCTTTACAGCCCCGGCGTCGTCGTGGCCTGCTGGCGAGCGACTCCCCCCTCCCCCTATGTAATTGCTTTCCGTTGCATAATCAGTGGCCGTGTGTCATCGAGGTGTTGGTAGCACTGCTGTCGATATAATGTGCTCGGGCGCCAGATTAAAACCACGCACTGCCGCGCACCTAACCCACACTCGTTGCGAAACGTGTAAGCGAGCGACCCCACGCAAGAAGCAGAGTTCAATGGGCATTCACACACCATCGTTTGGTTTACATTAATCAAAAGTGTTAAGCACGTTAAGAAGATTCTTAGCTAAGAGCCCACGTATTTCATATGGAGCATCTAAAGTTGGATGGACTATTTCGCTGCCAGAATGTGTCTAAATTTTTGTCTCGTGTGAAATACATGGGATTTTCAGCTGAGCGCTTGTAAGAGTGAGTCGGTTGAACACTTTTGATAACTGTGTACTGCGGTACAGTGCAGTGCTCTCGATGTCTTCAAGGACCTCCGGGGCAACTCCAACTCATTCACGGCCCACGAACGAAAAAGTTGAAGGAGGGGACAGGGGCAGGGGAGAGAGAGAGAGGGAGAGAGAGAGAGAGAGAGAGAGAGAGAGAGAGAGGGAGAGAGAGAGAGAGAGAGGGGGAGAGAGAGATGGTGGCGCCGAGCCGGCGCCGTGCTACAGTTTAGTGTAACAAGGGCGTGCGTGTGGGCGTGCCCGTGCCCGCGCGCGCGTGTGTGTGTGTGTGTGTGTGTGTGTGTGTAGCACGTAGCGCCCGCCACGGGGATGACCCCCGCCGGCCCGCCCCGCCCCGCCCGGGTTAGGCCCCGCCGCCCGCCCGGCCGTCCGCTCTCATAAATAATAAAAAGAGCAGGGCCTTCTCTCCGCTTGCTCCCTCCTCATCGTCCCGAGACATTTAAAAGGAATTTCTGTATAGCCTTACAAGGTGAAGGAACAAGAGCGTCGGGCGCGGCGGGCGCTGAGGCCCGGACCCGCCGCCGGCCCACACACGCCAACACAATTACAATTATTAAACTCAGCCTTTTTCCAGGAGCCCTAACGTCAAAGAAAATACCAAGAAAGAAAATTCAGATGTATTCCGTAGAGAACAGTGACCACCAAATTTCCAGTGTCATTCCCCAGAGGAGGGGTTTTCCTCGCAGCAGTGCAGTGTACGGCGGGTCCCCGCACCGCGCTGCGCTGACGGACGTCTCAATGGCCGTCGAGCGTTTTTCCGTCTGGAACCTTTAGCAGCGCAATAATGCGGTAGCGTGATGGATGTGATGGGACGCCAGCGGCGGCGCGGGGTGTCGCCACCGGAGGAGGGGGGCTGCAGGTGGAAGCCGAGAGATGGGAAAGGTGGAGGAGGAGACGGCCGATCCGCAGGCGTGTTCTACTACTCGAAACAGATTTCTCCCAGTGCTGCCCCGCCCCGCCCCACCGCCGCGTGAGCTGACCATTAGCGACTCTGCCGCGCACACCGAGACGACACGCAGCAGATGGCGGCACCGGCGGGGCAGAGCAGCCGCGGGAGCTAAGGGAGCGGCACCGGCGGGGCAGAGCAGCCGCGGGAGCTAAGGGAGCGGCACCGGCGGGGCAGAGCAGCCGCGGGAGCTAAGGGAGCGGCCTGGCCCCTCGAAAATATTTGAGCCACATTCCTGCTCGCCACCACAACCACGCCGCAGCCGCACCGGCGGCAAAATTTCAAGCCGGCCCACGGGGGCCTGCTGCCGCCTGCTGCCGCCTGCTGCCGCCTGTTGCCTCCCACGGCGTGCAGCTGAGCAGAGGTTCGCGCGCGGGGCCGAGCCGAGCCGAGCTAGCCGGCTGGGCCGCGGGCCGGAGGATTTGATTTAGCACTTGTCTCATCGTGATTTACGCCCCCCGCCTCATCAGCCGCCGGGTCCGGCCCCCGCCACCGCGCGCGGCCCCCCGCGGGGTCGTAATGGTTTCTGCCCTGGTCACAACACACTCGCAACATCTAAATATAAGAGTCGCGCTCGCACCGTTTCCAATCCGCTTCGTGTGTTTTTATTTCTGTCCCGTTTTATTTCGAGCGGGCGGGGCGGGCATGCAGGCAGCGGACGCTCCGGGCCGTTTGGGACGGGACGCGCCTGCTCCTGCCCGGGACACGGCGTCCAGCAGCTTCTCCAGGAGCATCAGAGCCGTGTCGCGCGCAGCATGCGGCCGCGCGGGGCCGTTAAAAGAAAAACAAACGACACGCGAACAGCGGCGCGGTCCAAACGGCGGGACATTTTAAATTTAATACGAGAAGGACAACTTTTGCCTTTGCAAGCGGCCGCGCGACTCAAGAAATAAAACTTGAGAAGGGAAAAAAAAATCCGAAGCACATCTGTGGAAGTGCAATCGGGCGGCACTTCTCTCTAGCCGCGTGTTTTATTATCACGCTCGCCGCTGGCGATATAAAAAAGGCACGCACACACACACACACGCCGCGGGAGCGAGTGACTTTGCCAACTAGATTGCGGGTGCATCGAGTGTGCGAATAACGAACCGCACGAATCCATACACTGCCATCATTCCTCTGCAAATAACCCGCGCGCCGCACGCAAATGCGCCGTCGGCTGCCCATGCCAAACTGCGATATGCGCTCGTAAGGGAAATGCGAACTGTCTCTCGAGTCGCACACACTGTGAAAAATAGTTGTATAGGTTTACGGGAATATTTTTTTTTACAAGAAGTGGAGTTGCAAAAAATAAAATTACAAATCGACTTAAAATTCAATCACGAACAAGCATATGGGCTGTCGTAATTAACAACATATTTACAATTTACAAAATATACCGTAAATCGACAAAGATATTTTTCACAGTGCATGGCTTTCGCCCTTGCACACTTGGCGCGGGCGACGGCGCAGCCGGCAGTCACAGTCATGTGCCATAGCGGTATGAATAGAGAGTCGTTATAAGACGGGTGTCATGCAGAGAGCAGGCGGGCAGGAGGCAGGCAGGAGACTTTCCGCGCGACGACCAAACCAAACTGCACTCTACGACCCACACACAGAGCTACGACCGCGCGAGTACGACCGGTGCACGGGGCGGCGCGGGGCCGCGGGGGCAGCTCAATCTGATTAGCGCAAAGACTGCATGCCATTAGTGTCGCACTTTCACTGGACCCCGACCGGCAGGCAGCACGGTCACCCCGAGCACACACACACATACAGAGGGAGGGAGGGAGGGAGAGAGAGAGAGAGAGAGAGAGAGAGAGAGAGAGAGAGAGAGAGAGAGAGAGACTGGGCGCACGGCGCGGGCGACAGCCGCACGGATGCAGCTTGGCAGTGCTTCATATTGGAAAGCAGTCCAGCTGCAGTCGCAGCTACAGGCGGCGGGTGGTGGTCGGATAGGAAGGACACACACACACACACTTTTCCCTGTCACACTGTCCACTTTACTTTAATAGCCCCGCAGTGGAAAGTACATACGGAGCGCGACGCACGCGACAAGTCCACTGCACAACCCTGCAGTTACTTCCGATACAAGAGGGAGGGAGGGAGGGGGAGAGAGAGAGAGAGAGAGAGAGAGGGAGAGGGAGGGAGAGAGAGAGGGGGAGAGAGAGAGAGCGAGAGAGAGAGCAGGATTAAAACCCGTAAAAAGCAAAAGGAAGGAGAGAGATGATTCGATCATTACGTCGGCCGCTCCGCTGGGCTGGGCCCTCACGGCCCTCATCTGCATCGAGGGCCATCCGACATGACTCGTTACGGCACTGAGGGCCTCGCCCCGCGCCGCCTAGCTCATCGTCCGTCTCCGTCGCACACACAGCGCATCCCCGCGAGAGGGCGCGACAGAGAGGGATAGAAAAGTAGAGAGGGTGGAGGGGAGGGGGGGTCTTAAAATCAAACTGAATGATCGCCGGCGGCGGCCAGGCAGCAGCAGCAGCAGCGCGAAGGAGGGAGAGAAAGCTATCCTCCCCGTTTTGAACGCGCTTTACGGGCGTGGCGCGGCGTGGCGCGGCGCGGTGCGGTCCGGCTGCTGCAGCGGCGGCGCGCGCGCTACTGTAAGGAAAGCCATTCGTTGTTAGAAAGGGCCGGGCGGTAAGATAATCAGGCAAGGGCGGCCAGCCCTATGCGCTCGCAGGGTTTTCACAACGGGACCAGGTCTGCAACCTAATAGGGGTTGGCCGGACTGAGCCGAGCAGGCACCGACAAAAATGATCGCATATAACCTCAAAGCAAACTGGAACGTTATTCTAGGGAAATAAATACAACCTCCTTAAAAATAAAAATAAAATGATTTTGACACCCCAAAGCGGTCAAGTTGGCTATCCTTTACCGCACAACCAAATTTCGGCAACAAACAATGCAATTTCTGGTTTTATAGGAAAGGCGGGAAAATTTCGCATAGTCCTGAGCCAAACTCTAAACGACCACGAGATTAGAAATATGCGAGCCAAAAGGAGCCGCAAGATGGCATCAGCGCTGAGCCCGAGTCTTGAAGAAACATTAGCAGTCCACTGGTGGCGCGCGGATCAGCGGGGAGTCGAACCCGCGGCGTTAATAAGCCTGGCTGCTGGCGACACGCCTTTCTCCTCGAGGTTTTATCGCGGTAGCACTCCAGTCACCTGAGTGAGGCGCCCGCGCTCCGCGCCACGCCGCGCCACGCCACGCGCGCGCAAAGCCTCTCGGACAAGAAAAGAGAGAAAGCTAGCGAGCCGAGCAGCCAGTGCAGCAGCACTGCACATTGCAAAAACAAGATACTTTTTGCAGACGGCCCGGCCATAGCCGGAGAAGGGATGACCCAAAGCCAGGCAGCGCAGCGCCAGTCTCAGCAGCGGTCCACGAAATGCCAACAGGAAGTCTTACGCCACTGACGTCGCGCCGGCCGGCCGGCTTCCACACCTCTAAGCTCAGCCGCTCAGCCGCTCCTTACTCGGCGCGCTTGAGCGGCTCGGCAGTTAAATATTTTTTTGGCCATATAGACAAGACTACTCCTACTTCTTTTTGACAAAAGACCACTCTCCACTGACGGGCTCCACTAATGCGGAGCATGGCAGCCTCCCACGGCAGACATCTTTTTTTTTTTTCACGCTCCACGGCGCGGAGGGCCACTTTACACACCAACACATTATCCTCCTCTGCATGTCCGCTCCTTATCGCGGCCGCGAGCGAATTTGAAAAAAGCCGAGGCGAGGCCATCGGGCGTCTCCAAATATATTTTTTTTCACACCGCGAGCCGCGTAGCATCGCGTGAAACGTGGAGTAGCAGCCTAGTTTACATAGGTGCGGGGAAACACTTCCCACTTTAAAAGTTAACTTCATTTCGGTTCAATCGTGCCTATGAGATTACAGGTGTCCTAAGTTCGTTATGAACTGCTGCCATGTGTAACCCAAGTTGAAGTACATGCATCCCAACTACTCTACAAACAAAGGCGGTCATGTCTCTCTTTTTCTCCTGGTTTCGTTGTTGCACAATACGCAACAAACAACAACGGGGGCAATTTGAGAATATACAAGTAAGAAGGGGGAAGCGAGAAGATGCGCAGTAACTCATAATAGTCCACCCGGACGGCTTTACATTATTATCTTGGACGGTCCATCAGCAATTACCATCCGAGGGCCTTACATCTTCCTCCCAGCGCGCTACGCTCACCGGCCCAGCGGCCCAGGCCCAGGCAGCCCAGCCCGACACATTTTTCTACAACTCTCCGTCCGCAGAGATGTTGTTGTTGTGGTATGGTGGATGCCACAGTTGGGGCAGACCGTCCAAAATTTAAGAGGCAGACTACGACGAGTTACAGCGCAGCACCAGCTACACGCACACACACACACACACACACACGGCGCGCAGCAAGCCTACACATCCAATTACAGTTTTGGCACGAGGTGCTGACGTTCCCGTGCATAAATAAATACCGTAAAACAGCAGCGTGTGCGTGCGTGTGTGTGAGCGTGAGCGCGGGCGTGTAGGGATCACTACCCGAGCGTGTTCCGCCAGTGTCAGCGGACGCCCTGCGCGCCCCGCCCGCCCCGCCCCGCCCGCCCTGCTGGACCAGGACGAGCTATGCACGCGAGGCGGGGCGGGGCGCGGCGGGCGCAACTCGAGCTACGTTATTTCATACTTGCGGGGTACTTTTTTTTTAACGGCGGCAGTGCTGAAAACCCAAGTGTGTGCATGTCACACACTTGTACGTGTGTATACACTTTCAATCGTACAATTGAGCTGGCAATTACTTGTGCGAAAATCACTGTACACCACTACTTGTTCAAGACTACGAATGAAGATTCACGCATCTACAAGTGTCTGACATTCACGCACTTGAGTTTCGTTTGCGACTCCTAGATTACGCGGGAGGCAGGTGCAATCGACCGTGACGGTGCCTTAGTCTTCAGCCTCCAGGTAGATGACTAACGTCCCCGAGTCGACAAAACCTTAACTCAGGAACACTGCCGCAAAACAAGTCGAAAAAGTACCCCACATCCGAAGCAAAATGACGTAACTTGCGAGCAGGACTGGAGTAGCAGAACTCGATCGTTTCGTTGTCTCTGTCCATCTGCGAATAAGAGTGAGAGAGAGAACGAATCGCTCCAGTTTTGCGATCCGCTCCACACGTCTTCAGGCAGTGATCTGGGAATATGAAAGAGGAGGGGGGGGGGATCTTCTCCTTACGTGGGTCACGCCCATGGCGCGTGTCGCGCACAGCAGGTGCGGTGAGCAGAAGATATCCGTTCTCGACAAATTAATCCGTTTTGAGCTGGGCGGCGAGCTGGGCGAGAGCAGGGGTAATCCGATTGTCATCCGCGTCGCTTCGTGTCACACTCGGAGACACTCACAACACACACACACACACACACACACACACACACACACTGGCACTGAATCACTTGGCTGGCGATGGTATCCACACAGGACGCGACGGGCACGCTCTGGCGCACTGGAGCGTGGCGGCACGGAGGACTTGTCGACGCGGCGGAGGCTCACAGCCGACTGCTGGCGGCGGCGGCGGGCCGGGCCGGGGCCGGGGCCGGGACGGCGGCGGCCAGGGCGGCCAGGGGCGGGGCCAGGAGGGGGGAGGGGGGCGGCCCAGCAGGAACGCGCGCGGCGCGCCCGACGACCCCCACCTGTCTCCCCTACCTGCCGCCCGGCCCGGGACGGACCTGCACACCGGCATAGATCCATAAAATGACTTCACCCGTCATTATATATTTCGTTTTTCTTTCGCAAAATTCTTCCATTCTCACAGTTTACTTTTACGAAGAAAACCCGTACGGTGAGCAGATCATAACAATACAATGATGCGGGGATCATTTTTTTTTTTTTTTACCTTTCATTGTTTCTTTTTTTAAAAAAAGGTTGTTGCACAACGTGCAAAATTTTCACAATTTTTTTTTTCCTGCGTCACCCCGCGCGGGGATTTGCATTAGCGCGCCATTACGGGGCGTAAGCCACGCCGCGCGGGCGAGTAGAGTTTCGCGCGCCGGCGACAAAAAGGGGAATATAAGAAGCGACGCGCAAAATGCATAAATAACCTCGCGAATGTTGTGGCGGCGCGGGGCGGGGCGCGTCCTCGCGTGCACTGCTGCCAACACTGCAGCACACGCACACATACACACACACACACACGTCCCTTTTGACATCGAGTGGACTTGGCGTGCAGCGTGATGTATGCAAAGACTCGGTGATGAGACGCGCTATTCCGCAGAAAGGAGTATGGCGCATAGGCAGTCCGCAGCCCCACTGAAGGGAGGTTGGTGGAGAGGGGGCCGTATCACCTCCACAACAACAACAAGTGCCGGGCCGAGCCGAGCCGAGTCTGTCGGGCAGTCTGTCTGTCTGCCGGTCGGGCGCGGACAGCCGGACGCCAGGGCGGCCGGACCGGCCAGCAGGCCCGGTCTGTTTATGACGGGTGGTACGGGCCGGCCGGGCACCTCAGGGTCCCGGGGCGGCGTGGCAATCACCTGCAAGCAGCAGGGCCCTTTCGGGAGCGTCGGCCAGCGGGGCATTCTTCTGCCTGCCGAAGGTGTTTTCAGACGCAGACGTATTACAGCCCCCCCGTCTGTCTGTCTGTGCAAGCACCCTATCATCGCGTGAAAGGGAGAGCGCGCAGACTACCCGCGCAAAATAGTGAGAAATATCTCTCGCTAAAGATACGCTCGCTGGAGACCCAAGCGAGGGAAAGTCACTTAGTTGACGGAGGAGTATTTAATATTATTGATAAAACTGGCAAGTTTGGCCACTGTGTAAAGTACTGGGTTTTAAGGAAATATTTGAGGTATATCGCAAGTGTGTGAATGCAAATTCTCACAGCCACAAGTGTGCTTCATTCACATTTCATTGCGCGCCTCACAGATATGCAGCGGCACACACGAGGTGGCCACATAGACACCAGGACCGTGTGAATACGCGCTACGGCCGGGGCTCCGCCTGCCACTGGCGTTCAAGTCGCCGGCCTACGTCCAGCCGCCGGGACGCCCGGGACGGCCTACGCTGATTAGGCGTACTCCACTGATCCCTGCGGATAGCCGCCGGCGGGCGCATCAGAGACCCCTCCCTGCAATTATCCCTCGCACTGCTTTATTTGCAGCAAACTTGCTTATTTGCAGGTTCGCACATACGCAGAGGTGCGCGGGAGCGAGCCGCGGGGATAAGAGGCCTGCCTGCTGGTCGTTGCGCTCCTCATATCCGGGCGGATCAGACCGGCCGTGATCAGGCCAGACCCCAAACCACAGGGGGAGCACGGCGATGATCCGGCGCGGCCAGGGGCCAGGGGGCGGGATGATGCAGGGCATCGGAACGCGGGACGGTAGGGGGTCGTAGGGCGCGGCGGGGCGGGGCGCGGCGGGGCGGGGCAGGGCGGGGCGGGGCGGGGCAGGGCGGGGCGGGAGTACCAGCGGGGGTCTAATCGACACAATCCGACGTACATAGTTTACGCTCGGACTGCCGCCCCCTTGCAATTTTAAATTTTCGAAAAACGCCAAAAAACAAACAAAAAAACAAAACAAAAAACAAGAACAACAACCTGCCTATCACAGCTCGCGTTCTAAAAATACTGTATATTTTTTTTAACAGTGCCGCCACTAAATCCCTCTACGCGAGGATCTCCTCCGTTGCCGAGCTAATTGGGGAAAACGAGGGAGACGCACTCCCGTCCACATGACGGCGAGCGTGCGTGGACCCCGCGGCGCCGCGCTCACAAAATCACCGAGAGGCCATTTCCCGACGCGCAGCAAACGAGGGCGCGACCGGCGCGGGAATCAACGTCGTTTACATGCATGCGGGGGACGCCACTGCGGCAGCCATTCCACGGTAACTATTGGCGGGGCGGGGCGGGGCGGGGTGAGGTGGGGCGGGGTGAGGTGGGGCGGGGCAGGGTGGGGCTGGGCGGATAATGAGGCCCAGGTCGCCGCGCGGGGTCGGGTCGGGGGCGCCGCCCAGGTCAGGCCGCCAGGCGTGTGACGCGCTCAAGCCAAGCGCGGCGGAAACTTTAGACAACTCTGCGGGGATCTGGACCAAAGGTTATAGGACCCGAACCAGTGGGCGCGGAAGCGCGGCTGTGGAAAGCGACTTGCGGGGAAAAAAAAAAGAGGGCGGAAATCAGTGGTTTCTATGTAGCAGATTCTGCTAGAAAAAAATATCCTTAAATTTGGGGTGGATCTGAGTAAGAACACTACAGAAAAATATAAAGCTCCTGAAATATCGTTCTTCTCACTCTAAAAAGCTTACGGTGATTTTCACTGTAAGCTACGGTGAACCCTGCAGCACTGTAGCTTACAGTGAATTTTACCGTAAGCTATGGTCAATGTCACTGTAAGCTGCGGTGATTCGCCTGGATTCACTGTAGCTTACAGTGACATCACAGCTTACGGTGAAAATTCACTGTAAGCTACAGTGCTGCAGGGTTCACCGTAGCTTACAGTGAAAATCACCGTAAGCTTTTAATAGTGCTCATTCCACGCTCAAAGTCACGCCGCTGGAGTTCGAATGAGACCAGTACGTAGTATGCCTGACGGAGGCGGCAGGCGAAGAGATGAAGCCCACAAGTAAGCAGGCACCGTACTGGTGGTGGGGGTAATTTTCGGGCAAGACTGGATCAAAACTAAAACGCCACGGCGGCATGATAATAACCTCGAAACCGCCCAGGGGAGGGAGGGGGGCGTGTTCCAAGTCCAGGACCTACCCGGCCTGGTCCCGCAGCCCGCTGCCGCTGCGCGGGGCGGCGCGGGGCGCAGCCTCCATCCCCATTGGCATGCGCGCGGCGGTGCCGGTGTGGCCGGGCGCTCAGGCACAGATCGGTATCACTCACACAATGGTGTCCATTCACAAACGTGTCCGGCATCCGATGACTCACCCGCGATAGTAATACCAGTCGGCTCACCTGCAACAACAAAAAAATAACACGTTATATAGCAAATTGGAGTCACTTTGGAGGCGCGCGCGCTTGCAAGCGACCACCGCAGCAGAAGCATCAGTATGTACTGGACGTGAGGGGTCGCGGCGGGGCGGGGTGGGGCGGGGTGGGGCGGGGTGGGGCGGGGCGGGGCGGGGTGGGGGCCTCGCGGTGCACGTGCCCAAGCAGCATAGCGCACGACTACGTTATTTATCTGCCTCTCCGCGGGGGAGGAGGAGGAAGAGGGAATGAATTCATGCCTTCCTGCTCTGCCCCGCGCGCCGTCATGTCAGGCCGTGTAGGACACTCAATAGAGCAGCGCTGCTACACGGGCGACACCAACTTATCATCCACAGGACATGATATAGACGGTTGAGAAAACACACCCCCATAAAGCACGCCGTACTCAATGGTGTTACGCTTATTTCCTCTGGGCGACACGATATCGCCTAAAATAGTTCGCAGCATCGCCGTCGTCTCCGAGAAATTTGTCACAAACCTGCAGGGTCTTTGCGATGATGCGTCCGCCGCACTTTTCACGCGCGTCTCTTTTTTTAAAGTAATAAATAAAAATACCGGTTTACGTCCTGATTATTCTCCGTTTTCGGGCATCTGGGTAAAACAGCGGCCGAGACGCTCAATAAGCACGATGAAATAAAAGAGGAGAGATAAGGAGGGGAGGGGAGGGGCGGCCGCCGCTGCGCTGCCGCGCAAACCGGCTGGCTAAATAACAAAACCTCGTCAAGGAGGACCGGGACGACATTACGGGACGAATTATCGCCAAATAACACGACGACGTCCACCAGGGTGGTCGTCCTCGGGTGAGGGCGTGCCTCCTGCCCCGCCCCGCCCCACCCCGCCCCCCGGCATGCCCGGCGCGCCCCGCCCCGCCCAGGCCCACCTGCACGCTGATAAGAGACCTCCTGACCTTATACCCCGCTCATTAGGCGTGCGACCGCTCACCGACCGGCCTAGATAGGCAGCCTATCTCTTACAACAAGACACACTGGAGGCCCCATGGTGTGAATGTCGCACACTTGAAGGTGTGTGAATTTATATTTGCACAACTATGGTGAAGAATAAAATGGAAGGATTTTACTCCTGTAGTCCCACACTGTGGGACTTGTAAAAATTTCAGTTTTCCAGAGCAGAAACCTGAAACTTTGACGGTAATAAAAAATAACGTCTGATTTTTCGAGGAAGCCGTTCTGCGGCTTCTACTTCGAAAAAAATATGAAGGAATTTTCATGAATTTCCTTAGAATTTGATGAAAAGTCCCCATGAACTGAGGAGTGTTTCTCAATTTGAGCACCCATCACGGCCATCCCTTAAAACAGTTCAGGCAAAGCACTCTGACTGCGCCTGGGTGATCTCTCTACTACGTGTCACTTCGATAAACTCGTTGCCCAACCGGACTCGAGCGTGGCGGAGCGGCGGCCGGGTAGGCAGAGAGCGGGACAGACAATGGGGATAGGCAATAGTGGGTCGCGCAGGTATTGCTGCATGCATGTTCGCCGTGTGCATTGTCCTCTCTCTCCCGCCGGGGCCGGGGTACCCGCTCAAGTGAACAGTACAGCCGCCCGGGTCCGAGCGCGTCCGGGCCGGAGCGTCACCTCGCCCCGACACGTTTCACTGGTTCCGAGAAGGCGCCGCCACTCGGGGACGCGCGCAGGATGGCGGTGCGTGTCCGCCAGTGGTCCGGCGGAGGTCGCGTGACTCACACGCCGCGCGAAACGACTTATTTACAGAAAACAAGTTGGGTTATTCCACTGTGAAAAATATGTCTGTAAGTTTACGACTTTTTTCGTAATTTGTGCTTTACAAATGGTGTTGTAAATTTACAATCGAAATCGTAAATTTACGAATGCTTATTTGTGCTCGTTTAAGAATTGCAGGTCGATACCAAGTGTCCTTTAAATTTTGTAATTTTACAATTTGATATCGTAACTTTACGACATTTCTCATGGAAAATTTTCCCGTAACTCTTACGAATATTTCTCATAGTGTTCAATACATGAGGCGTGAAGGCACTGGTGAATCAGGGTGCATCATCAACCTCTTTTCAGCGACATTCACCGTAGCTCATGGTGAAAATCCACCGTAAACTACAGCGCTGCCAGCAGGCTTCACCGCAGCTCACGCTGAGATTCGCCGTAAGCTTTCCAGAGTGCGGGCGAGAGGGGCCGGGCCGGCAGTGAAAAATGGTCCACAGTGATCCGTCCTCCTTTGTGAGCGATGCTCTCGGTCCACCCCTCCTCCTCCGACAAGCACGACAACAACATCCTATGCTAGCCCACCGGCCGGCCAGCCCAGCCCCACAGGGGCTTAAAGCCCCGTGCGCACGGCCGGGCCCAGCGTCGTGCACGCCCAAAACGAAAACACAAACATCCCGCCCAGCCCAACACACTACTTCTGACAGTGTACACAGGAGCCCCCGGGCGTGCGCATTCCAGCTGGCCCCAACTAAAGTGGCCCTCCCGGGGCACCACGCGAGAGGTGTAGCGGCAGTGACTCCGGGGCACGCAGCGGGGCGGGGCGGGGCGGGGCGGGGCGGGGCGGGGCGCGCCCAGGGACAAACTGCATAATTTCTCTGGGGTGGGGGGAAGGCAGGGTGGAGTAACATCGCCTCCGAGACATGGAATGCCAAATGTGGTATTGGGAAGGGAAAGGTGTCGGTTCCGCGGACAACAAGGGCTTTACACTTTTCTCTTGACTGGTTCCAGGGAAAAGCGCCCCCCTGCCTGCGAAGAGTGAAGAAAGGCCATACGACACACTGCCGGGCCGGGCGGCGGAATTTTCGACCAAAAATAATCTGATTCCGCCGAGGCGAGGGCCTCCTCGTCCTCGGCCCGGCCCGCGCGGCGCGCCCCGGACGGCTCCGGCCGACGTCTATATCGCGGGTACCGGGCCGCATTCCAGACCTGCTGCGGACAGGAAGTGATATCAGAACTGTGCGCACAGGCGGCAGGCGGCTCTCTCCCTCTCTCCCATATATATAAAAGCGGCCGCCAATGACAGTCCCTCGAACACGACCCCACCTCACCCCGCCGCACGTTACCCCACCTACCACCACCCCGCCGGGCCGGCCCGGCACGCGCGAGGCCCCGCCCCGCCCGCAAAAATCTCATTTTGATGCCATAAAAGAAGTTTTTATCGCGCGCGTTCCAGTGCCGCCAGGACACGCCACGCCACGGGCCAGGCCAGGGCCTGCGCGCCAACCTCATCTGCTGGAACGCCCCGCCCCGCCCCGCCCCGCCCCGCCCCGCCCCGGCTTCTTCCCGATTCCCGGTTGTCAGACCGCCTCGATTTCTGGTCAGATTGGCCGGCGCGGCGCGCTGCAGCTCCCCCGGCGTCATCGCCCCTATGGAGGATTGAGTCGTTCTTGGCAAGCAGAGGGAGACGAGTGCATCCGGTTAGGACTCGGCGGGGCGGGGCGGGGCGGGGCGGGGTGGGGCGGGGCGGGGCGGATTCAATCAACGCCCTACGAAGGGTGGTCGTCAGAGCAGGCAGGCCTGAGCAGGAGGGCGACCTCGCTCGCCAGATTAGCATCACCGTCGCGAATGCCAATAACGGCGTGGTCACGTGACGAGCACGCGGCTGTCTGATTGGACGAGCGCCGTGCCGTCCGCGTCAGAAGAGGCCCGTACCCGTGTCATTAGTACCTCTAGCGACGGCGCGAGACCGGAGCCAGAGCGCCCCGGGAACACCAGGAGGGAAATAATAACGAGATACGAATATTACCGTACCCGAGTCAACTCCAAGTCAACTGCCGCCGGCCGGCCGGACCCGCCGCACCCCGGCGTGACGCTTCAAGCGACCGGATATGCAGGTCGTCTGCGCGCGGTGTGGGGCGGAGGGTGGGGCGGGGCGGGGCGGGGCGGGGCGGGGCAGGGCGGGCTGGAGTCCGGACCATCGTCATGCGAAGGAGAAGGGACGACACAAAGAATGTCACTCCAGAAACCATTTTCATGTTTGGCCGCGGTGGTGGTGGATAGGGGACCGCACACTGCGGACACACGCAAGTGTGTGGATGTCGCACACTTGGGTTTCCAGAGCTGGAGCTGGAGCGGCCGCGGCGGCGGCCCAGCTGTGCGAAAGGCGATACGGAGGGACGATAGCCCAGCGGTGGGACCGGCGGGCCGCCCGCAGACCGCCGCAGCGCGGACATTCAAATCACCCGCGCAGATCACGCGAGTGATGGCACGAGAAAGAGTATAGGGAGCCATCCCTGATCCTGTCGGTGGCGTCACCTGAGACAGCCCTTGCACCGGGTGCCTCGGAGAACACGTATGCGCGGGTTAAGCCCACCCGCCCCAGCCCTTAGGCGCCGTGCACCTCTCGGGTAGGCAGACCCGCAACACCGTTACATGCTCCCTTAAACACCCGGCAGGCGTGAGCACGACTAGTTCAGTTCATCGTCAAACTCGTGGCACGAATATGGTGCAAACTTAGCAACGCGAAAGTAAGGCCACAACACACTGTGAAAAATATGTCTGTGTTTACGACTTTTTTCGTAATTTGTGATTTACAAATGCTGTTGTAAATTTACAATCGAAATCGTAAATTTACGAACGCTTATTTGTGCTCGTTTAAGAATTACAAGTCGATACCAAGTGTCCTTAAAATTTTGTAAATTTACAATTTAATATCGTAACTTTACGACATTTTTCATGGAAAATTTTCCCGTAACTCTTACGAATATTTCTCACAGTGACAGCTCGTCCGGGCGCCAGTGAGAGTCCATCACTCCTCCGGTCAGCTGGTCGCAGCCCTGAGCCGGCCGCTCGGACATAAGTATCGTGGAGGGACTCGGCGCGCCGCTGCGCCGCTCGCTCGGCAGCGAGAGAATAAAATCGGGAGCGTTATAACCCGTGCTGAGCCTCGTCCGGCA
>CM066248.1:9854507-9877007 GCA_033675135.1 Frankliniella intonsa
CGCCGGGCAAAAGTATACACACTCTTCGAGTCTTCAAGTGTGTGGCTAACACATGTGTGTGTGTGTGTTTGTGGGACTGTATATGTGTGTAGCGCAGGCAGCCGCAGAGGCTCCAGGCTGACCGGAGGGACGCCCGTCGTGACGCGAGCTCATCGCTTTCAGTCGAGTTTCTGTCTCCTGCACTGCCGCTCTGGAAACCCAACTGTGTGAGTGAGGCACACTTCTAGGCGTACTACTTCCCATTCGCACACTTGAACAAGTGCACGATCGTAAATTAACATCATTTGTAAATCACAAAATTTGACAAATGTTGAACGTTTAGGAAGTGACCTTTTTTTTACAGTGTGCACGAATAAAAATTCACACACCTGCGTAAGTAAGCAGCATTTACACATCCCTTGTGGAAGGGCTCGTGCCTCATTCTTTGAGAGAAGTTTCGGTGCCCCGCCCCGCGGCCCCGCAACTGTATCATCGCGCAGCGGGCGGGGCGAGGCGGGGCGGGGCGGGGCGTGGCGGGGCGTGGCGCCCGGGTCAAGGAGGCCGTGGTCACGCCGTGGTCACGGCCCGGCTGGCCCGCGGCGGGACGGGCTGCACCGGGTCCTGTAGGGCGTCGAGAGTCGCGGGGCGCGCGGGGCACGCAGGGGGCGCCCCGGGGCCCCTCGGGGGAAGGGGGGCTCCAAGGAATCCGTGCGTAGAGGAGGGGGCCCAGGAGCGGGGCAGCCCTTAGGGCACGATAGTCATCCCAGCCCACCGCCCTACCGCCGCTACAGGGCCTTTTTCGGTGGCTCGCCTCGCCTGCCGCACCGAGCAGCGGCAGCAGCAGCAGCAGAGGAATGTAGAAAAAGTTTCCATAAATTTCTCAAGACTGAATTATACATTATTTCCAGCAAACGAGCCGTTACCTCCGCGGGGCCCGCGAGCCGCGCCACCTGTTACCTGCACGGCCGTGCAGCTGCCGCGACTAGCAGGGCAGTAATACGCGAGAGGGAGAGAGGGAGAGAGGGAGAGAGAGAGGGAGAGAGAGAGAGAGAGAGAGAGAGAGAGAGAGAGAGAGAGAGAGAGAGAGAGAGAGAGAGAGAGAGAGAGAGAGAGGAGAGAGGGTGTGCCGGTCGAGCGGTGCACGTCCTGCGCCGAGCAGAGATCCGTCAACGTCAGTGTGCACAAGTCACTGCGACAAGACGCTATACACATCGGCCTCTCCCCCCGCTCTGCCCCCACCCTCCACAGCCACAGGGAATCACTTTCTAACTCCACATTCACCATCACCCCACCACATCTCCCCGTGCGACTAAAATCATTTCCGCGCAATGTAAAAGTCATTCCACTAATAGGTCCAAATATAATGCAGGCGACTCATTTTTTAAATTTTTTTCCTACCACACTTGTAGATGGACAAGTGCGGATTCATACACTTGCATCCCGGTCCGAGTGCAACGTCCATCCATACCTAAATACTTTTTAAAGCTTGCGGTGATTTTCACTGAAAGCTACAGTGAACCCTTCAGCCCTGTGAACCTGCCCCGTAAGTCAGTGTTAACGAGCGCACAGAGCGAGGCACAAACGGCATAAAGGTGTTGACGGGAGGTTTTCTCTGCTGATTCAGGAAGGGTTGGCCTGATGATGCCCCCCCCCCCTCCCCCCGGGCAGCCAGCGCGTAATGCTCGAGATCTATTACTGTCTAGTTGGCTCCATCAGGACCTCACCGGATTCATTTTTCCTGGCCGCACCCCACCCCGCCCCGCCCCGCCCCGCCCGCCCCGCCCCGCCCCGCCCCGCACTGGCGTTCTCACGCTGCGGCAGCATCCGCTGCCCGGCGGTGCGTCACGTCCCGGGCTGGACCATCTCTGCATCATTATCACTCACAAGATAGCGGCTGAAACGTGTGTGTATGTCACACACTTGTAGGTGTGTAATTTTTCAAGAGCACACTTGTCCCTCCCTACTGGTGTATGACGTCATACTAGGAAAATCCACTTGTTGAAAAGTAACACCATTACTTGTTGAAGTGTGTGGATGGAAATTCACTCGTCTATAAGAGCGCGCATGTATGTATACACTTGGGTTTCCAGTGCAGAGGCGCGCTGGTGCGTGGCGTGGCTGCTCGTGATGAAGACATCTCACATCGTTTACGGATGTCATCCAGACAGGGACCCCGGCAGACAATCACCTCTGCTGCCCCGCCCCGCCCCGCCCCGCCCCGCCCCGCCCCGCCGCGACCAGGGGGTCCCCTCTGCTGCAATCAGTCTTGCGGTGGCACAAGGCCCGCCCGCCCGCCCGCCCGCGCCCGGGCTCCCCGGGAGGCGTGGCGGAGCGCGGCGGGACGCGCCTGGAGGTGGGTGGCAGGCTCCACCCGGCCGGGCCCCGCCACCTGCAGAGCGCGGGAGGTCCCGTCCCAACCAGGCAACCGCAGGATACATACCTCGCAGTTTAACACGGGGCAAATCAAGCAATCGGGCTGCAACAACCCAACCTGCTATGTCCAAGCACCCAAAGGGTGGTAATTTTTACACCGTTTTGGGCTATTTGACTGGATCCCTATGATGATAGTCCACGCGGTGCTAGTTATACTATACCCCCTGGCTGTGGTGGACACAAGCCAGTGTCGACTCTGACGCAGACGGCGCACCCAGCTGCACCCAGTGCAGTGCAATCACTGCGCACACAGAGGGCACTGCGGCGGCAGCTGCCCGTCAGTCACGGCGGCGCCACGGCAGGCAGGCAGGCAGGGGGCCCAAGTCCCGTCCTATAACGCCCCGGCCTGGGTGGCAGCCACCGGCAGCGACACGGCGCCCGTCATGTCGTAAAGGAGGATACGACTGACTCCGGGGAATGCCCCCCCCCCCCCACCCCGCATCCTCTCCTGTACACCGCTGTTCGCAATTACGCACATCATTGTTGCCCCGGCCGGCGCCCTGGTCTTTTTCGGCGGCTATCTTTGTCCTTCCAGCGCATGCGGGCGCGCGGGCGGGAGGAGGAGGGAGAGACGTTAAGCCCCGGCTCGACTCGGTCAGCCCGGCGTCAGTGCAGGATAGATACCCGGGGGAGAGAGAGGGAGAGATAGAGGGGAAGAGAGATAGAGGGAAGGGAGAGGAGGGAGGAGGAAGGGGAGGGAAGGGGAGGGAGAGGGACACAAGATTCTACCTTTCGCCCAGAGTACAGGCGGAAGTCTGCATCACACCGCGGTGTCTTCGTGAAAACGGATGTGAGGAGGGACAGCCCCTACTCATACCCCCCCCCCCCCCCCCACCAACGCTCTCCGGAACGGGTTAGCATGTCCGCTGTTCAAACAGACTCAAAGGGCGGCCCCTCTGCGTACCTCGCTGCCCATCACGCCCTGCCCTGCCCCGGCGCAGCCATCAAGGTAATGGCACACTGGTGCTGCTGCTGCGGGTGGACCGGAACCCGGCGTCACAGAGGGCGCCCCGGGCGGGGCGGGGCGGGGCGGGGCGGGGCGGGGCGGGGCCCCCGCAGGACCAGAGGGCCCCCAGACCAGACCGGGTATTACCCGAACGTTTTTAATGCACCCGACGGAAGACAATGTTGCTCCCGCCGCTGCTGCCGCTCAGGGCGATTGGAGTGGCGGGACCTTCCCTGCGCCCCGCCATGCCAGACCATTTTATTATTGCAGACGTGAAATAACCAGCGGCAGCAGAACCAACCAGAGCCAGAGCCATAGCCAGCGCGGCCCGGGCCGAGCCATGTGCGCCGCGGGGCCGTATAGTGTGTGCTGAGTGCTGCACCCGGGGCGATTAGGAACAGTATAAAACCGTCGGATGGGCGAGAGATACTTTTGTAGAACAAGTCACCCTTTTTCACGGGAGAAAAGCAGAGGGTGCGGTTGGAAAAGAGGGGGGGGGGGGGGAGATGATCAAATCCCTCCCTAGAGCCAGAGGCGGGTTCAGAGGACCCCGCCCCGCCCCGCCCCGCCCCGCCCTCATAAAAGCCGGCGTGGCATTCTGTTTACTGCCGAGTACTGCGGACCGCTATTCCGGCCAGCACCAGCGATCTCTGATCAGGCAGCCAGGCCCTGGCGCGGCCGCACTGGAAGCGCACAAAACAGAAGCTCGGCAGACGGCCGTTTCCGGAAAGTCTCCACCACTGTTATAGTGGAAAAAAGGAGCATTTCGACTTCCTAAGGAGACGAGCAAGGAGCATCCGTGCTGTACCCGCTTTTGAGGCTGCGTTTTTGCTGTGGGAAAATTTTAATGATAAATTTCCAGAAACTTGACGGGCGCCCCTGCTGTCGGGCGCGGTTGGCAGCAGCGCTGGCCCCGACAACTAACGCGCCGGCCGGCCCGGCAGCGCGGGCCCGACGAGATATATTCGTTTTACGCAACACTCGAAAAACGGATTCCCTTTAATTAACAGGCGTCGTGTTTGCCGCCAGCATGACTGATGGCCCGACACTCCACTAAACAGCTCGACTGACTAATTTCAAAATCCCCTGCTCGCATAGAGACGAAGTCGAATATCAAAATAATCGTCCGGAGCGACAGTCCGATAATGAGTCGAAGCGCCTCGCCTTGCCTCATGCGGCCGCTTTCTCAAAGTGGGCAGCACCGCTCCGGCAGGGCGCGGGGGAGAACCATCGGCCAAATAGGCGGTCGTAACGACCAATCTGATAGACAAATACGGAGGCCGCTGCCCTCACACCTCGAGGAGGGCCGCGGACCCGCCCCGCGCGCCGCGGTGGTCGATGCATAGATATCCACCGCTCGCCCTTAGTGACAGCACCAGCATTGGCTGTAACCGTTTCAGCAGAAAAGAAAAGAAAAATGAAAAAAAAATATATATAGAAAGACCGCATTATCTGACGACACGTTGACGTCTGTCTTTTTTTTTTTTTACCCCGGCACCGCCGCCTCCATCCAACACGTCTCACTGGCGATTGCATCAAAGTGAGTGAATAATTCAGGGAGGGTTGAGGGAAGGAAGTGGCAGGGGAGGGGGGTCTTTGGTAGTGCTGCGATAAGAGAGCAAGCGAGCGAGAGAGAGAGAGAGAGAGAGAGAGAGAGAGAGAGAGAGAGAGAGAGAGAGAGAGAGAGAGAGAGAGAGAGAGAGAGAGAGAGAGGCGATTTAGCGAGTCCCGCAAGCAGCCGTATGACACCTGATCGAACCTGCTGCCAGCACCGCTGCCGCGCCCCGCCGTTCACTTTGTTGTCCCGCTCTAGATTTATGTACGAGTCTTACGAGTGTGTAGTGTACGGGGCGGAGGAGCGGGGCGCCTCCCCTATGATTTATATGCGATGGTCCATTCATTAGTGCAAAGCAGAAGGCGCTGCAGTATGGAACACGGCACAGCACCCCAGCCTGCTGAGGATCCTCTCCTCACAGCCTCCGCCCCTCTCTCTCTCTCTCTCTCTCTCTCTCTCTCTCTCTCTCTCTCTCTCTCTCTCTCTCTCTCTCACCGTATCCTATGGGTGCGCACAATAGTACAAGCGACATTAGCTTCGCGTCTTACCCAGAAGCGTGTTCTGGTACAAACACAGACTGCGCTGCGCCTAATCGGCAAATAACTGACATGTTCGCTCTCTCTCTCTCTCTCTCTCGCTCACCCTCTCTCCTTGATAAACACGTTGGCTCGTTCCTCGTGCGAGACGGGGCGCTGCTGCGGGGTTAAGCGGAGGCGCTGCTGGAGCCCGCGGGGAACAGGTGAGAAGTTTTAAAGTAAAGATGCAAGGAGGAAAAAGCCCAAGACGGGACACCGGGCGACGACGGGGTTCCTCTTGCGAGTCCAACGCTCACACTAACACTTTCCCCCGCGCGCCGTAACCCTAAGTAATATTCAAAAGCGCTGCAGTGCCATAAAACAAGCGGTCGACTTGCAGCAGCGAGCCTCGCCCATAAAGCGCCTATTTTACAGGCAATATCTGAGCGAGCGGGGCCTAGGCGGGGCAGCAGGGCCAGGCCAGAGGCTTGCTCCGGTCCATAACGCAACACGGAGAAAAAGGATTTTTATCACGATTGTCAGCGACGTGACAGCGGACCTTTGCGACTCCGCCCCGCACCGCCCCGGCCCGCACCGCCCCGCACCACCCCGCACCGCCCCACCCCACGGGGGCGCCACCGCCTCCCTGCGCCGCCCGCTACAACCAACACCGGCGAGAAAGTCTTCCTCTTTTCATTACAACTCGTAATGGGCTTGGATGAGCCCCGCCAGGAGGGGGAGGAGGAGGTGGTTCCGAGAAAGAAAAGGTGATATTCATCACGCGGGAAATAAAACGGACATAAAGTGCGGCATATCCCACCCTAGTCATTATACTCTTGTCATTATTGTTATTATTATTTTCCAGTGGGAACAAACCTGTCGGCCTGAAACTCCATCTGCCTGCGAGCCTGCTGACCCACAGTGTCGGCCCCGGGCGCAGCAGGGCACGGCGGGGAAAGGAGCAAACCAACTCTGAATTTTAGTATAAGAATGTATTATAATTTCGTTCTACTAAAATTCTGATTCTTTTTTCTAAATATTTGGCCCGCCGTCGGGACGCCCAGCGTCGGTGTGACGTCGCCAGCGTGGCGCCCGGCGGGCCCAGCAGCCGCGCCACGCCACGCCACGCCATCGGGGCACAAGTCCAAACGAGGCTTTTCTGGCAATGCACTGCTTTTGGCTTTCCCAAATGGCCTTTTAATGACCCACCCGGGGGACTCGAACCTATGGGGGCGCTCCCGGCACAGGGAAGCCCCAGCGAGCGCTTCTTCAGCGCATTTCCCTGCAGCGCGCCGGAGAAAGGGGGATCTGAACAGAAAGGGAAGAAGAGAAAGAGAGAGAGAGAGAGAGAGAGAGAGAGAGAGAGAGAGAGAGAGAGAGAGAGAGAGAGAGAGAACGCGAGAGCAGGGGTTGCAGCACCCTCTGCGAGACTATTTCACGCCCGACTGGCCGCGCACACAGTCGCGTTGCGGGCGGGGGTGATAACCGTGAGGTAATTGTTTACATAAGGTCCGGCGAGGCGATTAGAGTTACACTGTCAGAACTGTTTGTAGGGGTTACGGAAAAAAAAATTCCAGGCGGGGAAAGTCGCAAAAAATACGCTATCAAATGGTAATATTACAAAATTGCAAGGACACTTGGTATCGACTTGTCATTCGAAAACAACCACAAATAGGCTTTTGTCAATTTACGATACCGACCTTGAATTTACAACACTGCCGTTTGTTCATCACAAAATACAAAAAAATTCCGTAAATTTACGGAAATACTTATAACAGTTTAAAGTGGAATCACAAGTCGTTACCGCAATAAGAACGCATCGCAGACGAGCGAGTCCACGCGACGACGCTACCCCGCGTTCTGTGGACACTGCACGCTGCGGCTATCGCCGGTACCCCGGGCGCCAGGGACAGCGCGACGGGCCGCAGCCCAGCGGGGAGGCCTACGAGGCCTAGGCGCGCGAGCACGGGATCATATACACGGGGACCAGATTTACCATCGTCGTAAGACGTGACGACACGGAGCAGCGCCGGAGATTGGACGAGGAAGGAAAGCGACCTCAACACACACGCGCGCGCGCGCACGCACACGTGTCCACGTGCATGCGTGTGTGTGTGTGTGTCGTGTCTTTTACGACGTGTGTGTTTAGCCGGCCCTTCGTTACGATATGTTTAGCGCGGTGGTTGTAAAGGCACCCCCCCCCCCTCTCTCTCTCTCCTCTCTCTCTCCCAGCGGCATTGTGCTAAACCGCATTAGAGACCACCCCTTGGTGGGTCCCGATGCGGGGCGGGGGTGCGCCGCTGTAGACCTTTCATTTTCAAAACCAACAGCCGTAATAGGGACGCGCCGGCCGGTTTATTCAGCCCCGGTTACACAAATATTACGTAACTCTGTCCGTGACACACGACGCTCGCCCGTGCCGTGCGGGAAACAAGAGTCGTTAAAACCACAAGCACACACACACACACACGCGCGCGGCTCGGGGGAGTTACAATTCACAGATACAGAACCAGACGTGAGGAGACCACAAAGTCATGTACTTTGCCTTGTCCTTAACAGGAGATATGGGCATAATACGAATACTCTCGTATCGTCATCGGTTCCAGATCCTGAAAGAAATTGTTAAAAAGGAGTTACTTTCCAGGGAGATCAACTAAATAACGTCAACGATTATCCGCACAGTGATTCTCGACGAAGTACAACCCTTGACAAGACAATTCATCCATCCTCTACCCACCAACCACCCCCCGCCCCCCTGGGCCACGCCCCGCCCCGCCCCGCCACGCCCCGCCACGCCCCGCCCCGCCCCGCCACGCCCCGACACGCCCTACCCGCAGATTAACATGTTGCGGGGAGCAGCAAAAGTTGGGCCCCATCCTTTGTCGCACAATGCGTTTAATGAGTTTCTGCCTGATTTATCAACACGGGCCTGATAATATATAAAGTTCGAAGGAGCAGCAGAAGAAAGGGTGAGAGGGAGAGAGAGGGAGAGAGAAGGAGAGAGGCAGAGGGAGACAGGCAAGAGGGACGGAGAGAGAGAGAGAGAGAGCGGTGGAGACTCTTCCTCTGAGCAGAGAGCACTGGGAGCGCAGGGAGGCAGCCACCCGCGAGGCGAGATACGATACGACAAATTAAATACCCGCTGCTCTTCTTCAGCCTTCCTCCGAGGCCACGCGGTTCGAAAGAAGAAAAAAAGCACGACGAGATACACAAATGGAGAGCAATCAATTCCAAGTTTGGGTGCAGAGGCAAAAACTGAACGAAAAAAAAAATACGTCAGGCTGCTACTACTGCTGACGGGGACTGTGTCACCTCTACCTCCTCTTTACTCGGAGTGTGTGAAGGTCCATCCGTCTCGTCCTTGCAAATGCGTAAAATTTCTTGGGAAATTCACAGTTTTACCTGTTCTAGTGTTCGAACGGGAATTCACACACATGCAAGCGTAGGCCATCCTCACACTTGTGTTTTCCAGGGGTGCCATTACCGAAGTCAAGAGCCGCAGTAGCGGCAGCTTGAACTGCGTGAGGCGCTGTGGCGCGCTGTGGCTGCTGATGGCACGAGCCGCTGAAAGCGCTGACTAACTCCGTGGCAATCACCTGGGGCCCACCGGGCGCCGGTGGGGAGGGCGGGGCGCGCAGTCTCAGCCTCCTCATAGGAAAGCAAAGAGGAGAAGACAAAAGTCCTCGCGGGCTAATACAGCGGAAAGTGTACAAATGTCGCTCACTTGAGTGTGACTTTGCAAGTGTACGAATGGCGCTCACCCACACGTCTGCGAACAATGTGTCACGCGCACAGAAAGTGTGTGATAAAAAAAAATCACGCGCCTGCAAGAGAGCGACATTCATAACTCACACATTTAGATTTCCAGTATAAGAGCCCTCAACAATATAAATAAGTACAATTATCTCTAGGGGGCTAAAACTACTATTATAGTATCGCCCATACGATAGGAAATTTTCACGTCAAAAATATTTTGGGGAATAGCGGTGAAATTTCAGTGGAACCGGTTGACTTGGAGCGACTGGTCTCCCCCGGTCGCTAAACGTAAGACAAAAGAGTAGCGGTGCTGTGATGAGGAATTCCCCGCCGAGGATGACCCGCCGATGAATCTCCGAAAAATGTATTGAGAACGGAGCTAATGGGGCGGCGTGTCGGCACTGCGGCACTGAGTGAGTGGGGAGTGACGCAGCAGCGTGCCCTAGGGCTGAAGAGGGCCCCTTCCCACGGGAACACAAAGCAATGGCACTTACAGCAATATTGAAATGTAACAAGCTACACCACACGGACGCAAATGGCGGCATCATAAAATGCTTTTAAAAAAGTCTAAAGTATTTGCACTGGAAACACAAGTGTGTGAATGTCGAACACTTGTAGATGTGTGAACTCACATCCGATTTCTTGAACCTCTGGAAGTGTGTAACATTCCTCGGAGCTTTCACAACTTTTATTTCATTTAGGTGCACAAATAGGAACTCGCAGACCCATGAGTTTCCGGTGTACCTGCGTCCTGCTCTAACACCATTTTTTTCAAAGAGCTTTTGTCGCACAAATCAATGTCAACAAAATTTTCCAAAGTTGAGAAACATTTCTTTTTAAAAAAATCTACAACAACCACGTTCATTAAACACGACAACACGGCGGCGCGGCGCCTCTCAAACATCGAGTGGCAGAAAAATAAATAGTTTGGCCGCCTTCGACAACACTATGCGCCGGTGTGCCGGGCCGGGCCGTCCGCGTCACGTGTCGGGCGACAAGTTGATAATTGATCGGAGGAGGCAGTCAGTCCCGAGGCTGGAGCCGCCCAGGCCCGCCCGGCCCGCCGCCGCGGCGACCGATAGAGAGCGGGGCGGCCTTTTTATTATACATCGAAGCGGAGCAGATTATTCGATTGTCGACCACGGGGGGAAGAGATCCCATTAATTATTTGTTACAGTTACTCGGCCACATAATTGAATACGGGGAAGAAGTAAAGGGAGAGCAGACGAAAAGAGAACAGCAGTGCATGAGGCGGAAAAGCGCGCGCGCACAGAGCAAGGGGCGCTCGATAGGCGAGTGAGGGGGGGGGGGGGGGGGGGGCGGTGATGGATGCTTTGATCGGGATTCATTTCAAAAGACTTGTGCTGCTGTTGCTCCCGCTGCTGCCGCTGCTGTGTGTTGCGATCGGATAATCGCAAAGCATCAATTAGCCCCGGGAAGCAGCAGCTCGTTGCTGCAATCTCGACTAGTGCTCGCTCGGCTCCGAGCATCGCGGGGATCGAGGCTCTCTCGAGAGAGAGCCCTAATGGCACGCGTAAAGGCGCAGGGGCCTTTGTGTCACCCGCTCGTCTGCACAGCCAGCACTGCCGGGAGAAGTATACGGACTCCCAGCTGCCTCACAAAAAGTCACCCTCCAGACTAAGTCGATCATTGTAAAATTATCGCTGCAGCCTCTTCTTACTCTAAACCCAACCTCGTGAGACCCAAGAGATGGTTGGTACAAGCCAGCAGTCGTCGTACTCGCGGGTTGACGCGAGCTAATCCGCCCCCCCTCTTCCCTTGACGGAATAAAAGCCGTGCATAGAGCTTGTGAGCTCGCGGGGGACCGCGCATGGCCTAGCAGGCGCCGCGGCTGCGAAACTTATCACCACCAAGAGTCCGCAATGAGCCCCCCGCCCCCGCAAGTTGGGCCCGCTGAGGCCCCAGCAGGCTGCGCCTCCAGAGCGCCTCCAGAGCGCCTCCAGAGCGCTCTAGACCGCCTCCAGAGCTCCAGGCGGCTCCAGCAGCGCCCTGCAGCGGGGCCGTGTGACCGATGTTCCGTAGCGTTGTCGATGGAAAGTTTGGGCCGCGCCCTGCTTCTGTTGTGCCTCAGTTTTCTCAGTAAATATAGCGGCTGCTGCTGCCGGAGGTCCCCGGGCCTCTGCTCCGTCGTTGCAGTGTTTCTTTCTCCAGCGGCCCCCTCCCCTCCTCTCTATACATCTCGCGAAAGAATCCCGCCGCCGCCGCGAGAGGCAGAAATAACAACTTTCCCCGCTCAAATTCCCTTTTTCCTCTTATTTTGAAAAGACGGGGTTTGGAGTTGCGGTCTCATCAGCCTCCTGTACGTAGTTCATACAAACAATATGAAATGACGCGCAGAATCTTACTGACCCTCCATACAAATTTCCAACTCCGCTTTACACGGTTTTAACGTGCGTATATCTTGTACAGTAGTAGCCGGTAGCCCGGGTAGGTAGGTGGGCCTTCCCTCCGACTCAGCCAGCCGTACTCAGCCTGTGCGCGTGGCACGACCATACGGCAACCTCCAGAGATAAGCTCAACTCTGAGCCGTCATCAGCAGTGGGTGTAGAGAGAGAGAGAGAGAGAGAGAGAGAGAGAGAGAGAGAGAGAGAGAGAGAGAGAGAGAGAGAGAGAGCGAGAGAGAGAGAGAGAGAGAGAGAGAGAGAGAGAGAGAGAGAGGCGTGCGTACGAACAGACAGCAACACTAACTGCGAATAAAGGCGTCCCCAGCTGGACGCACGACGCCCTGTCTGCAGACGACACACCACAGCCCCACCGCCGCAAACCCAGAGATAACAAGGGTCATTAGGACGCGTCCAGGCTGCAGGGTCACGTAGGGCCTAAGTGCAGCCGGGGGGGAAGAGCGCGGGGCGAAGTTTGAAGTACGGCAGGGCGGCGCCCGCGGCAGTGCGGACCTGCTGCGTGCTCAGGGGCGGAGGCAGCAGGGATTGTGAGATCAGAGAGAGAGAGAGAGAGAGAGAGAGAGAAAGAGGGAGATAGCGAGAGAGATAGGGGTAGCGGGGATCAATCCAGTTTATCGCGGCTTCCCCGTTTTTCTTCCCGCCAAATTGTCGCGAGGCGGGGCGGGGCGGGGCGGGGAGCACGGCAGGCGCATTCATTATATCGTTTGGTGACGCCTTCCCAGCCCGCGCCTCTGGCCCCGACCCGCCCCTGAACCGCCC
Organism: Frankliniella intonsa; assembly: GCA_033675135.1. Classification (NCBI taxonomy): domain Eukaryota; kingdom Metazoa; phylum Arthropoda; class Insecta; order Thysanoptera; family Thripidae; genus Frankliniella; species Frankliniella intonsa. The sequence continues at coordinate 9,866,874 of CM066248.1, forward strand.
CCGGCCCGCCCCCGGCCCGCCCCCGGATCTGATTTGAAGGGCAGAGTAGCAGGGGAGGCAGGGAACTGCTGGCGGAACAGTGGCTCCGCGATGAATAATATCAGCAAACACCTCGCCTTCCCTCACCTTGCCCACCCCCTCTCTCCCTCTCCCTCTCCCTCTCTCTCTCTCTCTCTCTCTCTCTGTCTTTCGTCCTCCTCCCGGGTCCGCGAGCGAGCCGCGCCGGCGCCGCGCCGCTGGATGGGGGATAAATTATGCACACATGAATCATTTTTATGCCCAAAGCGTCCCGGGGAAATGGCACACGGCGCGAGGCAGCCGAAGACTGAGGCGGAGCAGCGCCTGCAGGTAGGCAACCGGCGCGCCACGAGATAGAACTACCGGCAAACACGAGTGTGCGAATGTCCTACACCTGCAAAGTGTGTCGCGCTGTGAGAAATGTTTAAATAAATTGTTACTGGAAAAATTTCCAAGAGAAATTCAGTGAAGTTACGATGTCACGTACTAAAATGAAAAGCAACAGAGACAGAGCAGCTGTCGGAAAGTGCAAGGAGAGTGGATGCATTTAACAACTAGCTCCGCGCCCGCTCGGCTCAATGCGCGAGCGGTCTCGAGACGGTCTTTAACGTCGAGCAGCACAGCATCTGCTCGGGCCGGCGGAAGGAATGGAGCCGCGGCGAGGAGGGTGACTTTAGTGCGGCGGGGCGGGGCGGGGCGGGGCGCGGCGGGGCGGGGCGGGGCGGGGCGGGGCGGGGCGCGGCGGGGCGGGGCTGATTGCAGCGGGCCGGATGGAGCAGGGAGGAGGAGAGGGGGCACCCTGTTCGATCCGCGGGCCGATAGACGCCTGCCGCCGGCCGCGGTGATTTGGCGAACCGAAGAGGCTTGTTGACCGGAGATGGCTACATTCCTGGGGGCGACACACACACACACACACACACACACACACACACACACACACACACACACACAACCTATGCCTCCTGCTCTACATACTCGCGACCCGCGCGCGACGCGATTCAATATCTTTCTCGTTATTTCTATTCATCAGTGGCGCTCAGCTGAGCCGCGTGCGGCGGCGTGCAGCAGCCGGCTCATTGGCGCCCCGCGCGGACGCACGCAAAATGAGAACTCTAAATCACGCTTCAATAACACTGGCGGCCGTCCATCGACTTGGTATTCATGAGCGCGGCTAGCGCCAGGTAAATGATTTACTTATCGCCGTCCCACTGGCGTCCAGGGCCCTTCTCGTCCCCGTCCCAGTCCACCTGCGGGGCGCTGGGGCAGAGCAGGCGTCGTCTGGAGGCTCCAGCAACAAAAGAGTGCTGGAGGCTCCAGCGACAAAAGAGTGCTGGAGGCTCCAGCGACAAAAGAGTGCTGGAGGCTCCAGCGACAAAAGAGTGCTGGAGGCTCCAGCGACAAAAGAGTGCTGGAGGGTCCAGCTACAAAAGAGTGCTGGAGGCCCAAGTCAGCACTCGCTTGTGCTGGAGGCTCTTTCCAGCAATCGTTGGTGCTGGAGGCTCCAGCCAGCACTCGCTGGTGCTGGAGGCTCCAGCCCGCACTCGCTGGTGCTGGAGGCTCCAGCCAGCACTCGCTGGTGCTGGAGGCTCCAGCCAGCACTCGCTGGTGCTGGAGGCTCCAGCCCGCACTCGCTCGTGCTGGAGGCTCCAGCAGCACCAGCTCCACGCCGCCGCCACCGCCAACATCATTACGAATTACTCACGGCGCAGGCGCAGTCTCAGCTCGGCACGAGGCTCACCTGCAACAGAGGAGAAAAGGAATGAGAAATCCCTGCTGAGTTTGCGGCTCGCGGGGACCCTCGAGCCCAGCTAGCCTGCTAGACCAGGACCCGCCCCGGAAAACTTTGCGGAACAAACTTCTTTAGGGCTTTTGGCTCATACACAATGCCCGGGCTGGCGCGGTCCGTCCGGCCAGCCAGGCGCGGGGGGGTCCGTCAAGGAGCCCGCCCAGGCCCTGGCCCGCCCGCTCCTCTCTCCTTCCATCTCCTATTTTCTCTCTTTCTAACCCCCGATACACTCCGTCCAACATCGTGTCGTGCCCCAGACGCCCCCCGTCCCCATGGGAAGAGGGGGGGCTGCTCCAACGCAGACCCGGACAGCGCGCCCTGGCTGAAACTTTCCTGGCGGACCTGAAGAAAAGAAGCAGGATGAGGACGCCCTTCACCGTGCCGGCGATGATCCGCGGCGACCTACCCTGAAGGACGCGCACACCGACAGTGAGGGAGGTATAGAAAGAACGAGGAGGACAGAGATGGAGGAGAGGAGGGGGTTAAACACATGCAAATTATTGCCAACTTTCCGCGTCGACAACGCCCCTTCCCTCTTCCCGACCCTCCCTCGGGCGGGGCGCGCAGATTGGTGTGGCCCATCCCCTTCTTATCGCCAGGGCGACACCACCGGCGCGGCGGGGCGGGGCGGGGCGCTGCCAGGTAGGCTCCTCCCGGGAGGGCCGCACCCAATCAGCCGAACAATCACTTTGCCCGTAATTAAGGCAAAGCGCACCACCAAAGAGGTGGCAGGAGAGAGAGAGAGAGAGAGAGAGAGAGAGAGAGAGAGAGAGAGAGAGAGAGGTGGTGAAAGACAGAAGAGCCCTGGAGGAGATAGCAGCGGAGGGGGCGAGACGGGAGGGGCCTTATGTGAGGACAATTTATGCCCTTCGCGGGCAAACGGACGCCGCGGCCCGACTCGGCTCGTCCCGGCGAGCAGCGAGCACGAGAGAGGCCGCCCGAGCCCTGCAGCCCCAGCCAGTCGGTCCCCACCCCTCTGCTCAACTACACAGCACGCGCGAGAAATCCAAGAGGAAGCCGCGCACATTCGGGCGGGAGCTTTTTCGCACTCGTAGGAGAGGGAATGCCCATTCGCGTTTATGGACAATAATTATTGCAAATGTACGAATATGGGCATTTTCTCCTACTGTTGTGCGAATAAACAGTGTCACACCTACAGGTGGGTGAAATCTCTCATAGCAATGCCAGCTACATTTCGCAAACTCGTATATTTCTAGCAATAAAGTTCTCCCGAGAGGAACAGCCCGGCCGACACAGTGGGTGGCTATGTCGCGCCGAGTAGGTAGGCAGGCAGGCAGCGAGGCCGCACCAGGCCGCAGAGCAATCTACGGAGTCTGTGAATAATTCCGGGGAAGCCCCGCCCCGCCCCGGGCCGGCGTGCCAGCGATGCTAGTGCAGGGCGTGCGCCGAGTCACCCGGGACCGCCACGCCCCGCCACGCCCCGCCGCAGCAAGCCACCCCATTAGGTGGAGCAAGTCTGCAAATGTATTCCATTCCGATGCTCTCAGTACGGAGAACATCCACCCATCCATCCGTCCACTTATCCATCCATGCATCCATCCATCCATCCATGCATCCATCTATCCATCCATCAAGTGACAATTGCACCCCCGTGCTCAGAGAGGTACAACTATCATGGGGGTGCATTCACCACCTCACAGCGGCCCTGCGGGCTTCACCCCCTCCCTCCACTCGCCGATCCATAAGCCCTAAATTAAACGAATAGCGTGACCAGGGCGATAGGGGCGCGGTGCTTACCCCGCGCCCTGTCGCCCCTCACGACCCCCACCCCGCCCCGCCCGGAACGCCCCTGAGCCCCTCGAGGGCCAGTGCCGCCCCGCCCCGCCCCGCCCCGCCACGCCCGTCCGCAGAGGCACGCTGATTGAGGGGGCGGAGGGAGGGCGAGTCCTCATAAGGACCCTATTCATCACAACTCCAAAGAGACATGGCTTATTTCCTCGCACTGCGCCAACAACACGGCCAACGCAAACTTGGTGACATACTGGCTCAATAAAACACTTTACTAAACATCACAAGCACGTACACGGGAAAAAATGGATTAGCTATAAAATAGCTGATGCATTAGCTGGTATTGCCTTAGCTAATAATAATAGCTGCCTTAGCTAATTATCAGCTGTAACAGTTAAGATATTAGCTTTCACAGCTGCCTTGGAAAAAACGCAAGAGCTGTGAGGGAAAATATTTTAACTGTTACAGCTGATAATTAGCTGAGGCAGCTAATATAATTAGCTAAGGCCATACCAGCTAATGCATTAGCTATTTCGACTAATCTTTTTTTTTTTTTCAGTGTGTCTATTTTTAAACACTTATAAGAATCGCTATTGCTTGCAATGCAAGTGTTCGAATGGGCATGCACACACATGCGTATTCTAAAGACCGCGATGCACGTGACGACAGAAAACATAATGCCACCTGGGACCAGAGTCAGTGAAAGTGGTGGCATCAGGGCGTGGGCACCGGGCACGACTGGGCCACGCGATCGCGATACTCTGTCAATTCAGACCACGCCCGAAACTGATGAGCGAAATCAGCCATAACCTTTATGCTTGTTCAGTAATTGTTCATAGTCAGTCAAACTTGAAGAAATAGCTAGCACCTGTCCACGCTATCATGCTGCAAATCAAGTCCTCATAACTTTTACTACCCCCCCCCCCTCCCACCTTTCCTCTCCTCTCCTCTCCTCTTCTCTCTCTCTCTCTCTCTCTCTCTCTCTCTCTCTCTCTCTCTCTCTCTCTCTCTCTCTCTTCTCTCTCTCCCATATTCGGCGGGGAACAAGGCCCTGTCCTCAGAGGGACAAGGCCGCCCACTGCCCACTGCTGCTAACTTTCCGGTCGGCGCCTGGGGGAGCGAGAGAGGTCCATATGAGCCCGAGAAGAAAGTGAGAGCGACAACGCCCGAGAGTGCACTGTTAAAAACACTGGGATTTAACGAAGCATTTGAAATTTAAAATGTTGCCAAAGCACTTTGCGATTTCTCAATAACGCCTTCGTAGCTGTGGCGAATCAGGATGAGCCCATAGTGACGAGTTAAAATGTGGATCAGAACTGCTGCAACGTGACTGAAATCAGCAACTAAGCCTTGGAAACCTGCGGCAAAACGCGCAACTTAAGCGGATGCTTTGCAGCATTAAAGCTACAAAAACACGAAAACCTTCTGGAAATTCCAAAGCGGGCAGAGAATGAATCTTTGGAAAAGATTTTTAACAGTGCAGTGAGAGTGTGGGTGGGTGAGAGAGCGGGACCAGGGACGCGGGGACCCGCCCCGTCCCAAGTTGTGTCACGCGTAGGACAGGCGGGACGTTCGTTTTCCTGCTGCTGCTCCTTCCTGGACAAAACGTCACGGCCCTGCGACCCGCGCGCGGCAGCAGCTGGACGCGACCGGGGTTCGAACCCTCCTCCTCCCCGTCCCCACATCCCGGCGGAAGGGGCTGCACGACCCTCCCAGGCCGGCGGGGCGGGGGCTTACCGGACGGACGGCCAGGGGCGGCGCGGCGCCGCGCGACTAGCGAGACAACAAGTCGGAATAAATACATCCCAAAGCGAGCGAGTGACCGCACCGAGCTCACCGCGCCGGGCGCGGCTTCGGGCAAAATCCGCCTTGGCCAGCCCGGCCCCGCCACGGGCCGTACCGAACGGACCGGGGACAAAAATCTACTTTGCATTCTGATTTCGCGTCGAGGCGGGACGGGACACGACCGACCGACCGCAGGGAAAATAGAAGAGTAGTGGGGAAGAGTCAGGACAACAAGGGGAAACCAGAGGTAAAACAGAATGGAATGATTGTAATGCATTAAAAATTAGCGCCCCTAGCAAGGCATTCAACTATAGTTGGGTATACCCGTAGGTGCTACATGTTCCTGACATTTTCTGGCCGGGTGTCTTTGGCCGGCCGTAGCGCCGGCGCCTGTGGGCGGAGCGGGACGGGATCGCGCGCATGTTGTAGGGCAGGGTGACCACCCCATGCACCCCCGGTCGCCGTCCTGCTCCACGCACTCGTTGGCCTGCAGCAGAGCGCGAACCGAATAGGGAAGTACAGTATGTGTTTCTGCGGGGGTGTTTCCCGCCTTGCCTAATGCATTAGGTCGCTGAGGAAATAAATGAAATATTTGTACTATACTTAATCCAAAAAAACTTGGGAAACATCAGAAGATGTCGGAAAAAGTTCAATATAAAAATTCACAAAAATACACATTCGTACAACCGAATTCAGAGTTGTATCCCCCTCGCATCAAGAAGTCCAACCTGTTTTACCAGTGACTGCAAGGCAACACAGGGCGGACAGAGGCAAGAGACGCAGTGCCGTGTATGCAAGCAGGGACGGGCGCGAGTAATGGCGCCCTGCGGACAGCGCGCGATACATCGCTGCTACGTATGATGTCGCATCATGGGACCGCAAGGCGGCGGGGGAATATAAGTATAGGGAGATGTCGTTAGAGGCGGATGTTGTTGTTGTTAAAGTTCACCACGGTGAAGTGCGTGTCTCAGGGAAATGCATTACTTCTTTGGCGAGGGGCTAAGCACACTCTCCCTCTCCCACCGTCACACACACGCGCGTGCGCGCGCACACACACACACACACACACACACACACACACACACACACACACACGAGGCGGTGGTATGGGGTTGGACCAAGTCGGGGAACTTGGTCCGAGCACGTGACATGGCGAGCTAACGTGCCTGCACGCAGCCTGCAGGGGAGGGGGAGGAAGTAATGGAAGGAGAGGCTAGCGGGAGGAGGGAGGAGGGAGGAGGGAGGAGGGAGGAGGATGGAGGAGGATGGAGAAGGAGGAGGAGGAGGAGGAGGGAGGAGGGAGGAGGAGGAGGGAGGAGGAGGAGGAGGAGGAGGAGGAGGAGGAGGAGGAGGAGGAGGAGGAGGAGGAGGAGGAAGTGTTCGTCGCACGTCTGCCACATTTAAAGTTAGGGGGCGGCGAACATCATCAAGCGGGAGGATATTGAAACCTGCTGCTGCTGCTGCCGACGCCAGGCCCGGCCCGCGCGCCGCCGGGGGAGCCTGCACAGGGCGTCGTGGGCGTCGCGGCGCCAGAGATCCCCGATAAAAACAGACAAAACGCACCGACAGACAGACAGACAGACAGACAGACGGGCATATCAGAGGCGAGGGCATGTTGCAGCATCCATCAGCGTCGCGTCCCGTCCCGCGGACACAGCCTGCCGTCCTTCCCTCCCCGCACCTTTTCATATCCTCCCCCGGTCCGTCTTCATTCCCTCCCCAGTACGTCATCTCTCGCTCACTGGCGCTGACGGCGGGGCGGGGCGGGGTGGGGCGGGGCGGGGCGGGGCGGGGCGGGGCGGGCCAGATCGTCTACTATTGGGGGTAATACGGTCTGATTGGATTCGCCGCCGCCCGTAACAAGGAGGGCTGCTGCGGCGAGAAAAGATTGCGGTTCTCGTCGCATGCTGGCTGTCCAGCGCGCTTGCCTCTGCGCCTGCCTTCCAGGCAATACGCAGCCCGCTTCACTCCACCGTGCCTTGGCCACTCATTGCCTACTAGTCGGGCAGCACTGACGGCCCCTCCCGGCCAGCAGGCAGGCCACCGGGGGAAGCTGGAAATGAATCGTCACGACGTCAGTCTATTCGGCCAACTCGCTCCACGCAATAGGATTATTTTGCCTGGTAGGCAATCGTGTTCAATTTTCGCCGACACTCATCCGCTGGGGATGCAGGGCCGAGTCGAGAGACAGCACTCGAGCCGCGAGAGCGCGTCCGCCTGCGGGTCCACGCCAGCAGGCCCGCCGCCCGCGGCCGCCCGATGGGTTGCCTACCCGGCCCGGCGGCGTACGGGCCCGACCGCCCGCGCTGCCCGCCCCGGCGAAATCTCATAACGGGCGTGTTTGTTGATCCCCGGCATGGAAAAGAAATGGGGAGGGGGAGATGTCCTCTCTCTCTCTCTCTCTCTCTCTCTCTCTCTCTCTCTCTCTCTCTCTCTGCCCGCGGGACGGACAGGTGAGCCCGTGGACGTCCCCTAGGACGGCTGAAAGACTGAGGCAAAGCGAGCGAGACGGTCCCAGGAGGGGACACGGAGCACACACACACATGTACACGCCTAGACAAAGAGATGCGAACAAGACGCACCTACACACACACACAGGCGCTGAGACCCGATACGTGGAGAGGGGAGAAAAGATGCTCTCGGTATTACATACGGCTAGCAACCCCCCCTCCTTTTAAATGCTATATACCTAAATAACAATCTGATTGCGAGAGAGTTTGAGTCTACTATGGAAAACAACCAGGAAAACAAACGGGGGAAAAACCGCTGAAAAGTATACGCGTACAGTAGCACGGGGGGAGGAGTGAGTGGGGAGATTGATGAAGCAGGGTAGGACACGACGTACACGCACGCACAGAGTCTTCTGCCCCCTTGTAGGCGGCGCGCCGAAAGAGAAAAGAAACAGACAAGAAGAAGAAGAAGAAGAAGAAGAAGAAGAAGAAGAAGAAGAAGAAGAAGAAGAAGAAGAAGAAGAAGAAGAAGAAGCTCGGGTGAAGCGACTATGAGCCCGTTGCAGGGGCGCAGGCGAGGACGGGCATACCGACAGCGCCCCTCATGCGAGGAACGACCCTTAAACTCAATTTGTCTACCTTCCGCGGGGCGTCGAGGGACAGGCGCGTCCCCCGGAGCTGAGCGGCTCCGGGTGGCGCCGGGTGACTCCGGGCCTCGGCCGGCGGTGGGGCTCCGGCATACCAAACGTGTTGTGTTTCCGGAATTCATTATTGTGCTGCTCAGAAGGGCGCCGCTCGGCAGCGCGGACAAACTTAGCGGGCGGCGAGGCGTTGTCAGGGCCTGGCCTGCGGAGTCGCTCAGACAGACAGACAGACAGACAGACAGACAGATCCTTCCAAACTTTGGTAATTACGTTCGACATGACGCTGCAATCACTGGCAATCATCGTCGTCTGCTCGATCGGAGAATACAACTTGGCAAGACCAAAAGAAATTTCTAGGAAACTTGACATATTTCATTCCCTCATTCAAGGAATGAACACTCGCACGCCTACAGGTGCGCGTCACCCGCAGAGAGTTGACGCTGGCAACCGCAGTCGCGTAAAAAGCTGAGGAGCCGCGCGTAGCGGGAACGGGGGAAGTGAACCGCAAAATGGAAAAGAAAATTTCCTGTGGGACCACAGAGCTGCGGGGCGGGGCCGGGGCTGCTCCACGCCCTCCACTACCAACACAAGATTTTTTTTAACCTTCTGGTCCACCTGGACGCCTCGCCATCGCTCCCCGTGCCACGACACATTGTCTCGAATCAGGCGAAACACATCATTTTCCCTCCGCGGGACTAAGACTGGCGCGAGCCCCTCATTCTTCATCCCCCGCGCGTCCGCTTTTAGTAGGGGGTGGAGGGGGAGGGGCGCTGAAACACTATAGGGGCGCGGGCCAGCACAGTATCGCGTTGCTGATGGAGGGGGACACGGAGGAAAGTAGACAAGGAGAGAGGATAGAGGATGGAGGGGGAGAGACAAAGAGGGAGAGGGCGGGTGGGACCGAGGACAACCAGGGTCACAGAATTAGTGGTGGGCGGGCGTCGCCACAGCCGGCAGTGGCGTGGCGTGGCGAGGCGAGGCGTGGCGAGGCGTGGCGAGGCGTGGCGAGGCGTGGCGAGGCGTGGCGAGGCGCTGAAGGCTCGCGGTATGATTTACGACATCGCAGGGATCTGATTTCCTCGCGACGACTCGCTGCCAGCGCCGCGCACAGAGGCGCGCCCTGCGAGGTAGGCCGCACACACCACGCGGGCGCAGGATGGGCGGCCTACCCGCCCCGCGAGGCGCCGCGCCGCACTTGGGGACGCTTGTCTCTCTTGCATGAAATACCTTCGAAACATTTACACTTTTCCTTTAGTCCCGAGTAACGAATGGTAATTCACACGACCTTCAAGTGTGCGCCATTCACACACTTGGGTCTCCAGTGTGACACTGTGACACACACTTGGGTCTCCAGTGTGACACTGTGACACACACGTGGGTCTCCAGTGTGACACTGTGACGACGCATGCGGCACCGTCTGCGGGGCAGGGCCGAGAGGGTCATTGCCTCCTCCCCGCTCGGGGCCCCCGCGCAGTTATCAGTTCACGGCTGGTCAGCCCCGCCCCGCCCACCCGTTGCTGTTGATAAAGGTCATCACTTTTCTTTCCCCATAGTAGTACAGCCTGCTGGGCCTGCTGCGCTACCAAGCCCCCACACCCCGCCCCACCCCGCCCCTGGCTGGTCGCTCTTGGTTGGCTCCATTACTAATGCAGCGCACCCTCGGGCCGCGCGGGGTCAGACCGCCAAAGGCAACCGCGCTCCG